>JANRMT010062792.1:94103185-94141068 GCA_026402145.1 Polypterus bichir lapradei
AGTGAGTGAGTGAGTGAGTGAGTGAGTGAGTGAGGGCTTTGCCTTTTATTAGTATAGATTAAAGTAGAACATAAACTTCACCTTTAAATTGTTTAATTTACTAGTTTCTCAAATCCCATCGTAACTAAAGTAACACGTTCAATGCTTTGTTTTGTATGTGTTCTTCTATGTCTTCTATGTGTGTGAATCACTACGTGCTTCTTAAAAGGGCTTTCTCTTCCTCCGATAGGACACAGAATCCATTACATTCGTGATACTACAGCTCTCTGAATAATTTAAATACTGAGATATATACTTGATATAATTTTCATGATGATAGGAGTTAAAGCATGTTATTAAACATGGGAAAATGGTGGCGCAGGGATAGTGATGAGCTGGGGCCCTGTGCAGAGATTTTTCCTGCCTCCCGCAAGATGCTTGCTGCGTCGTGCGCGACCTTCGATGAAATAATTTATTGCAGCAGTGCTGTCTCTTTCAATTGTACTAACTTCCAATTCCTGTCCTTCCTTTTCTTTCTCCAAGTAACCAATCGCCACACAATCAGCTCTGAAATAGACGTTAAGCCATCTGTAAGCTTAGAACGCCGATTCTTCAAAACGTTTAAGGAACATTGAAATATCTTCATAGTACATGTTTAATTATTCCATCCATCTATCCTTACAGTGTCGCGCCAGCACCAGCAAGAATACAGAGCGAGGCAGGAATAATCCCAGAACTAGCTTAAGCATGGGAAAGGTGCTATATAAATAAAATGTATTATTATTATTATTAGCTAGCACTGCACCACCGTCTCTTCACATGTTTAATTATTAACAATATAGATTATTTAAATGATATTAACATTTTATCTGTTAATGTAATAAACATATTTTCCTGCATTTCATCTTAAAAATGATATAGTCATCATATGTAAATACGCGCTTTATAAAGTGGCTCATGTTGTGCAATATTATAACTGTATTGCAAGTTTACAGGAAGGTAATTGTATTAATAAGTACAAAGCATACTACAAGGAGCACTTGATGGACTGATTGAGTGCGTTTACAGTTCTTGGCATGAAACTGTTTCTGAACCACGATGTCCCTACAGGAAAGGCTCTGAAGCGTTTGCCTTATGAGAGCAGTTCAACAGCATGGCTGAGGCAGCGTGTGCTTGACGCTGTATACCGATAATTCTCTTTCCAATCAGCTGCTATAGAGCTGTGATTCCACACCCAGATACAGTGATATAAATACTCTGAGTGATGCAGTGAGAGTAATATGGAAAAAGATGATCCAATGTGGCAACCCCTAACGGAAGCAGTTGAAAGAAGAAGAAGAAGGTGCAGTGAAAGTAGCAACGCGAAAGCAGCTATGGTATTTGGAATTGTTTGCCATTCTGTGGGCCATTATACTGTTACAGGTTAATTACAATCAGCGGCCTTAAACTAATAAACAATATGAGGTTAATTTCAGTGTATTTATAAAGCCGAGTCAGGGATGTGGATCTAAAAAAGAAAGGGAAACCACACTGGAGCAAAAGCACTGCTTTGACGCTGGGTGCCACCAGTTTGCAAAACCGAGCGGAGAACTTGCATATGCCAAGGATTGAGCTAGCATGAAAATGTGCGTGGCTTTATGCCAGCGTTTCTCAACCTTTAAGTATTTGCGACCCGAGTTTTCATAACAGTTTTAATCGCGCCCCCCTAACGTTTTTTGAAAGGAGCCCACTAATACCAATTTGTTCTTTTTTAATTAATGCTATATCATAGATGCATATTTTATTATACCTACCTAACTTTTATCGACATTTATCTAACTCTATATTTATTTGTCTAGTATCAGAATGTAGTTTAAATTAATTTGTTTTGGTTTCAATAGATGTATTTTTCATATTTTTGATTCTTGTTTTCTTTGTTTCACATCTTTGCGCCCTTTTTGTTACTTCGTGCCCCCCTAGGGGGGCCTGCCCCACAGTTTGAGAACCACTGCTTTATGCCAAGTTTAGGTTTTATACATTGCGATTTGAGCGTGGAAACGGGTTTATGCAACATTTTTTATACATGAGGCCCCTGATTTTATTTTAGGACTCTGTGGTCACTGTCATTGTGGACTATAAATGTGAGATTACTTGGTGGAACTAAATTTTAATTAAATGAGGATTATAATTTTCAGGAAGTCCGAGCTTCATGATTTTTTTTTATTTTACAGTCCTTTGGAATCCCATCATTTATGCACAAACAAACACCTTCAAATAGGTGACAAAGGACAAAATCTTTAAAAAACAGAGAAAAATAATAACCCATATCTTGACTTTTAATCCTGATTTAACATCTGTGAAATAAAGAACAAAGAACATAAAAAGATGGTTGAAGTTCCAGCCAGGAATCCCCATTTAATGGCAAATATTTTTAATCGAAAAGATAAAGGAGATCCTTAAATAAACAAAAAAACCATCAACCCATTCCTCAGGTTCTCTGTTTTTTTTTTTGTCTGACACCGGAGCAGGAAGGGAGGAGTGAGAAATTACTGAATGTGACAGACAGCAACCCCTCTTCAGTTTCCCATAAGAAGATGTGAAATGGGGCTACTGCATGAAGATGCTGACACACAGTTGCACCAAGGTGAAACTGAAAGGTCTGTTACAGCAAGAGACTTGATCTGAATGAGGCGCTGTTTGGCAAAAAAAACAATATTTGATTTGAGCTCAGGTATATGTTCATATTGATTCATATACATACATAATGGTTTGACAGTAGATGTGTACTCAAATCACATTTTTTTTTCCTTTAACTGTGCCTCATTCGTGGTCAAGTCCTATGTTCTATTAGTCCATCAAGCTTTTGCCACAGTTCAATCTCAAATGTTTGTCAATATTTTCATGTAGCGCAATTAAAGAAAACAGACTCTTTATTCTCACATTTGCATACATTGTTGGGTTTGCAGTGTGTGTAAAAATGAGAGACGACTTCAAATGCTACACTCTTCACTCACAGCTTGTTCCATCCATCATGTGCTCTCTTGTATATTTTCCTTTCCCCATGTAAAAGTGAGGATGGCTGTGTATTTGTTATACTGACTACTGTATGAGACACTTGGCAGAATTGCAACATATTTTATAAGTATGTTTACAGCATAACCTTTGATGAGCAGTGAGCAGTTATTCCAGATGAAACGTGATGCCTTTTCTCTAAGTGCAAGTCATGGCAAACCACCAAATCTGGCATCAATTTTGGATAGCTTCTGATGTAAAAGCAAATACATACTAAACACTATTCCCAATTTGGAGAAACATCTCTTTTTAGGCTTGTTGAGCCTTTCATAGGCAATAGAGGAAATGCCATTGCTGACAATTTTACAAAATTTCCCATGCCTAAAAGAAAACCCGCTCTGTACCAATCTGCAAATATATTAAAATGTGCTACCACTACACTGTGAAAACCAATGCAAGAGCTGGTGAAGTCAGAGTCCATCAATATAGTACAGAGAATACACACACAATAAAAACGTGAATAAAGTGCCACTGTTTTAGATGTGATAACAGCTCACAGACTGCAATATAGTGTATGGAGTGCTGATGTGGACAATTATTTAATTAGTCCATCATTCTGCTTACCATTTATGTACTCTGTGAAATATGTAAGTATGACTGTAATTTTTATCAATAGAGAAAATATTTTTTCTTTAATTTATTACTTTGTGTTTCCAGCTGATTGAAAAAGTTTTGATTTTTACAATTAAAAACTAATGCAGTTTTATGCTGAGAAGCAGCGTGACTTTGGGAAGTCACTTGTGTAACAACATTCCTTCAGCTCCATTTTGCTAACGGTACAACTGAGCAGTGACAGGTGGGATGATGCACATGCATTAAAACTAAAGAAAACTGTAAAGATGCCAGGTAACTGTGCTGACTACTGATGTGGGCTGACTTGCAGAAAGACTACATGCTCTTTGCAATTTACAAATGTTAACATATCCAAAGAAATTTCTAAGTATGATTGTAAATTATTAACTGCTTCTACAAAAATATTTTTGGTTGTACTTCATTTGTTATTTTATGTTACTAGTTAATTGTAATATGTCGTTTTGCTTTCCTCTATATATATAAAATCCCACATCTGTCTGTATGTCTGCTTTTCACAAGAGAACTACTTAACGAATTTAGATTGTTTTTTTTTTCTATAATTTACTTGAACATTCCTGTTGATTTTGCAACCTCTCTCATTGTGCTAAGTATCAGAGGTCGCTTGTGGTACCGATTTATTTGTGCAAATCCGTGAGAGATACAGCAGGCCAATGGGCGGGGCCCTCCTCCCTCACACTTCAGCCTCGGGGCATTCCTTACCTCCGCTTAGCTAGCGAAAGAGAGAACTATTTAACAGATAGATTTAGATTGGGTTTTTTTCTATAATTTACTTAAACATTCCGGTTGATTTTGCATAGTTTGCTTGCAGGAGTGATATACAGGGTGGTCCAGATCTAATTATGCAGATCCAGATTTTCTGGATAACTTGAATTTATGCAGGGATGATTCCAGTTTGGCGCGAAGAAGATTCTTCATGCTGTCAGTTCACACACTTCTCGATGGTCCGGAATTTTTCAGGTGATTTTTTTTATGTAATAAACTTAATAAGTTATAGCGTAATGAAAATTGCATAACTAGATCTGGACCACCCTATGTTTGTGTTAATTCGAAACAGAGGCTGTGGGCCGAGGGGAGGGGGAAAGGGGAAGTCAGGAGTGGGGAGTCGGTCTACCTCTGGATTTTGGAGTATAGTCTCCACTTAGCTAGCGATACTTTTTTGTTTATTGATTTTTAAAATTCATCCTCTTTCAGTACTGCACAGGCGAAGCCTTGGGGAATGGCTACTCATTAATAAATCTATACTAATAAACGGCAAAGCACTCACTCACTCACTCACTCACTCACTCACTCACTGACTGACTCATCACTAATTCTCCAACTTCCTGTGTAGGTAGAAGGCTGAAATTTGGCAGGCTTATTCCTTACAGCTTCCTTACAAAAGTTGGGCAGGTTTCATTTCGAAATTCTACACGTAATGGTCATAACTGGAAGCTGTTTTTTCTCCATTTACTGTAATGGAGATGAGCTTGAAACCCGTGGGGGCAGAGTTTGACATAATCACGCCTCCCACGTAATCACGCAGTACGTAGAAAACCAGGAAGAGCCCCAAAAAGCGCTGAAGAAAACATGCATTATATAATTGAGAAGGTAGCGAAACAATAAGAAGCGAGTGAGTGATATATACAACCATATTCATGAGTTCTGCTACTTCGGAAACAAAGCACAGTGTAAACCTACACTTTAAATTAAGTTCATAGACAGGCTGCCGCTGGCGTTTGTAATTTAGTGCCTGCCCATATAAGGCCGTCCGTCAGCGGCAATCCAATAGCAATCTGCCACGGGTAAATATTCACGGGTGTAGGACTGTGCTTATGGAGAAGAAGATGAGATAGTCAGGGTGGTGTTTGGCACAAACTCAGCGAAACTGCGAGAGAAAGTTTTAAGTACCGGGACTTCGGTAGCATTAGATACAGCCATGGACATAGCATGACATGGCAACAGCACAGCTGGGAAACTTCGATGCATGAACACCGAGCGGCTCATGTGAACTGACGCAGTGCACAGACAAAAAGCAACAGTTCCGAAGAGCGCTGAACAAAAACCGAATTACACAATTGAAAAGGCAGCAAAAAAATATGAAGCGTCTGATACATACAAGATAAGTATGTAATAAGTACAGCTACTGCAGAAACAAAGCACACGGTGGAAAAAGTGAATGTCCCGCTAAAGGAAGACAGTGTTAAAAAAAAACCCGTGCATGCAGTGTGTCAGGTCTCAGATAAAGAAGAAGACGAGCTGTTTATTGATGCAGTAAGAAACGAATCTTTTTCATAGCTTATTTAACACACTACGTCTCCGCTGCGATACGCGGGTATATATATATGTGTATATATATATACCCTGATCTACATACTCGAATAATGAATACTTTATTCGCAATCAATGATTGTTTTGGTAAAGCCATACTCAGTGTATTCATTAGATGAACGGTAAAAAAGTAAGAGCGAGGGGAGGGTCACTTATTGAGGCATGCAGGCAAAACCACATTAGCACGCGGGCTCGATGTACGAAAAAATATATCTTTTTCAAGTTCTATTTAGTCCATATGTGTCAAATTCAAGGGCCACGGGCCACATCCGGCCCGGCGTGTAATTATATCCGGCCCGCGAGATCATTTTATATACTGTATTATTGTTATTAATGGCCCGGGTATATGAAGCGCTGGTAACACAATAAACTACAGATCCCATAATGCAGCGCTTCACCTGCCTTGCTGAACACTTACCGCGTTAATCAAGTCTAGCTTGCAAGTTATTGCGAAGCTAGCCCACACGATGCTTAAGAGAAAAGTTGATTCTGAAAATAGAGCCTTTAAAAACCGATGGGAGGCTGAGTATATGTTTAGTGACATTGCCGTTAAACCCGTGTGTCTCATTTGTGGAGCTAATGTGGCTGTAATTACAGAATTTAATCTAAGACGGCACAATGAGACAAAACATCAAGATAACCTGAAAGACCTGAATGCAATGCAGAAGATACAGAAAGCAGAAGAATTAAATAAGAATCTGACACTTCAGCGGACGTTTTTACCCGTGCACAATCACAAAGTGATTTCAAGTGAAGCTGCTTTTATGGGAGACACAAATGCACCAGTGCAACTTGCCCCACTTTCCCTGTTGCCAAGTAATGTTGAACCAAGTCGTCACTACGGTGTTCCCAAATACGCACTTTGCTGATAAACTGAGCGCACGGCGCGTTGGTGACTTTGAAGAACAAAAAAAGTCCGTCTACATGCGGCTCGAACCTTGTGCATGTTTGGTAGCACATATCTGTGTGAGAAGCTCTTCTCAGTGATGAAGACTAACAAAACAGCACACAGGAGTCGCCTCACTCATGAGCACCTGCAGTCCATCCTGAGAATCTCCACAACACAGAACCTCACACCAAACATAAACAAACTTGTTGCCAAAAAAAGATGCCAGGCGTCCAGCTCTAAAATGACATATGAGCAAAGACAACTGAATGATTTGATTTGTTATTGCTGAAAGGAACACATTTTATTTATATTTCCAGGTTTTGTTATGCAGCATGTTCATATTTGAATTTGTATAATTTTGACAGGATATATTTTTATGGAGAGCAAAATCTTTTGGGATATTTAAAATCTAAGTTTATTTTTTATATAAAATTACATAAGAGTAAAGAAATTTGAATGTTTGTTCTTTTAACGTTTACTTTATTTCTAACTTGTATAATTTAGACAGGATATATTTTTATGGAGAGCAAAATATTATAAGTTGTTTAAGGTTTGAGTTGATTTATTCAGGAATAATATTCCTGTCTGTTTTTACCATTCCTACCAAAGATATTTCTGTCGACTAAATAAAAATTCCTTCTATTTAAAATTTAAATAGAACTTGAATAATAATATCCACGCAGACTTGCACGTAAGAGCGGGAGTTATCCATTTTAACAAGCAGCGTCTTGCACTGATACGAAATAGCTGTGTGTGTATATATGTAGATATGTATGTATATGTATATATATGTTTATATATGTGTGTGTGTATGTATATATATATGTATTTGTGTGTATATACGTGTGTGTATGTATGTATGTGTGTATGTATATGTATGTGTATATATGTAGATATATATATGTATGTATATATGTGTTTGTGTATATATATGTGTATATGTATAGATATGTATATATATATGTTTATGTGTGTGTGTGTAAATATATATATATATATATATATGACAGCAACACTCATCACTCACAACAGTGACAAAACAATTACATTGACAATCATGTTACGTTATTTTCAAAATGTTTCCTTTTCTTTTTCATTGCTTCTTTAACACACTACTTCTCCGCTGCGAAGCGCGGGTATTTTGCTAGTACTAATATAATTACTAAAGCTGTTTTCTGCTAAACAGCAGTGGAACCATGGAAAATTGTTTTTTTTTTTTAAATGGAAAACAAATCCTATCATTTAAAGTGAAATTAACTGTGAACAAAATGTGTGCCAAGAAATTATTTTTATGTTCACTGAAGTTGTATTTGGCTCACAATAATTTTTGTGGGTAGGCCATTAGGGATGAGCTATCAGGATGCTGAGTTGATGAGCCATTAGTGAAAATAAATGCCACTTGGTGTTGCTGCTGAAGTTATAATGCTAAAAAAATGTGTGATGATTCTAGTGTCAAAGCCTTTTTTGGGATATAAAAGAAGGAATATTGTTCCCTAAAGTCTTGCTTTTCCTGCAGCTGTGTAACACAGGTAATCTGTAGTACACCAGTAAAATCTATTCATGCCTCTTATTCACATCACTACGGAGGTGCAGTGCATTTTTTTTTAAAATGTCACATGCATATATTTTACACGCAAAGACAATACCAAAACCCACCATTGTACATGTTTCTGTTTTCTCTGCAGGAAAACATAGTACACAGAATTCCACTCCAATGACCCATTACCTATAAACCGCATTTCCTCATTTCTTAATTACTGCTGAGACGGTTGAGGATATGCATGCTGTGAATACTAAGGAGCTTCTCTTTTCATTTCTATCTGTGATGCAAGTTTAAGAATGTGATGGCCAGCATTAACCATATTTGGCAAAGTAGACATTGCACTGTCGGAACAATCACAACATGCATCTGATAGCGCAAAAATGTATTTACAGGACAGCTAAATAGTCATAGAGAGAGAGAGATTATTTTTTTAATAAGAAATGCAACCATAGCATAGTTAAGAAGACAAATCCTAAAAAGTTATTTGCCTAATACCCAGTGTCTAAGCTATGTGGAGGGATTTGCTAATGAATAACGGTTGCTTATATAATAATTAAAATTTGTCCTAATTTGTAATTGTAAACAAAAATTACCTAACAGTATAATCTACTTCCACTGTTATAAAAAATGCAGGGTGCTTTTGTTACTTATGTACAGTTGTGCTTTGTTAGTTTGTTATTAAAAAGCAGATTATTGTCACTTTTTCTGCTTACTGTAGTTGATATCTGCACTGTCAGAGCCTTCATTGAATAACATACATCAGAGCTGCTTTTGCATGTACTGTTCATTTTATTACAGGAGGTCCTTGTTGCATTTTGATATCTCTTTATGGTAAACTGACTAAGGAGGAGCAAAACATGTATATTAAGGAAGCATCTTTTATAATACTAATTAAATTATTTTTTATCTAGATTTAGTGTCATGATAGAAGTAATAACACTTGAGGGCAATTATATTTACTGTCTTACAAATTAATAGCGGAAGAATTTTTATTCTCACCCAAGCTGTGCTTTAACTCTATCTCTAGATTGATAGATATGTAAATGCTTGGTACGGGACTGCCAATTATAAACATATTAGTCTTGCAGCTATAACTCTTCTTATGAATATGGGCTTAGTTCTGTTTTTGTAATTTGTTTTTAGATGACAAACATTTATAAGGTTTTACAAGCTACAGTATATTATTTCAACAAAGTTTCAATAATGTGTTATGTAGGTATTAGCAATTAAAATTGGGATTATTCTAGTATAGCAAATCTTTACATAAGCTTTCATTTGATTTACAGCGCCATTGAAACAAGTAGCTAAAGACAGGGGGTGTAGAGTGATGATTAAAAAACTTTACACATTAAAAATACTAAGGATGGGTATCATTAGGATTTTATCAATGCTGATATCAATACTGATAGTGCTTATTGATACTGATACATAGTGATATTCTTATTGATACTACTCTCCATAATGTGGTGCAAAAAATAAAGACGTGACACGATTATTTTAATGTAACTTTTCTTCAAAAACAACAAATTAGTATTCCTGTAGTGCTGCTTCACTACCAGAAGCTAAACTTAAACATTATAGAACTATTAAATATATTGAATTTTTAAATATATAGAACTATTTACAATATACATAGCCTTGCGCAATAAAAATATGCTGACATTAAAATCTAATATATTCTTAACAAAAAATAGAGTAGTATACCTTCCTAGAAAAAAAAGGAAAGGGTGTCACGCAAACAGCTTCGTGCTTACTATTAATACAAAATACACTAAAAAAAAGATTTAAAATAAGGGTAGTAACTTCTGTCCACGTGTTCTTTAAAGCAGCAACATTTCTTATCCCAAAATGTCTCTTTCTATATCTTTTATTTTATATCTTTATATAAAAGATATAGAAGGAGTGGCACAGAAATAAGAAGAGATTTGTAATAATTTAAAATAACCGTGCTTTAATGCAACTGCACTAAATCAAAGAGTGCAGTGAAATTCACAGGATAGCTTTTAGTAACACCCTCTTTCCTGTCAGAACTAGTGAGCAGATGCCAAGATACCTGGCAGTACGTTCACAGTGCTGCTGTGATTGGTTGCAGTGTGCTTGTATTGATAAGCAAAAAGTACTGTAAAAAAAAAATATATATATATAAATCTTCAATACTTTTTGAAATTGGGGAGCAGTAATATGCCAGCTTGTACCTTCTGTGTCAGAAAAGAATGTCATATTTTTCTGGAACGAATAGCAATTATTAAGATAGATCATACTTTATTTTCATACTTGCTGTCCCCCATTGCTCTTCCCACATAGTAGTGAAACAGGACAAACTTTAATAATCAATAAAAAAATAAAAAGAAATGTAAATCTGGCCAAGCGGAAGGTAGGTACACTCATTGGCACTGTATCTGATTGTGTTCAGCTCTGACAGGAGAGCATCCCCCCTGTGGGGAGAAAAACACGTAGCCGTAATATCTTTGACAATTAGTAGCTCCCCTCTAAAACACACGCAGCTCTGATCTCTTTCTCAAAAATGTCAAACGTTACTTCTTAACGAGCTGTAGATGATAATGTCTGTTGAACAAACAGGTATCACTAGCTAAGCGGAGGCAAGATACACTCCAACACGTGGCGAGAGCTAGACTAGAATGGAGGCTGGTGCATGAGTGAGGAGGGCCCCGCTTCCCTCTGCGTCATGCAAATAAATCGGTACCACAATCAAACTATGATACTTCTTGTGATGAGAAAAGTCGCAAAATCAACTGGAATTTCAAGCAAATTATAGAAAAAAAATCCAATCTAATTCTAAATTTGTTCTCTCGTTAAAAGGGGACAGACATACATACATATAAATGGAATAGTAAGCAGTTGCCTACTTACAAAGCTTTAACAAGCTGCTCTTTTCTGTTCCTTTCTGTGAAAAAACGTGCAGACTTGTGTACAGAAATTATTATTTATAAAGTTCTATCAGAGATCCATATTAAATACTGATGAAGAAGACTTGTTGCAAAAAAGTGAAAAGGACAACTGGGCCAAAGAGGGGAAAGCTTTAGTCCCCTCCTTGTATATGATCATGTTGAACAATCTTATCAACCATATATATTTTTTTCCTTAAAGGAAGCAATGTGTTTCTGCAGGTGGGAGTGGGACAAAACTGTTAGGGTGGGGGTGGGAGTAGGACAAATGAGGCAAACTGTATGGGATGGAGTACTGCAGAAGCGGGTGATTTTAGAAAAATCAGTCCTGTGCAGACCTCTAGTTTGAAACTGATGAACCTTTATTAATTGGCTTCCAACTAAACTCCCAGTGTTCCAGCCATGGGAGACAACTCAATTTTCTAATCACAATAAGATTCATTTAATTCCTTTAAACTACTCATTTTCTGGTTCAGTGTTATGGCATGAAGCACATCTTTGTTTTGCTCTTGTTTCCCCTCTTCTTACTTGTTCACTGTGTGCTGCTCCTTCTAATCCCCACATGTGCCAAGCCAGCGCACACTTGTTTTAGCACCCTCCATCAAATCTCTCGTGCTCCTTCACCATTTTTCATGGGACCTCCTCCTACCGCTGGGGGGTTTCATTTGCATATTGCACTGCACCTTCTCAAAGCACAGTGGTCAGTGGCTGTCCAGCCACATGGCCCTCTGAATTTCTAGCCAGATCATTACAATACGATCGGTATGGTACTAAGTATATACAAGAACAATTTTTGAACTAAAAAAAGAATTACAAAAGACAGATTACACTTTGCTACACATGCAGTTAAGCAACTAAAATGAGATCGCCTGACGCCAACAGTGCAGTCATTATTATGGGAAGGTTAGAAGTTTAAAAACGCAACTAATGTTAGAAAGAATAAACGTTGCAAAAATACCAATAGCGCCACAATTTTACAGCTTATTGATATTTTGGTAATGACCAGTCAGAAACTGGTACCAATTTAATACCAGTTTTCGATACCCATCCCTAGTTATCATTTTAGTCCTAGCTTTTGACTTACTGTGTGACATTAAACCAGTCACAGCCTGACAGTGTTCCAGCTGTAAAACATTCATGTAGGCAGTTGCACAATTCCAAACACTGCTAATGACACTTGACTTAAAGTTTCATTCTGTTCAAGAATGTTTTTCTAGATATAATTTATCAAACAATTGTGACCACTACTGTATATAGGTAAATGAAGTTATATTGCAAAGCTCTGATTCACTGTATTAGCCAGAACATCTCACTTAAGCTGCCTGTTCTTCACTGTAAAATACAGTAAAAAATACATGCATTAGCAATGTCCCTAAAAATGACATGATATGCCAAGTTCAAAATTAAAAGAAAATCATAAAATGCATCTATACTAATAAAAGGCAAAGCCCTTACTGACTGACTCACTGACTCATCACTAATTCTCCAACTTCCCATGTAATTAGAAGGCTGAAATTTGGCAGGCTCATTCCTTACAGCTTACTTACAAAAGTTAGGCAGGTTTCATTTCGAAATTCTATGCGTAACGGTCATAACTGGAACCTACTTATATACATATATACGTCCATAGCCTGCAGCTCGGTCGCCGTGTAAGGCGGAGTTGCGTCCCTCATCGTCACGCCTCCCACGTAATTGAGTGCCTGTCCATATAAGGCCGTCCATCAGCAGCAATCCAATAGATATGCTGACGCTAAATATTCACGGGTGAAGGACTGTGCTTATGCAAACGAAGATGAGATGGTCAGGGATAGACTAGCGTTTGGCACAAACTCAGCAAAAGTGCGAGAGAAACTTTTAAGTGCCGGGTCTTAGCTAACATTAAATAAAGCCATGGACATTGCAAAATCGCACGAGATAGCACAAGCACAGCTGAGAACCTTCGATACATGTACTCCGAGCGGCTCATGTGAACTGACTGTGAATGCAGTACGCACAGAACAAGCAAGAGCCTCCAAAGAGCGCTGAACAAAAAACGCATTACACAATTGAGAAGTCAGCAAAAGAATATGAAGCGAGTGATGCATACAAGCATATTCATAAGTGCAGCTACTGCAGAAACAAAGCACACGGTGGAAAAAGTCAATGTCCAGCTAAAGACAGTGTAAAAAATGTGGTAAATTTAACCACTTCGCTAAAGTTTGCAGGACTGGGAAAGGTAAACCCGTGCATGCAGTGTGTGATGTCTCAGATAAAGAGGAAGACGAGCTGTTTAATGATGCAGTAAGAAACGACCAACCCTCTGAAGCTGAACAAGCCTTTGTAGACATATCAATAGGAAAGCAAGGTGTAAAGCTTAAGTTTAAATTAAGTTCATAGACACGCTGCCGCTAAATATTCACAGGCAAATCCACAACTTAACACCGGGAATGCCTGTTAAACATCTTAGATTCACGAGTACCGATTTGGGTAGTGAACACTTTGATGAATGAAACCTGTTATCTTTACAACAAACAGGGAATATAACTTGAACACAACACATCCTCCAAATACGAACCTGACTGAAAGAAATAATGATAATCAAATCCTTGATGACAGCAACACTCATAACAGTGACAAAACAATTACATTGACAATCATGTTACGTTGTTTTTAAAATGTTTCCTTTTCTTTTTCATAACTTCTTTAACACACTATTTCTCCACTGCGAAGCGTGGGTATTTTGCTAGTATAAAATAAAATTCAGCATGTATAAAAACCACAGAACAGAAGTCAAAATTAGATGAGCTGCCAGTTCTTACCAAAAACACTCCAACAATTATCCACACCGAGCCAATATGGACTTGTCAGTCAAAAATGTACATCTTTGGGTTGTAGGTGGGAAAGTGGCATAGCAATGTATTAATAGATTGATACACTGTTTGTTAGGCAACTTAAAACAAATATAAAATATACGTGGAGAGCACCAAAAGCCAAATGCGTACTGTAATAGATGCAGCTCTCACAGAGCATTAAATAACAGTAGCAAAAGATAAAGACAAAGGTGCAAGGCTGTAAGAAGTCTATTCTAACCTTCAAGACAAGGAAGAAGAGTCTTGTTTGGAAAACAAATAAAAACTGACTATGCAGATGGACAAAAAGTAGAATCTGTTTAAGAATTGTAAAAATGGAAACTATACCATAATATAATGCTTTTAAAGCTTCTCTCTTGATGGTACTGTCAGGCCTTCTAGTTACTTTTATTAAGAAGTATAAACTTTACAAGACACATAAAATAATATGTTACTCCATAAACTGTTAGCAGTCAGGTTGGGAAATTGACCTATAGCCACGTTTTTTATGAGCACCTCAGAACGTTTTAGGAGTACACATGAAGTGTGAATATCAGGTTTGATTTGAACCTATGCTGTAGTATAGAGGGTGCATATCCCCTTTGCCAGATATACACTTTAACAATTAGACAGTGTCTTCTTCGTCTTCTTCTTCTTTCAGCTGTTGCCATTTAGAGGTCACCACTGCGAATCACCTGTCTCAATCTATCCCAGCCTTTTACGTAATTTTCTGCCACGCTGACTGCCTTCGTGTCCTGTCTCACCACGTCCATAAACCTCCTCTGTGGCCTTCCTCTTTTTCTCTTGCCTGGTGGTTCCATCCTCTGCTTTCTTTTCTCGATGTACCCCCTCATCTCTCCACTCTAATTGGGTTACACAAGCTAGTGTGGCCTTAGTGTCAGCCCCAAGCAGGGGTAAGTTAGGGAGGGTTGCATAAGGATGGGTATCCTGCATAAAACCTGTGATATATCAAACAAGTTAGACAATGTACGTATGCTGTAACATTCAGGTGCATTCGACGACTAAGTTAACTGATATAAAAGTTGGAACATTTCACATTTTTTATTTACTTCATTCGAAAAGTCAGTTATTACATTTTTGTTTGTGAAACAGTTTTATAGCAATGAGTCATATTCAAAAGTAATAGCGATGATAGAATGCAATTACAGTGGTGTGAAAAACTATTTGCCCACTTCCTGATTTCTTATTCTTTTGCATGTTTGTCACACAAAATGTTTCTGATCATCAAACACATGTAACCATTAGTCAAATATAACACAAGTAAACACAAAATGCAGTTTTTAAATGATGGTTTTTATTATTTAGGGAGAAAAAAAAAATCCAAACCTACATGGCCCTGTGTGAAAAAGTAATTGCCCCCTGAACCTAATAACTGGTTGGGCCACCCTTAGCAGCAATAACTGCAATCAAGCGTTTGCGATAACTTGCAATGAGTCTTTTACAGCGCTCTGGAGGAATTTTGGCCCACTCATCTTTGCAGAATTGTTGTAATTCAGCTTTATTTGAGGGTTTTCTAGCATGAACCGCCTTTTTAAGGTCATGCCATAGCATCTCAATTGGATTCAGGTCAGGACTTTGACTAGGCCACTCCAAAGTCTTCATTTTGTTTTTCTTCAGCCATTTAGAGGTGGATTTGCTGGTGTGTTTTGGGTCATTGTCCTGTTGCAGCACCCAAGATCGCTTCAGCTTGAGTTGACGAACAGATGGCCGGACATTCTCCTTCAGGATTTTTTGGTAGACAGTAGAATTCATGGTTCCATCTATCACAGCAAGCCTTCCAGGTCCTGAAGCAGCAAAACAACCCCAGACCATCACACCACCACCACCATATTTTACTGTTGGTATGATGTTCTTTTTCTGAAATGCTGTGTTCCTTTTACGCCAGATGTAACGGGACATTTGTCTTCCAAAAAGTTCAACTTTTGTCTCATCAGTCCACAAGGTATTTTCCCAAAAGTTTTGGCAATCATTGAGATGTTTCTTAGCAAAACTGAGACGAGCCCTAATGTTCTTTTTGCTTAACAGTGGTTTGCGTCTTGGAAATCTGCCATGCAGGCCGTTTTTGCCCAGTCTCTTTCTTATGGTGGAGTCGTGAACACTGACCTTAATTGAGGCAAGCGAGGCCTGCAGTTCTTTAGACGTTGTCCTGGGGTCTTTTGTGACCTCTCGGATGAGTCGTCTCTGCGCTCTTGGGGTAATTTTGGTCGGCCGGCCACTCCTGGGAAGGTTCACCACTGTTCCATGTTTTTGCCATTTGTGGATAATGGCTCTCACTGTGGTTCGCTGGAGTCCCAAAGCTTTACAAATGGCTTTATAACCTTTACCAGACTGATAGATCTCAATTACTGCTGTTCTCATTTGTTCCTGAATTTCTTTGGATCTTGGCATGATGTCTAGCTTTTGAGGTGCTTTTGGTCTACCTGTCTGTGTCAGGCAGCTCCTATTTAAGTGATTTCTTGATTGAAACAGGTGTGGCAGTAATCAGGCCTGGGGGTGGCTACGGAAATTGAATTCAGGTGTGATACACCACAGTTAGGTTATTTTTTAACAAGGGGGCAATTACTTTTTCACACAGGGTCATGTAGGTTTGGATTTTTTTTTCTCCCTAAATAATAAAAACCATCATTTAAAAACTGCATTTTGTGTTTACTTGTGTTATATTTGACTAATGGTTGCATGTGTTTGATGATCAGAAACATTTTGTGTGACAAACATGCAAAAGAATAAGAAATCAGGAAGGGGGCAAATAGTTTTTCACACCACTGTACATATGTTACTAGACTACATTAAAAATGTGCTTTTAACAACATTTTACAGTGGAGTTAAAAACAGAGCACAAGTAGGCTTATGGTGGGTCAATAGCTTTCACACACAGCAGATTGTAATTCAAGAGTGTGTTAGTGGTGGAGGGCCTGTGACTAATTGCTGATCAATTTTCTTAAACATAACATTTTTGAAAATATATCCAATAGAGTGGTATCCAATAATTAGCAATTGAAAAATATCTGTAATACAAAGAGACCAATCCTAACATTAAATCAGTATCAATATTACCCTATGATGGTGCCAGTCAAAGCCCAATTGAAATATCTATGAGGGAGATGGGGATGGTGCCCTTCAGTGTCCATAGCAAGTAGTCAGTATTAGACTTTGTTGGCCTTGTTCCCATCAGTGTTCTTCAGTTACATATTACTAGACTTTGATAACTGGGCTGGCTTTCTCAGTGTCTGCAGTGTGTCCCCCTTAACTTTCATGAACAGCTCCCCTAATGGATTGTTAGGTTCAAGCTGTATTCACCACTCCAGATTTTTTAGTAAGGGTGCCCTGTGCCACCCTCAGAAAGATGCCACCCTGTGCGACTGTCAATGTCGTCCATACCTACAGAAAATCCATCACTGCCTTATGAAAGTGAAAAGAATCTGAACGTTTTCTTTCTTTAAAACAGTAATTTGTTAAAATTATATAAATAAATAAGTTGGAAAGGAACATATTTAATGTATAATAGGAATACGGATGGTACACAATGGGCAAAAAGAACAAGGGCTTGCTGGAATTGTTTCTGTATATCATGAGGGAGGCTGAGCGTCATAGATCAAGGTCTTTAGCCACTGAAACCTCCAACCTTCTGACGCCACTGTCCATTTTTAAACCGGTCCTATCTTTATATCACTTTGGGTAGTTGCACCTTTCCTGTGTTATTAATTAGTTCAAACACCCCTTAGAAGCAGGTTGGCAACATGTTCTTTACAGTAATAATCTGCAGGCAATATTGTTCAATCAAGTCAGTCTTACATACAGTATACTTACATAATTGTTTTCCCCATTCATTTATTTCTAGAGAAGTAACTTTTGATTAGTTAACTTACCTAAAGCAACAGGAGAAGGATGCTGCTGTGTGTGTTTTTCGGGGTGCATGCTCTGCCCAGTATTTATTTGAGAATCCAAGAGGTTGTCAAGTAAAAGAGGTACATATTTAAAAAGTACAAGTTCAAGCAACTGCTCTCAAGGTAAAATTTAAATAGTAAAATAATTCCTACTTGAAGTTAGACAGGACTTTTTTTATATTTTAAGATAAATTCGCAAATTTGCCAGTGATGTTCAATGGAACAGCTATTTGCGATATCTGAACATAAGTGGAACTGTCTCAACAAATTTCTTTGAAGAATAAGTGTGCCACACTCAACAAAATTGGTCCATGGGGGGCCGAGTTTCCCACAACTTTCCAGGGTCTGACGTCTGTTCATTGGTTACTTAAAACTGCTCCATTATTGATGTGAGTGTTTTTTGACTTTTTAAATTGACTAACAGGGTAAACAAAGTGATCAGGCTTAGAGTTTGCCCTGGACAGTTCCAACAAAATCTTAAACTGTGAAATTTTGGAGTGGCAAATCTTGTATCTTTTCAATTAATAAACAATGCATTTTGGAAGTGACAGTGCTTAAGTTATCATTTGCCTGTGAAGTCTCTTCCCTTTTAAATTTTATCATCAAAAGAAGAAAAATACAACCAGAAAATACTAAAAAAAATGAAATGGGAAATGCTACAAGAGGATACAGTTTGCGGCTGATCAAATTGAGAATAGTGCTGATTTATGAATATTCCCCACGGTGATGCTAATGAAACTGATCCACCCATGGCTGATAATGAAATTGAGGCAGATCCCAATATTCTAGAGCTATCCACAGGTGTAATGAGTATTATATTGAATTTCAGAACCCTGAATAAATTGGCAACTGTTAACAAGTACATCACAAATCAACAGCTACCTGCTGCATTTAGTGCCAAGCACTCATGTGGTAAGGCGTCAGCTACTAAAAGTCACTTGAGAGCTTCACCATCACAGGAATGACTTTCACTACTTATCCTGTTGTTAATTGAAAATGCAGTTTGCAAGCATTATGAGATTTTGTGATGGTTAAAAGAGAATGTGCAGATAGGAAAATTTTAATGAGGAAATGTTTAAAAAATATACATTCACCTATACTAAGGTTAAACTATATATGAATTGTTCTAATGGTCTAGTGGTGGTGTGCAGGAACATACTGTAGGCAGTCCACAATTTGTATTGAACTGTCATATCATTTTCTAACCCACTTAATCCAAATCAGGGTTGCAGATGTGCTGGAGCCTATCCCGAGTAGCTTAGGGCACAAGGCAGTAATAAATGTTGGATAGGGCACCAGTCAAGTGCAGGGTGAACACACACCCCCACACCAAAAACACACTAGGGCCAATTTAGTGTCGCTAATTCGCCTAACCCTAACCTGCATGTCTTTGGACTGTGGGAGGAAACCAAAGCACCCAGGGGAAACCCACAAAGACACAAAAAAGAAGGAAGCAAATACTGTTCTTCTTATTGTGAGACAGCAGTACTACCACTGCACCACCATGGCTTCTGTATTGAAATGCCCTATAAAAATATCATTCAATTGTCCAAACAATTCAATAATCATTAAAGCTGCAGGGTAGAACAGTGACATATTAGGTTAGCACTGCTGCCACGCAGATCCACAGTCCTCGGTTTGAATCACTGTTTGTGTGCTGTCCATCACTCTAACAGTATGGGTTATTCTGCAAGCACTCTAGATTTCATTCCATATTTTGAATAACTACACATAGTTTAAGTGTCAAATCTAAAACAGTCTTCAAATGTGAGTGACAGCGCATGCATTTACATGTTTGCCTGAGTCTAATCCTGCCAGGATTTGTTCTCGCTCCTGCGCTTTGGAAATGAATTGGGTTTGGTTCACAACCAATGGATGTACTAAGGTTGTGTATATGGATTCATTGTTCCTTTTTCTTTGTTTTTTTTAATGCATATGTATTGCGTAGTGCAAGGACAATAAGTAATTTATGCTGAATGGTGTGACCCACAAGGAGCACACCAAAAACAATAATATTTATAATCAACTAAATTCTACAGTTAAGAGTTTTTCAGGACATAACAAATGATAATAATATTGGAGAGATCTATATCATTAACTGATTTAATAGCCTAACAGCAAAAAGATTTGTGTTTTGTTAAATAATACAAAATGGTAAAAACACACAAAATGTCACAAGAAAAACAGATTCTGCTTGATCATACTGAGAATAGCAGTAAATCACGGCATCTCTTTGGAAAATTTCACTTCACTTTTTGATGTTTATGGCTAGTGAGTGTTTTCATTTCATTATTTTACTTTCAGGACATAAGGTTTCTACAATTATATCTCTATTATTTCAGACAGAGATTTTTAAGATTGTACCAAAAATTAAAAGTGATTGGCAGTGGACACTCACTATCAATAATAATACCTTTGGTACTAATAGAATGACAGCTGTTCATTGCTGTACAGATTACAACTGGGCATTATTTACATATGAACGGAAGCAAGTTTTTTTTACTATATCATTACACATTTCGCAGTAACTTAAGTTTGGGAAAAAGGAAGAATAAAGTTAAAATATCCTTCTCTGAGTGGTAGAGGAC
Organism: Polypterus bichir lapradei; assembly: GCA_026402145.1. Lineage (NCBI taxonomy): Eukaryota > Metazoa > Chordata > Cladistia > Polypteriformes > Polypteridae > Polypterus > Polypterus bichir. The sequence goes on from JANRMT010062792.1 coordinate 94,123,776, forward strand.
ATCTTGTGCAGGTCCATTGTTGCTTTCAGGAGCCTCTTGAATCTGGTACCACTGATAACGTGCCCGAAGATAAGCCAATAAAATGAGGACACCTACAATCAGCAAGAGGTTGGTGCAAAGTGTTTAAGTGCTTTATTCCAAAAAGAGAACAAAGTGTCCAAAAGTGCATTCCATCTTTAATTAATAAGTAAGCCATAAAATCTGTAAAAGTCCATGAGTTAAGAAAAACACTATATGGTAATTGGATCCTCTCTTTTCCTCCACCTTCTTTCTGATTCCAACGTGTCCTCTACTCCCGTGTTTCCCCAGTTCATTCAACAGGTCTTGCAACTGGTAGAGACACCAGCAGCTGTTATATATCCTCACCTCTGATTCCCATCTTGGCTGCTTCTGTCAGCATCTACCAGATCATTCAGAGCTGGCTGTCCCCCCCATTTCCCCCCACACACTCTTAGCATCTTTGGGATCCCTAGGAAGGACTTCACCGCCATCGTACATGCTCCTCCAGAAATTCAAAGATCCACCCAGTGAAGCAACGATTGCTAGCTCTTCCATGGGGCTACCAACCACTCTGTGTCATTCTTCTTCACACTGGCACAGCTCATGCACTTGATACTGCCCTTTCACTCACAGTTCTTGTTTCTTTTTGTTTCCTCTCTTCCTCGTTTCTCAATTCACTTTTAAAACCCTGTAGGATGTGGGTGCAGCAATCATGGCTTCAGCGCTAATGAGGGAACAGGTCAATCCCGCACATACACTCAGGATAGCCTGTCCTTACAACTGCCTTTGGGGCTGCTCTGCCATACTACGTACACTCCACACAAAAACATAAGCGTGTTATCTATATAATTTAAAATGCACATGTTACAGACACACTATCTCACATATTCTCAGTCACGAATTTAAATATTGGCAATAGTCCAAAATCCCCTTTCTCTGTGTGCCTTTGCCACAGAGTGCGTAGTCATAATTAATCACTAAAAACATCAATAAAAAGAACTTCTGAATAGGCCAACGATACTTATATCTAAAATATCATATTGCAGTCTTCCTTTATGAGTCTGAGCATTGTCATTGCTACTGTCACACATGCGTGTTTAGGGGACAACTAAAGGGCCTGAATAGATGTAATTCCTCGGCGGACCGGGGGTGGCGAAGTGCACTAATTCTCGCTCGCGATTCCTTGCAGACCATTCTAGGGAAATTCCGCCCAGCTCTGGGGCAGCCAACAATGTCACTTATGGTTCCAGTCCTGATGACATCACTTCCCATACTGGCCTTTATAGCCGCCGTCTTGTTCCTACTGAATCAGTTCTGTTTTGCACTCAGTCGTGTGAACATGTCTGTTCTCTTTCATCAATTTTGCAGCCGGGAAAAATTATACGGGTGGCTGCCCCAAACCTTCTCAATGTCTTTTGGTCATTTTTGTGACACTACAAAACTCTTACCTCTGTCAGAAGAAAGCACTTTGGACAGTGCACAGCTGATTCACCTGTAGCATCAATGTTTTAGAAGCCTTCTGCAGCTGGACTTTTTACCAGTGATTTATTGATGTCTCTCTTTTTGTATATTTAAAACAATTCACACTTTTTCATAAATGTATCAAGCTGTTCATAAATACATTCATTTATATTCACGTATTCATATACTGTATTAGCGGTGATATATAGTGTAATCATTCTGATCAGTTTACACATATATTTTAAAGCAGATTTAGCATATGGTATGAGATTTATGTCACTTATTCCTCCATTTTCATTAGAGGGTCCTCAGGAAGTCCTAAAGGATAGAATCAGACAAAATTTGTGAACCACTGTGCACAAAATAAGGATTTGGGGAAAGCCAGAATAATTAACAAAAATTGACACAGAAATAGAGTGGATGTGAATATCCCACACAGTGACCGAGCCAGAATGAAACCACAAGGCAACAGCTTTAACCAGTGCACAATCATGTCATTTCTTAAGATATACCAATTAATTTATGAATTTTGGTTTGAATACAATAATGCAGGTACACATTATGTAGTGTGTATAATACAGTATATATGTTTGTATAGGCTGGTATGTATATGTGTGTGCATGATGCACTGTATTTGTTTCGGTGATGGGCTGTGACTAACAGGGATAATGAAGCTGTTATTAAATTGCAGAACCATTCTGTGTACTTGTGCTGAACCAAATATCCTGTTTCACACCCTAGTGAAAAATATATTAAGAGTTACCAATCATCACTTTTTATTACTATTCATATTTGCATATCTTGTTTATTTATCTGTCTTCTTCTCAGATCTAATTAGCTTAAAAAAGTTCATGAGTTTTCCCAGTGTATTTCTGATTCATGGAGCTACACAATTCTCAGCAGTACAATTTTAGAATGATTTGCTGCTCTTACAGGACAAGCCCACATTATTACCATGTTTAATGCGTAGAAAATGTATTTTGTTTTGTTTACATCTTTCCATTTTATAGACATACAATTCAAGAAGGAAAACAAAATATCACAGCAATTATAATTGGAAATATAATTTAATTTAAGTTTTAGTTTTAACTTCAGGATCAGTTTTCACTTTGATGATACTGAGACAGTGAGCGCGTTGGAACTTAAGGATACAATTATTTTATTTTAATTTTAGACGACCCACAGCATATACTTACATTGAAGACTTTCCAGAAGCAGGTAGGGGACACCTGAGTGACCATCACCACAACCTTATCTGGTGAACCTTGCAGGGCTCTTTGTTTGTAGAAAAGCTGGAGTTTTTGTTTTACTCTCCTTTGTTGGCAGCTGAGCATACTTCAGTTATAATGTTGGACTTAATTATAATAATTTTGTTTCAATCAAATTGAAATTTGCTGTTTCAGTCTAACTTGTTTGTTTATGTATATAAAAGATTTACAGTTTGTTTGTTATTATATTTTGTCTGTGCTCAGTGAAAAGTGCTGTACAAAAATGAATTGAATGGAACTGGCAATAGATGTACCCACTTCTTTGTGTGCTGAATGTTTAGCAGCAAGTTAACGATTCCCGTTTTTTTCTCTAGTGTTCATGTGCCACTGTCAGTATTTGTTGTCTGTGTACTAAATGCTAATTTATTTATTTATTTAGATAAGTTCTCACTCATCAAGGATTGCCCTGGGTGCTGCATTTTCTTTCAGTTGATTTAATTTCCCTTATTTAGCAACAGATTTTCTTTTATTCCCACTTTGAGTAATTTCATTTTAACTCTGTGAAACTGACAGCAAATGAAATCAATAATGCAGAAAACATTCACAAATGCAAAATCATTAGGGAATGATACTAATTATACACATTATATTCAATATTCCACCATCAACATTTCCAAAAGTAAATGCCAAAAATGCAATTTTTTTCTCAGTGACTGGTCAGAGGATAGAGAATGTTTAAGAGAATGCTTTCTTAGTAACTGCAGGAATTTGCAGGATTTTTGTGTGCAGGACTCAATATGAACTTTTCTCAGTCAAATCCCTGTTGTGTTTTTAATATGTTTAGTACTATTTTGTAGGTAAGTTTGTATATAACACGATTAGCACCCACTGAAATTGTCGGGCCTGTCTTTCTATCTGTCTGTCTCTTCACATGAAGCAATTCAGCTCCCAGTGGACCAATTTTGTTGAAATTTGGCACACTTGTCAAGAATTTTTCTTAGAAAATTTCCATTTTTTTAGATTTCTCAAATATAGTGCACTGTACAAAAAGTTTCAAAATTTCAAACTCTCTCAATAAAAACATTGACAAATATGAAAACATTATCTATGTTTGAAGAGAGAACCATTCTGAGTGGCTTAAATTACGGATTAGTTTACTGTTTCTAATTTGATAGAGATTACTTCGATTTGGATTGTTTGTATATTTTCCTCAGTTATTCATCCAGTAGCCACTCCTGATAGTAAAGCAAATCCCAAATACATGATTGTCAAACATCATAAGAGGAGCATGCACGCAGGCTGCATTGCTGGTACACTGGATCCGTTGATTCTTCTGCTTGACATACGTTTACTATAAAAGTTACATATTTAAAAATTAATGTCAGAGCACAGCAATTAAGTAAGTAGCACTTTCTCAGCACATATTGAACAAATGCATACTCAGTATTTACAGTATATTATACTGAAAACAACCCTGTGGATGCATTGTTTAAAGTTTAGTTCATAATGATTCAGTATTTCTTTGACACTATATTAGCAAAGCTCCAAACCTGCTCTCCATCATGCTCATTCATTGGTCAAGACTCCTGTCTTCAATTCAAAAGTGTGTGTGAAGGAGCTTCCTGTTTATGGAGTACTTTTGTTTTCTGGAGGTATTTATTTAATATATTTTGGGAAAAAAATACATGCATTTTGACTGGATTATGTGATGCAAGCAACTGATTTTTTCATGAACATTTTTGATATTGTTTACTGTTGTTCAGCATTGCCCACCATAGGCTCCCATTCTATCAGAAATGTTATCTTCTTTCAGCATGAAAACAGAAATTAAATTTTTTTCTTTGGTTTTCAGTACAAACCACATGGGGTTAGTAGCATATTTTAAAAAATAATTTTTGGGATGTGTATTCCTTTAATAAACAAAATGTGATAGATGAAGTAACTTCAAGAAAGGAATAGGATATTTTTTATGATGTGCAGGATATGCTAAATTCCAAATTATATTTAAATAATTCTATGTAAATTTTTTTTCTAATGACAAACCAAGCCCTCTCAACTACTTCAGAGAACTTTATTAGTTATCTCAATATGTTATATTGATGAAATCCTTTCAAATGTGTATAAAATTTGATTAGTTGAAATTTTTTAATCACTCTTTTTATTATCCATATTAAGATTCCACAAAGTTAAAATAAGCCATGATTTGTCTGCTTTTTTCTGGCTTTCTCAGAAACAGTCACAAAGAATAGCCATTATGATAAAGGCAGACACTTTTTTCTCACTTACAAAAATGCTAAATACATAAATTATTATCAGGATCCAGTATTTCTTAAAAAATGCATACTAGAAAAGAATTAATCTAGGATTTCCTGCTGGCTCATTCAGTCACGATTACAAAACTGGCAATCAGTATAAAAAGACAATGATCAATCACTCATTTTTCAAGACATTAAGCAAATACATCAATCTATCTACTGAATCTACTTAATCTATAATACCCATCATGGTTATCAGTGTGTTCTTAGACAGCTGAAGAGCCGAATCCCTGAGGCAAAAATCTTGGTCTAGTGGGGACAGAAAGCCAGCTTTCAAAGCCCTGGCTTCTTGTCATTGAATCTTTCCATTCTTTCCTTCCATTGCTTTCTTTAGTCAACCTAATCAGAGACTAAAGTGCCTCCTAATGAATGAAGAGGTATCATTAAGAATTTCTGTGAAAAGGATCTTGCAGCTAGTTATGTTGATATAACTTTTTGTAATGGTGGCTTTTAAGTTTTCTTTGAACTTCTTGCTCCGGCCACCATGGATCCCCTCATTTTTGCTATTCTAGGAATAGACAACTATCCCCACTGTATGAGATTTGATTATTCTAATGCTGTACACTGTCCAGCAAAGTTTGTCTTGTGGGGTCAAGGGTTTATTGTAGGTGAGGACACTGAAATTGTGCAGTTCCTCTGTGTTGTCTCAAAGAACCTTCTATAGACACCACTTTCAGAGTTTTTAGGTGACAACTGTAGGTGACCTAATTGATGCTGCCATATAGGACAGATGCAAATGACAATTAGCTTGGTTTCTATCTTGTGAATACCTTGTAATGTAATTTTCTGAATGAGATGCTGGCACAGCTGATGCAGTGTTGAACTGAGTTCTTGATTTCTTTTTTTGAGACAGATTTCTAGTATTGTATACAAGTTAACAATGTATAGAATTTCTGTATGCAAGTAAGTTAACAATGTATAGAATTTCTGTAGTGATGTTAACTGCCAGGGGCTCAGTTACCTGCCTAGGGGCATTCTGATAACTTGGCTTTCCAGTGTTTGGATCCTGATTTTACCAATATTGAGGGTGGGAAGTCTTACACAATTGTAGGTTTTGTCAGAAAGATTTAAAGTAGTCTGAAGGTCATCTCAGGAGTGGCAAACATTTCACAGTCATCTGTGTACTGAAGATCAATGACTATCATCTTAGATACTATTTTTTTAGCTTTAAGATAGTGTAGGTTAAAGAGCTTTCCTTCACCTGATATTCCAAATCAGTGTCACTGGGTCATAGATAACAATAAGAATAACTTAGATGTAAATGATGTAAAGGGTTAGTGTGATGGCCCAACCATGTTTGCCCCTGGTTTGATTGATGAAGGAATTTTTTCCATCCCATTGCGAAGAGCAGATGCAGGCATCTGGATGTATCTCAGGATACATTTGGAAAGACATCAAAGTCTGTCTTGGCAACATCAAACACATCACTGGACAACAACAAGGGTAGTGAATCCATAACATTACAGGTCACACTCACACTCACACACACTCATTCCTAGCCAATTAATGTTAGGTGCATGTCTTTAAAATGTGGCAATGAACACCACAATTAATGTAAGTAGCAGTGGTGCTGAATTTCCTATAAATGACAGTATTTTATTTTTGCTTGCCAAATTGTCTTCTTTAGATACTGAGGTTACAGCACAATCTAACATTTTAGCATTGTATGTTTTTGAAATGATTGCTAATGAACCACTGTTAGAATATTAATATATCTTACCTTTTAAGATTTTTTGTTAAAGCATATTTCATATTTTCTTATTATTATATTTATTTTGAGCTGACAACAGAATGCAGATTTCAATGCAGACTTTTAAAAATACCTTAAGCAGGCTAGTGAAACATCTAACATATGTTTCAACTACTTGAAATGTAAACATCAAAATCAGTAAGTCAAAAGTGACTCAGGAAAATTCTCAGTAATTCTGTTTTCAAGATTCTGGACAGATGCCAACAAATTAAGGTATAATTACTGCTGATTACACTGATTACGAGCCTGAAGGGCGATGTCTTCACTAATGAAGCCAGGGATGTGTAATTGTTTAAAACTGTAATCTCAGATGAAAAGATCAATAAATACACTGTCCAGCCAAAGTGTCATATTAGCCCCTCAGTGGGTGACAAGCTGTTTAAGCCCATTTGCAAGCAAAAAAACAATTGCAGAAACCTTTGAAAAAAAAAAATCCTGAATTAAAATCACATTAATTATGTCTCTTGTTGTAATACTTAGTAAGTTAATATTTCAGAAAAATATGCAGGAGGTTCCTTATAAGGTGTGCAATTGATCAGTCTTCTTTAAATGATAATACCAAGTATATGCTCCAAGTTATTTAAAATGACAGATTTACAATACCTCAGTAAAAAATCAAACTCCATATATCCACAGATCAATTACTGCAGAAGATTTTGTTCTCGTAAAGACAAATGTGTAAAACTGTGATTTTAATAAAACAACTTGATCTCATAAACCTTCTCCTAGTTCTGATTCTCAGGAAAAGTGTTACCTTGAGAAGGTTCATAGATCGTCTGAAAGACTGAACTAATACTTATAATTGATCGCACTGAAAAAGTTGATTTCGGATGGAATTTGTGGCTATTCCCTTTTTTTTTGCTTTTAATTCTTGCTGTTAAGCATTTTACCTATACTCCAGATGGCTATAGGAATCTTCTTCTTCTTCTTTCGTCTGCTTCTTCTTTCCTCTGCATAATCATTTCTAACTTGATCTAGCATTATGGCATACTCAGTGAGTTTATTTATTTATTGGATTCAAAAAGATGTAGATATCAAGTATTATGTAGCAAGATGACAAAAGAGAAGATTTCAGGGACAAATAGAAATAACAATTTTTCTTAGAGAAAGAATGCACTCTATGGATAGTGATATCCTTTATATGTTCTACAACAGTGTGTTGGACAGTGTAGTTTTTTTATGCTATGTTGTGCTGGGCTGGTAACATCACTTCAAGAGAGGCCCATTGAATCAACAAGCTGATTAAGAAGGCAGGCTCAGTTATGTGATGAACTCTCGACCCACTGGAGGTAGTAGCAAAAGAGAGAATGAAAATAAAACTGAGCGCCATTATAAACAATGCTACACATCCTCTCTGTGACACACTACCATTATATGCCAACAAAGCATTCAGGAGAAGTGTGTAGAGAAATGTTACTGGGGGTCTTTCACAGCTACAGTTCAGCCTGTATATGCCTTTATAATCTATCCCTCAAGCAGGAAGAAAATCTTAGCTTATGCCAAAGAATATAAAAGTGATTTTTGTTTATTGTTACAAAGTAATTGGGCCTCTTACAGTCATGTAGTACTGATTCACAACAACTGCCCAAACATATGGCCAAATGAAGAATGCCCTCTCAATTACTTCAGGAAATTTGTAACTTTATAAAAGTTTTCAATAGAGCGAGTCTATCAGAATGGCACTTCTGTGCAAATCTGAAAGAGAAATTTTAGTCCATTTCTTTCAATATTGTATTAGAAAGTAGGTAGGCTTGCCTTTAAGCATTAATTAACAGCAACAGGAAATGTTTTCATATTTATTTAATTAGAATTAATATTATTTTAATTAAATTAATTAAATATTTAATCCATAGAAACACATCCATTTTTACCTTTCTGCAGCACACGTACAAATATGGAGGAGAATTATTTCCTGGAGAGCAGGTCTCCCTAGCTTTTTATATCGTATTCAAGAATGGTTTACTTCCTAAATAACTGATACATTTAGAAAAGTGACACCACTTAGCATGCATTCAAAGATGACGTCAACAAAAAAATTGCAAATCTTTTAACAGCTTTTATGTAACTTTTTTTTTTTTTTACAGGAAATTGATAAGGTAAGAGTCACAAATATTAACTACTACTAGCTTCACCTATACAAAAGGCAAACTGATTGTCTGGTTTAATTGGACTGTGAAAAGGAAACATACAACTCAAAGCATATATAAAACAAAATGTTGACTTCATGGAAAGAATCTAAAAACCACAAGATTTTAATTACTTTATTAGCTCATGAAGAAAATATTTCAGTCACTTGAAAGGGCACCACCAAGTCTACCAATAATTAACTCTACATCACAAAATATGCTGTTAGAAATGAACATACAGTGTTAACTTCTGAAAATTCTTATAATTAGCACAAGACCCCATGAAATCACAAGCAGCTCGGCTACCTATAAATACTTTTAAAGAAATTCTCCAACATCTTTCAACATGAACCACAACAGCACACTTATATAACCCATGACTGTAAGTTCAATACAAAGTTAGGTCTTTAGAAATTTAATTACTATATCAAGTATCTGCCCATGTGTTTCCAGACTATTTGTAATTGTAATATATTGTAAAAAGTCATGGTACTCATTGGTACACTAAGTCTGTCATAATCCACAATAGTCAGGCTTGGTGACTACTAGCAGGCTAGAATTACACAGGAGATACTAAAACAGAGTATGATAAAAAGTGAAACTGAATGAACTCAAAATGGGGCCACCCCCTCATCAGATATTTATGAAAAGAGATGCTTAATGGGAAGTGCTTTCCTCATTTTAGACCCCACACACTCCATGAACAAACTGTCTTTCTTCTATCTACCAAGCAAATCATAGCAGGTACTGCTATACCACCATGTTATTCACCTCCTTAGCGTTAGACCTGAGCACTACCCAGGCTGTAAAAATAGTGTTGAAAGCGTTAGTTTTGAGTGTCACGCGGGCAACCATACAGACGCGTCTCGTGTAAGTTTTAGACCTGAGGATGACTTGGGCTGTTAAAGTGCTTAACAGTGTTAGTCTCTAGCGTTACTCTGACAATGGTATAGGCTTGTCTTATGTCAGCATCAGGCCCGAGTATTACCCGGGCAATGATGTAGATGCATCTTCTCCAAGCCTCATAATAGTGTCAAATAAGAAACGTTTTTCAGCAGCCCAGGTGTAACAAGCTCTTGACAGTGATATGAGCAATGGTGTTGAGGGGCCTCTCATCAGCAGTGATGACGAAGTGAATCTGTCTTCAGGCAGTGAAATTGAAATGAATAGTGAAACTGAAAGTGATTCTGATGAATCTGAAACTGATACTCGCAATTGGGCTTCTGTTGACCCTGCTTCAAATAAACCAGCACCAGCTCGTTTTGATTTTGTGGGGTAGCCAGGAATAAAAATGAAAGTTGACAACCAAGATCTACTTACTTACTTGAAGTTATTTCTTGATGATGACATGATCAAATGCATTGTTTTTGAGACAAACTATTATGCTGAACAGTGTCAGGTAAATGGCCGTACACCAAAGCAGTTTTCCTGTTCAAAAATATACCACACAAAACACATAATTATTATTATTACTATTCATTTCATATTATTATTATTATTTGTATCATTATTATACTTTTTTACACTTCTGACTTTATAGTAGAAAAGTTTGATTTAATAAAAGTGTCATTTTTCAAGCCAAAAATTGCAATGCTTTTTACATATTCTTTTGAGAAAAAATGTGATGCTAAGGAGGTTAAGATGCTAACTTGTATGGACTTCTCTACTTGACTGGTTCTATAACTAAATACCCCACTGTGAGAAATATTTTCACTTTCACTGCCAATCTGTTTTCACTACATATTGTACTTCCACCCACATATTTATCACACTGTATCAGCTTAGTCTTCAGCCATATGCTTTTGCTTTGATTGCTTTTATTTTATTCTGCAGCTATGTCCATCACATTGCTTGGTTGTTACTTGTACTACTGGCATATAAGCCAAATTTCCCTCTTCAGACACATAAAGTTCTATCTGTTTATCTAATTTTTAATCTAATATTATCGTGGATTTATATTTATTGACAGTAATGGATTGGGATCCAAGGTTGGATCCTACTTTTTGCCCAACACTGCCAGGACAGAGTTCAGCTGTGAGGATAGGGTTCTGCCTTCTGTGACCATGACGTTTATTTCACAGTATTCATTATTAACATATGTATGTTTATTGTGTTTTTTTATTAATTTTGTATTAGTGAGATAAAAGTTATAAACAAATACAACAAATCACAGTGAATTTCATTATACTGTAATGGGACAGTAAAATACACACCACATGATGCCCAAACCTCCCACTCCCACCTGAGTTCCCATTCATCCCTGGCTTGTATGGACAGAGATGACCTGAGATAAATCACTTTGCTATCTAAGGGATGCAAGGGGAGAGATTGAGAGAGAGAAAAATATATTTTTTGTACCTCTGTGATATGTTGTCTGTTTGATATTTCTTTACTTGTGGGACCTTACATTATGTTGTACATAGGCATAATAAAATTAAGGTAGTCTACATGTTACTAAGCATAAGAGTTTTTAGCCTGACATAAAGCAATGAAAAATGAGCCTTATTATTTTTAACAATTGAATTTAAGTTTCAGATTCAACAGAAAAGTACAAGAACTACTCTCTGGTTTACTTAAAATATGTAGCAATATACAATAAAATTATTCATTAATGCAATAACCTGCTTATTGAGTTCAGTGTAACAGTAAGCTGGTGCCAGTCTTGGTAGCATAGGTACAAAATGGGAAGCAAGCCATAAAAGGGGACCAGGCTATTGCAGAGCACACTCCAAACCATTCAGTCAAATTAGTCAGTTAACACTGCATGCACATTTTTAGGATGTGGGAGGAACACTTGAGTATACATAGTACAATCCACATGAATGGGTAAGAACATGCAGATGCAGAGTCAATGCCCAGGGCAGGATCAAAATCCAGTATTCCGGCCCTAAGAAGAAACAGTAGGATTAAATAGTTTTAGTACATTGCAGTTTAAGTAACATAGCAGTAATAGCAGTGCAGATTATTATTGTCTAAATGTGCAGCAATGCAACTTTCAGTCTGAAATATGTGACATCCTTGTTAGGACTGCTGCAGTACTTCGCTCCGCTTTTAGTTTCTCCTTGTGTTTGTCATTTTTTCCTCACTTGCTTCCCCTTGTTTCTCTTATGTTTTAAATCTTTTGTTTCCTCACAGTCTCTTGCCTTTTGTTGTATTTTTTGATAACAAGGCACAGTAATTTACAGCTTTCGGGTGCTGTGGTCATTAGAGTTGCAGTTACCTGAGGTCTATTTAAGCACATATGCTGCGACGGCCTCTTTACTCCTTGCTTAGACAGCCCTTTAGTGATTTCCAAATTTATGAATGGTTTGCAGTAATGTCAGAATGTGATTTTGTTATAAATTTTTTACAAAGTATTATCTGTTGAAACACTACATGATAATCACCTTTTTCTACCCTCTCAAACCTACATAGAATTTAATCTTTGGAAAATGTCCGGGATTTGTATATAGATAATGTTTTTGCATCTTTTGAACAATTACAATTCAAATTTAACTTCCCAGTAACACAATTTTTCTACAACTTTCAAATCAGAAAGTTTGCTAAAAGGAACCTACCCAATTTTTGACACCTCCCACCCTTTCTTTTCCAGAAGAAATACTGATCAGTTTTGAAGACTCAGATAGCCTCTCAATAATATATAAAAACATGTTAAAGTGTCTTCCTTTCAAAGATCCTAGGGAACGGTGGGTAAAAGATCTCTCACTATATATCTCAGAAAAGGAGTGGAAGGCAGCCATGCATAGAATATATACTAGCTCCATATACACAAACATTCCATCATTCAACTTAAAATCTTTTATTGAGCACATCAATCTTGGTTAAAATTGTCCAAATTGTATTTAGGGCAAGATACAACCTGTGAACGTTGCAATCGAGCTGCAGCCTCACTTGTCAACATGTTTTTGGTATGTACCAAATTACCATCATTCTGGACAAAAATCTTTGAATGCCTATCATACAGCTTTGGTGTCACAATGATTCCTAACCCATTAACTGTGTTTGGTGTATTTCCATAAGTGCTCAAAGTGGAGAAGGACAAATTGATTGTAATTGCCTTTACCATTGTACCAGCATGCAGACTTTTCTTGCTCAACTGGAAGACTCCCAGCCACACTGTTATAAGTCAGTGGGTAACTATACTATAATTCTATACTATTTTTAATTGGAAAAAAGTCAAATTCTCGCTTAGAAGATCTGTTCAAAACTTTTTCAAATTATGGCAAGTTCTAATTGATAAAATTTTAGAAGAAGGATTTATATTGGTGAAAAGGACAATCCCCCATCTTTGTTGTTTTTATAAATTTGCTTTGCTCCTTTTATTGGCTCTTCTCTCTTTCTTTCGCGGTGGGGGGGGGTGCTGTTTTTTTTAAGTTTGACTTAATTGTATATAATGTTATTTTCTTCAAATAAAAAAGAAAAAAAAATGTGTAAGGTTTTGTTATGTTTTACATGGTTCATTTGTACCGTTAGATTTTTTTAGCACAAGTAATCTGAATTTGGTGTGAGATTTTGAATTTACATTTAAAGTACTTTGCTTTTTTTTACTTTGCTTGTCTTCTCCATGTTGTCTATTTATTCATTTTCCTGTAAATCCTTTATTCTTTTAATTTGGGTTTTTGGCTTTCTCTCCTTTTCTGCTGAAGTTAGTCCTGACAGGCATGACTCAGGCATACAGGGACAACAGGCATAGTTAGTTTGAATAGCTGAGGGCTTCTAAAGCAAAACTATGGCTGTATTTGTGAATTCAGAGACAGAAAAACAAACAGAATGTTATCATTTTGAAATTTGTTTTATGGGTGTTTTTAGTAGTCATGTTAAGTCAGGGACGAATGACTGTATAGGCAGCCCCAGAAAGCTTGCAGATTATGGTTTTTTTTTTTTTGCTTTCCTTATTTGTTAAATACTGAGCTCAGTTTGTTCCTCCCTTCCATGATTTATTTAATGTAGCAAACAAACCTTTTTAGTATATTTTACATAGTGCTCCCTCTTTGCAACACTGTACAGATTTAATAGTTCAGGACAATGTAATACTTCATTAAGACTCAAATTCATGCAGGTTCTTCATTCTTTACATATGGGTTTTTACCTGAGTTGTATTTTTGTCATGTTCATTTTAGTTTGAATATAATTAGCTGCCCTGACCCTTTCACAAAGTGGGTCTCATTTCCTTTCTTGTTCAGTCAAACATTTTCTCTATCCTGCATTCACTTTACAACATTATTGGCATTTTAGGTTTTCCTTACTCTTCAAAGAAACTCCAAAATATTCCCCAGTAGACTTTTTGTGGATGAATTCCACACCTGCCATTCTCCTGTTGTTTTACATCTAACATGAGACTTGTCTTTGTCTTATTTCCATTTTTTGAAGGCACAGTTGAGAAAACCAGAAAGAATAACACTGAGGTCCTCAAAGATATTGGTAAAAGTTATTTTGAAGAGCAACCTGAGCGCCTGACTGGTTCGGTGGCTCTAAGGTTGGATTCTGCAGTTGCTGCTGGGGTTGCCAGTACACATTAACTGATAGTGGCCTCTAGCATTTTCATTTCTAGCACTTTAATCATTTATGTCACAAGCAAGTCTGTGAAAATTCACACAGCACATATCCCTGTGATAACACTGTACTCACAAATCAAAAATGTGTCATGAGGGTAAAAGGAAGGACGGAAAGATATATGGGAATTGAACCCAGGAATGGCTGAATCCAAATAGAAAGCACACCTAACAACAAAACCCAAAACTCATTGTGAATACTTCAGAAAATAGAATCAAGTCTTTGGCACCTAAATCATATAAATGAGCTTTGTTGTTTTACTTTGAGAAAGGGATTTGCTTTTATACCCTGTTACCTCTTAACATTTCTCCATTCATGACCCCTGATACTGCTCTGCTTAGTAACTGATAAACAAAACTACATAAAATGGCCATTTCCATGCCAAAACAATATGACGTCATGAAAGAACACAAACAAATAATCAATACCTTTCTTTAAAACAGTCACAATTTCAAAAACAAATATTTGGAATAAATTAAATACCACACAGCCATATAATAAGAAGGAAATTCTGTGCAAAGTTTACAAAAGAACAGTATAAAAGAACCAAACATGATAGAAAAACTGTAGGAAAAGTGCTGCAAAAAACTGTAAAGAGATAAAGAAATATTAGGCTAAAGATATAAGTATTCATTATAGTAACACTGTAGGGATACACCATCATAAAAAAAATTAAAAACTAATAAATATGGTAATAAAGGAAGGCAGTAAGTGTGCACAGACTTGTAATAAAATGAGAAGAATACATATGGAAACAGCATATGCAAAGCAAATGACTCCTACTGTTATACCTGTGTAGATCTGCACTAAATGCTTAATGAAAAAGTCTCCCGTCTTTCATACTCTTCTTTATGCAACAGCCCAGAACTGTACAGTTCTTCTAACTTAATAAGGTGAAAAGTCTTGTATTTTTAAGTACAAGTACAGGGATTGGATGATAAAAGAGACAAAGGAATCAGACAAAAAGTATTCAGAAAAAATTAGTTTATTTCATAAACAGGAAGTCATAAAGATCATTAAACCAAAACCAAAATACAAGCTAAAAAAAAATCAGTATCAAAAGAACATTCGCTAGGAATCAATAAATGATGACCAATCAAAGCAACTGCATATTTCGGAGTCGCAATCAATTATTGGATCCAAACACTTGGACACCAGCATCCCTCCACTGTGATGTTTTATGCTGGTGGTGTTGTGACATCAGACATTGTACTATGTGAAACATGCAATCAGAAACCTCTCATGGAAATAGTAAACAATATGGGTGACACCCATGAAAAGATGTCACGAAATGGCAGTGTTTATACCATTCAGAACTTGAAGATCTGCATCAACAACCAAAATCCATCTGTCATTTTAATTAGTAAAATACCACAATGTCACTGATGATAGAAACTTTGTGCCAGAAACTTTTCAATGTGTAGTTTCAGAATGAGCCCATACCTCATGCTTCACTTTTCACTGATGGGTTTAAAAGCACCAAGGAATTTGTTGAAAATCAATTTTGGTGGCCATCTATGGTGGCAGGATGTCAAGGAATATACGGTGGCTTGTGAGGCATATGCTAGGTTGCCCTCTAGGTTTGCCAACTACAATCAGATCATCAGATCATGGTTACTAATTCTCAACTCACAAAGCATCGACATTGATAGAGAGGCAGTGTGAATGATGGAGTAGTAACATCAGGGCCACCATTTAAAAAACCCATTTTATAAATATACCTGGGCAACAGCGGATACTTTGGCTAGCAAGTGTATAAATAAAGTTTGGATGTTTAGAAGAAACAATCAAGTAGTCCAAGATGGTAATGATCATGCACATATATTTATCATGGAAAGGGGGTAATAGAGCACACATTTAAAGACTAATTAAGGAGAAACTTCAAAGTCACCATTGGCAATAATAGGATTTACACCATGAAGAAAAAACAACATGAAGAAAAAGAAAAATGTACAAACTGAAAATGTGGAAACAATGAACAGAAAAATAACATGTCCAGTAATTTAAAAAATGTATGAATACACAGCAAGGAGAAATGTAATAGAATACTAAATAATATTATGAAAATGACAATGATGGAAATAAATAATAATTAACTTTACCAAAAAAGAAAACAATGGTGAAATGAGAAAAAATGAAAAGAATTTTTAATTTTACAATATCTTAGAGGCATTTGCAAAATAATATATACATAAAATCTACACACATAAAAATAGTAAAAAATTCAGATGTAAACGTCAGTAGGCTTTGCGCCCTAGGAACCAAGTTACCCAAACTATTCAATAACATTTCAGTAATTATTTACTGTTTGGATGCTGATCTTTCTGATCATAAAATAGGTCATTACTATAGCAATTGACAAGAAGAATTCATAATTAGTTGCAGAATTACAGTATTTGTCGGCTTCCGAGCTACTTTTAAATAGACCTTGTTGAAATGATCTACCTACATTAAAAATGATATATATATATATATATCTATACTAATAAAAGGCAAAGCCCTCACTCACTCACTCACTCACTCACTCACTCACTGACTCATCACTAATTCTCCAACTTCCCGTGTGGGTAGAAGGCTGAAATTTGGCAGGCTCATTCCTTACAGCTTACTTACAAAAGTTGGGCAGGTTTCATTTTGAAATTCTATGCATAATGGTCATAACTAGAAGCTATTTTTTTCCATTTACTGTAATGGAGTTCAGCTCGAGGGGCGGAGTTTCGTGTGACATCATCACGCATTACGTAGAAAACCAGGAAGAACGCGCTGAAGAAAACATGCATTATATAATTAAGAAGGCAGCGAAACAATTAGAAGCGAGCGAGTGACATATAAAACCATATTCAGCGGCTCACGTGAACTGACACAGTACGCAGACAAAAA
>JANRMT010062792.1:94156068-94192664 GCA_026402145.1 Polypterus bichir lapradei
ATTCAATGCATTCATAGTCTGAATCACAATCTGATCGTGTGGGTGGTTACCTACCAGGTAACGCTTGTGGTTGGTCAGCAAGTTGGCAAACATCCGCCACGGTGCCCTCTTTCAGTTGTGAGAAGCAGATCATGGAATGGTTGAAATAGTTTTTACTGTCAAATAATGCAAAGAGTATGCGACACGTGTTTTGCCCTAATTCTGGGCTATGTGTGTGTGTATATATATATATATATGCACACATATGTGTTAAGGTGTTAACTATTAGAATTACTTCATATTTATATGAAGTAATGTATTTACTAATATATTAGTAATATATTTACTTCATATATATTTATTGTGAAATGGGTCTTGTTGCAAGACCAGTTAGTACCATTTCAAAGTAAGAGTCACCATACATCTGTTTCCTTGACCTGTTTAAGTAAATTCAAGTCCACAGGAGACTGAATTCATCCCAAAAGCACTTGTACTGATCCATCATAGGACATGCTCACACTAAAAGTCAAACTCATTCATATTGACCAGACTTAACAGTCACCAATTAATCTAACAAATGTTTTTGAACCACGGAAAGAACACTTAAAATGGAAACAAAGCAGGCATACTGATGTCATAATGCCTGGGCAGGGCTTTGAATCAGGAACTCTGGAGCCATGAGCAGCAGAGCTTACTGCTGTATATGTAAATATGCATCTTATTTTGTTCATCTGGTGTAAAATGAATTTTGGCATTGTTGCATACCAAATGAAAATCAGTCAGTGATTCATTTGCAAAATTGCTAAATCTGGCCAGAGTAATGGGGTCCAAAGCCTATCCCTGCAGCACTAGATGCAAAGCAGAAAACAGCCCTGGAAAGGATGCCAGTCTATCGCCATGCCACCTCAGATTTCTCTGATTTCTAGGACCAAATTTCTCCTGGTCCTACTTCAAGTGACGTACAGAAAGAGGGAGAATGTGCAGACTCCACACAAACAACTCTGGGGTTCAAATTTGGGGTGTTAGTTCTGCAAAGCAGCAGCACTAATCATTGTACTAGTGCGCCATTTACAAGTGAAAGTTAAAACATTAAATTGATCTACTGTTGGTGGTACTCTAGTAATAGAAGTCCAAAACAAAAAGTTTAAATTACTGAAAATGTAACAACTTATAATGAAAACTGTAAAAGAAAGTCCTCTGAATAATAAAGATCCTACAAAGTGTACCACAAGGATATTAGATTTGCTAATAATATTGAAAGAAAACACCTTCCCATTGTTTTTATTTTGTTCTATAAATATACACTATGTTATATTTTTGTAAAAATATGAAGAGTTTTAAATTTTCCATGTGAAGAGAATACACATTTAAAGCTCTACAACTGTTTAAACACTAAAGTCTTTATTATCAAGAAAATTGTATTTACATCAAGAACAGTAATTAACTTCATGTATATTTTGAACAGATGTTTACAACAACAACAACATAAAACTGCCACTGGCACCACAGTAAAGTATGTCCTTAAAATTGAAATGACAATCAAGTTTTCATTTTACAAGAGCTAATGGCCAGCCAGTACTTTACAGAAGGGCATACTTCCAGGATTTTACAGTTTCCTGCAGAGGTCACTATAGCAACATTCACAAAGGGAAAAAAACTAAAGAATATTCTGCAAAGGTTAACTGAAACAAAGATCACTGGCTGAATGATATTAAATCTAAATTACCTTTAAAAATAAGAGGTTTTAATGTTATTTCTATATTCAGCACCTGCTGTATGTCAGACGATCAAGTGCCCACTATCAAAAAGATCATTTAATGTTTATAACTTTTTCTCCATAATGCAGTTCATAAGAAAGAGAGAGAAAAAAAGTCCTACACATTGGCAACATTTCACAGAATGGGAACGGAAATCACATTTTCATTAATACAAAAGGTGGCTGTACTTTCTTTCATATTAAGTTGTAAAGCTAACTTTTATTACTCATACATTCTTACAGAATACAACAATTGCTGATTTTTTCATCTTAGATTTAGCTGGTCTATAGATTTTAAATATTATAATTTGATGTCTTAATCTAATACAAAAGAGATACTTTTTGGAGTAATTTTCACCAATTTATCTTATTAAAACCTTTTATTCCCATCATGTGCACAGTACTTATGTGCTATATATGCAATTTTACTGTAAGAAATGGAAGTATTCACTTTCTTTTTTTTTCTTTTAATTGTGAAGTGTGAAGTGAAATGGTTGCACTCAGTAATAGCGTTAAAGAAGTTGAGTGTCAATGAGACGGAGAAGGTGACAGACTCTGAATAAGTCCCCAAGGTGCTCTCCAATTGCAATAGATAAAGATTCCCTTGGGAAATTTTTCTCATTAGTTCTCAGACACAGTTCAGTAATTCAATAGTGTCAGGTTACCATTTGTCATGAGACAAAAATATGTCACTTACCATGCTTTAGTTCCTTTATTTGTATATGTCAATGTAAGAGGAAATTAGAAACTTTGCAGGCTTCCAAACTGCCATGGCACAATGCTGATTGTTTACAGTGAAGTCTTTAATAAATAAAGGCACACTGCTCCCAAATCATTTATCAGTGCCTTGCATCAGAAATCAAAAGAGAGTTAAATCGGTGCTTAAATGGCAATATTAAAATGACATATGTTAGCATTTATAGTCTACTTAAGAAATGAAAAAGTAGATGCCAGACTTGACAGGACCATTTTGCCTGATACACATTACTTATTTACTGTCCTGTTTACACTAAGTATGAAACTGGCCTACTGTATAATGCATTACCTCACAAACAATCATGTGAAGGACTTACAGAAATGATGCTCAAAAGGATTAGGAGTTGTCTTTGGGTTGGGAGTATTAAAATGTAATCCTTTTATATTTCTTTGTAATTCAATATGTAAGACATACTGTACATTAATTACATATATCGTAAAATAACATTACATACCATTTTGTAACATGATTTACAGTTAGCACTCAACATCATTACTGTAAACAAAAAGTATAACAATGGGAAGTACTTTAGTAAAATAAATAAAGTCTGCTATTCATTTTCACATATAAGAATTGCATTTTTGTCTAATAAAATATGTTGCTAAGCTTGTGCACAACCCTAGTAATTTCCACCAGGGCTGACAAGTAGTAACCTGCTGAAACAGAAAAATGTGTTAATATGGATAGATGGGGAATGGTGGGGTAAACTGTAATATTTAACATAATGTTCTACACATATTTCTTTCAGCAACTAGAAAAGCTTTAACTATTGGCAGAACAATAAAGTAGAAACTATCTGTCACTCAAACATCTTTATTTTAATATAGTGCTGCTCGTTGACAACACCATGACAAACAGCTTCATGGATATGTGGATTTTTTTTTCCTTTGGGTTAATAGTTTCAGGGTAGAGTAAGCTACAGTATGAAGTAGAAGAGAACATGGCCAGAACTAGAATAACAGGCAGTTAAACGAGGTAAAGCAGAGGAATTGGCTTTGAGATGCCCTGATAAAAGACGTCCTGGCTTTAGCTGCTGTATTTGTCTGGATGTAACAGAAAAACTGGGTCAAAAGAAATCCTGGCACAC
Organism: Polypterus bichir lapradei; assembly: GCA_026402145.1. Taxonomy (NCBI): domain Eukaryota; kingdom Metazoa; phylum Chordata; class Cladistia; order Polypteriformes; family Polypteridae; genus Polypterus; species Polypterus bichir. Next base: position 94,159,648 of record JANRMT010062792.1, read on the forward strand.
TAGGAGGCACCAGCATGATGCTTTATTGTTTGTGTGGCTCAATGCAATCCATAATAATGGGAAGGAACCAAGGGGGCGACCTGGTCTGTTAAAGGAATAAAAAGGGTATGGAAAACATTATGTAAGGTGATGTGTGTTTTCCGTTACATAAACCGAACATCTGTATTTTAACAGATTCTTATTTATCACGATGCAAAGATCAGGTACGTGTTACTTATTAGTTGGATGTTCAAGTAAGAATTTCATTGTATTCTATAACAAAACTATTACTACTCTTTTGTAGGGCTTTCAAAACTTCAGTTCCATTTCCTGAACCAACACTTGTCATTATGAGTTTGCAGGGCACTAGTAGCAGGTGGGAAGCCAGTGCATCTCGACTGACACGGTTACACTGGGTGAATTGAAAACTGCTGACATTGGACACCTTTTTAATTTTATTTGCTTTAAATACTGTACATTTGTTCCATTGCCCTGTTGTGATCTGTAGGTTTTAAATTTCAAAACATGGGTGTTTTGTACCAGTAATGTAACTAGAATCTAAAAGGGTTTTATTAAGTTTTTGAATTTACCACATCGCCATTTATAAGCCTCAGTATTTTGTAACTGTGTTGCACCATTGCTAGGTACTTGACTACCAGAAGACACAACGCACCATGTCTCAATGCTTCACTTTTAACCCTGCACTGTATTCTGTGCAGCATTCCAAGGTTAAGGATTCCAATATGAACAACGTCAGTGTGTGAGTTCTTAGTAGTTATCAACTTATAGTAATTCTGCCTCCAGCTTTTGCTAATCGTTTTGTACCTAGGTTTTGGTGATAGTATGTTTTTTGGTTATCAACTGTTGCTTAGTCATCTTTTGAGTTCTGTCACAGTCTAGGGCTTCATTTTTGTCAAGCGTTCTCTGGTCTCTGGTATCAACATTGTAGATTCTTGAACATACACACATCTCACAGTCTGGTTAGCCCTGTCTTAGTGGTTAGCCTTGTCCCCTCGCGTGAGGAGGACATTCAGGAGCATCAGCTGGAACTGGTATTGTTGACACTGTTGTCCAGCAGATCATCTCTGTATTTAACAGACAAGTAGAGGAACAAATCAAAAGCCTGAAGAATAATTCATACATTTTTTTCATTTTTGGTCTTTTAAATATGAATTTAAAGGGAGCACAAAGCAGGAAATTCTAGTGGATGGGACATCAGTCCATTAAAGGTTACACTCAGTTTGTAGCTGTGAGGCCTCAGAGCTAATCAAAGTGTCACAATAGCACCCAAATCATGCTTTCCTAAAAATGTTCACCAGCCATCTTATACAATTAGTCTTTGTTTTAGCTTAATGATGTACTGTATCAAGTTCAAACAATCTAGACACTCATTCATTCAATTTTCCTATCTGTTTGAATCTCACTAAAGGTCACTTTGTTCAATGGAATTATTATGTGTTTACTGGAGTTCCCAAGGGAGGTAGCTTGATGCTTCCTAAAGATGCTATGGGACAGTTGTATACTTGTGAAACAATTGCCCCTGCTAATAAAAGCACATTTAGCCAAACATACTAAAACGTCTTTAGAAAAGTACACCTCTTCTACTTTCCCAAAGGGCTTTCTTTATGAAGGAATAGAAAGGTGTGCTAAAGTTCATCACTTTAGTAAAATAATTTTTTTGTTCTAAAATAAAGTAAAAAAAAATATAGGACACTCCCTTGTATTAAATTGGCCTTGGGTTAATTGCATTACATTCTTAGACGAGGATATTCTTAGCCTTTAAAAAGCAGTCCAAAATAAATGTTACATCTGTGTTATATATATTTGTTAGGGGTAGAAAAGTCTAATAAATTAAGTAATTAATTAGGCCCAATTATTACAATTATAAATAAGCTCAATAATCCATTTGTTAAAAGCTTGCCTATTATCCCCTCTCAGTACTGGGTGTAATGGAATATTCCATTTGTGTTTTTAGACTGCATATAAGATCGTTGACTATTAAATTCCTTGCTTAGAGCAAGATGTGTGCTTTAATTGTGTGGGTGTCTGAGAAAGAGTTGTTCTCCACAGTATCTTTAACGGTGACCTTATCATGAATGGAAAGACTTAATATGTGAAGTGTGAGCTGGCCTTGCCATGCTGCTATACCTCTTACTATTATAAAGGAATAATATCGTGGGGTGTCATCTACCTCATTACCCACCAGGTCAAAAGGCTGAAGAAATACGTCTCCCAAGTGGTCATTTAACTCTTCTTAATACAACACAGGATGCAGATAAAATCCCAATTGTATCAGAAAGGTTACATATATAGGGCTGGGAGGTCCTGAGTCTCTATTACATTGAGGAAAAAACAAGAACCCTCCTTAGCTTAGTTTAACATATTATCATGGGTTAAAAATCATTTTATAACAACCTTTTCTCCAACTATGGTGAGATGTGCAAGGTCAAAAAAGGTATCAAACTGAATTATGTACAGTAGACAGCCTTGGTATAATACCCATATCTATATACATTATTCCTGTTAAAAGTAAAACAAGGCGATTAAAGAGATACTTTTTGTGAGCAGTCACTGTAACAACTGTAAAAACAAACACAACAAAAACAAAGACAAAATGGTAATAATCATGAAAATGTAAATCTCATGAATTGTATCTCAAATCCTGCAGCTCTAGTGTATGAAATATTTATCAGCTAGGCACTCCTAAGCAGCCCTGTGGCTAAATAAACAATAATGAGCTTCTGTAGAACAAAGCATATTTAAATTGCTAATTAGAATTGAAATATATTTGTCACAGAGTGACCCCGCCCAGGATGTGTGACCAAAACTAAGAGAACAGGTTTGTGAACATAGTACAGGTACAGTCAAGGCTTATAGATGGGGGCAATTGTATTTCAAGAGGACACAGAAACACATACTACTGATAATGTACAGCAGAAGTGCAGAGTCTAGTCTAAAAACTACAACGCAGCACCAACACTACAGGCAGAGGTGGCTACAGCGTCCACCAGTTTCTAAACAAAGCAACATCCCAGATACATTCTACTTGCATGCCTACGTTTGCTGTTCTTCTTGTGAATCTGTCTGCCTTCCCATTATGTGCTCTCCATCCAAATCCACCTTAAAACTCATTGAGCTCAGGCACATGGTGACGATTTTGATAAAGCCTTGGGTTTACTTCTGGGCAACTCCAAAAAATCTCTTTAATAGCCATGGATTGACTTGATGACCCCTAAAGTCAGAATCCAGTTGTTTTTTTTGTTTTTTTTATTTGACTTGGTTGAGCTTCTTATATTCTGTGCGTGCTGCAGTTTAATGGCGAACATAAAGACCTGCAAAAGCTGACTGTGTCAAGTGTCATAATTGGATACTAAACTGGGGACAGGCAGCAAGAGAAGGAAAAGGTGTAGTTGTATGGGCAAAAGTCAGCACACATAGTGTCATAAAATATAAACATGAACTTATCATTAGGCAAGTGAGCACTAATGTCCGGGAACTTTGAGAATAATAAAACCACAATAGAAAAAAACACGCTGTATTTAGCCTTTTTACTAGAGATCTTTCCTCCTTGGCTTGATATCCCCTTTTAACATTCTGCAGAACTTTTCCTTTTGGAGAGAGGTAAATGTCTATAAGAGTTCCAGCAATGCACCTTGGGCAGGGCATTCAATTTTTTTTATGACATTGTTATTGTGAGCTACTATTAAAGATAGATAGATAGATAGACAGCACTTTTGAAATGTTCTGATAATCCAGGCAGCTAATCTGACTACAGTACCAATAACAACAGAATGCACTGACATTTAATAATTTTATATACTAGGGGACTGTGCCCCCTGCTTGCTTCGCTCATCCACCCCCTCCACCCTACCGGGGCATGCTGTGCACCAGCCACTTCGCGTCTCTGCCGCTCACGTTGTAAACAGGGGACTGAATGCACGGTAAGGAGATGTGGTCGGATCAGCTGCTCTCTTGCTGCTGCTGCTGCCGAGCTGCGTGTTCTGCTTGTCACACTGCATGTCGATCATTTAAAAGCCTGTGCAGCAGCTGTCCTTTTGTCCCACTGCCTTGTCTCGCAGGATGTTAAAGTGTCTCCGAGAAAATCATGTATTGTTTCCTTCCAAGCCTTCCAACATTTTTTTATAATACAGAGATTTACACTGCATGGCCCTCTTTTAGGTACACATGCATTTTCTATAAAATTAGCTGCTCAAGTATGCAGACCTTTCTACTGAAGTTGAATGGCAAAGTACCAGGGTGGTCCTATATGTATTTATGTGTGATTTATAGTTTTGATGGACTAAAAGAAAGTTTGAGATGCTTTGAGTATGGCATTGCAGTGGGCGTTTTATACAATAAAAATTAATGGATCTCACGTTTAAAAGTATCAAGAACAGGTCTCCACCAGAAGAAAATACAGCTAATCATACTTCTGCGGCAAAAAATTATAAAGATCAATAGAGTCATGACACAATGTATTAATAGACAGGCTACGGTCAATTAGTCAACTAACAGCTAAATAGAACATGGGTGCCAGAAGATGCATATGACAGTATATGATTTATGGTACCATTTCACAGATGAGACCCTCTCAGTTCTCTAAAATAAGACACTTCCATTGCAGTAGGTTAAGAGAAACAAACATTAGATTCTGGAGTAGGACGTGAATAAGAATGAACATTTTTTAATTATTTTTTCTGAATGGCAGAGATTTTGATTTTGATTTGGAAGAACTTTCATAAAGAGACAATACAAGAATTGTAATGAAGATAACACCTTAATTATGAATCAGAAATTTTAAATGGAAAAAAAAAAACGCTTTCACAAGAGAGATGGTCCTTCCTCTTTTTGGTAATGTTCCCACAAGAAATCCCTGCAATCCCTCACTCTTGAGTAACATAGTGTCTAGTGTTTCACCATACTAATGCATATACCCATGTGATTATACTATAGGGAGGCATTTATAGCAAGTGGCAGTTGAACAACACCAGTATATCATTAAAGACACGACAAAAGACTGTGAAATATAAATAAAAACAAAATTCAAAAACAAGTTAATGAAACAAAAAAATGCTTTAAAATGATAAAAACGATTGGAGATCTTAAGAAAAAATGATGATGCAATGCAAGCAGAATTCATTTTGGACCTACTCATGACTATAAGTAATCTATAGTAGACTAAAGGAGCCATCATACTAGACAAGTCAAATTTATCAGTTTTCTACATTTAACCTCTCTAGTTCAGGGATGGAGAAAGCAAGAGTCAATCATGGCATCATTTTTCAAAACACAGGAGCAAACCCTGGACATGGTGCCCATTCATCAATGGGCATTAAGTAAAGACCAACAAAAATATCAAACAATAATCTTGCACTGTGTTTAAATAAAAAAATCAAAACCTCTATGCTGTTGATTCTGAAGGCTGAACAGAAAAAAATAGATGAATCAGAGCAAACTCTGTGTTTCTTTCTTATTCTTTTCACATGATCAACAAGTTTGTTTGAAGCCTTCTAATCTAGTCAGTTGTTTAAAAAGTCCACTAATTTCCACTCATTCCTGTGGACTAATATCTCCATATCTCTCACTCTTGTCAATTAGCACTTTAATTAGTTCCACAAATGAATACTTATATGAGTAGCACCCCATTAAAATATCTTCACTATATTAACTCTGGCCGTCTATCTATCAATTCTTCTTCCAAACTCATAAGCAGAGTGCATCTCTAATGGGGACTAATTTTAAGGGTGCATAAAAAATGACACTTGTTTTCCTCTTCCATTTATAGCCATGAAGACCACAACCTGGAAGAAGAATATTAAAATCTCCTTAAACCCCGCATTTTCCTCACATGACACCATTAAACCAGGACTCCTTACCAAAACAGCATGAATTTTACCGTGGCTATTGAAGAAACATTTTTGGACTCACCAACCTTCCTGTTGTCTATTTTCTTTTACAAGGGTTTACCTTCTGGTACCCAAACACTTTGACATTGTTTTACTGTTACTTTTTGCAAAATATAAATCAAGAACAAAATAAGCTAGAGTAGCTACATTTTTCAGAGAGGTCTTTTAAGTTAGTAGCTACTTGTGGTTTAGCTGATGAGGATTTAGCAGATGCAAATGAGCCAGCAATTGCACAGCACAACAGTGAGTAACTCAAACATCCCATCCCATCCCACAGTACATACTTTTCTCCCTACCACTAAAAAACTATGGTTCAACAAGAAGATGTACTGTATGCCTTTTAACAGACTCAAATAATGGTGATTGCCCTAGTGATCCAATGTTTAGTGCTGCTGCCTCACAATTTCAGAAGCCTGGGTTCAGACTACAACTGAGACATGGTCTACATGGAGTTCACACGTTCTTCTATGTTGGCTTTTCTCTTAGTACTCATATATTCATCTCACATCATAAAAAATATAAATACATATAAATCAAGTTGATTGGCACCTCAAACTTAAAACCCAGTGAGATTGGCTAGGTACCGTTATTGTTTGAAATCTGAAGCGTTTAAAAACTGCTGCTGTCAAAATACAAAAGTCCACCTTTAATAGGTCAAAATTGGATTCAGAAATGACTCTTAAAGTGGTTTAGAGTTAATCATCTGTCTGTTCAAGTGCTGGCGATCTGTGAGAGTTGTGCAAACATCTATAGCAGAGGTGTGTTGTGTAGACTTCAACAAGAGAAATAAGTAAACATCAAACATTGTTTAATTTAATCTGTCATGGCTAGAAGGCATGCTTGTTTCGGCTAATGATGTGAAAAGAAAGACAGCAATTGATCCATACTTTGTTAAAATGAAACATTTTATAAGCGATGATCAGTAGACATGTCACAGATTGTTGACTAAAACTGTTCTGCTACAGAGAAAAAGAAGCAGACTTATTTTACGGGCTGAGCATGGATATACTTTCATAGTTGAATATTTTTACTAAGCTATCAACAAGCATTAATCTGTTGAGAGGAGCATTTTCTTTGACAATGGAGTTTCTGTGAATTTAAGCAAACAGCACAGTGAGTGCTGCTGCCTCACAGCTCATATGACCCAAATCTGGCCTCAGGATTTTTGGATTGCCCATTCAAATTTACTTTAGGTACTTAGGCTTCATTCCAACTCCCAAAAATGTGCATTCTAGATTAATTGACAAATTCAGGTTATATGATGTAGTGTCTAAAATATTGCACTTTAATCTACTAAACTGGTCTGACCCATAGCAAGTCACTTAACTTGCCTGTGCTCCAACTGTTAAAGACATATTTCTAAACAATTTACTGTGGATCTTGTAAGTCATTTTGGATGAAGGTACCAGTCAATTTATAAAAACAGTAATTGTAGCTATGATTTTCAATGTTTCCAAAATTCTTTGGCTACTGAAAAGGTTCTGGCATTGAGTATGACACGAACACAAAAATCTTGCCAGTCTAAGGGTCTTTAGATTGTGTAAAATTCAAAGCAAAATAGCTCACACAAAAACAAAGAGAACATTTGATAATACACACCGTGGAATTTAACGAGCCCAGACACAGACAGAAAGACTACAGAAGTCCCAACACACACACGTTTATTTTCTCCTTTTTAGCCTTTACACAACACAGTGCACAGTTAGCTCAGTCCCATCTTTCTTTCTCTCTCTTCTCTGCCACATTCACCCCTCCACTCACAAGCTCTGTCCTCCATCTCCCGACTCTGGCTTCCTGAATGGAGTGAGGTGGCCCCTTTTATAGTTCACCTGGATGCTTTTCCTGAAGCACTTCCTGGTGTGCCGGAGTTCTCTTCTGACAGCATTTCCTGGTATGGCGGCAGTGCTGCAGTCCAAGGCTCTGGGATTGTCCAAGCGCCTCCTGGCAGTGGCCATGGTCCCCAACAAAATTCAGCTTCCAAACTCCAGTCCCGTGGCCCTGATGCAAACCAAGGGGGCTGCCCTTTTGTGTCCCGGGTAAGGTATTGCTGTTGACATGTCCTTTCCCCTGGTCCTATCATCAGAAGGGTTTCCCAACCAGGCAGGCCCCTGGCTATCTGCCACACACAAAATAATGTCTTGTTTATGATGTTTCTTTTAAAACCTAAAATCTTAGTTACACGTCTTTATGTTTTGCGATAATATGGCATATATTAATTTAGATTAATATTCACATTTGCAGTCAGAATATCATGAATGCTCCAATAATATGTTAAGCTTATAGTTTGGAAATAAATATAACACTAACTCATACCTTACCAATACATCCACTGATAAGGCAAGAACCTCCTTCAGAAAGAGTACTGGAGCATTTTGTGCGGCACTTTTTGTATTTATCAAAAAAGTCTTAAACCTTGAAAAGTTGATAAACAAGACATGAACTACAGCAATAGCAACATTCAGTTTATCCAGTGCCTTTCTACAAGGGAAAATTGTCCAAAGGTATTCAATAAGTGAAACACTAATGCAACTGTTTAAATTCTCTTAATATATAAATATTTAGTATACAGTATAGTATAAATGTGTGTACACTGCACAGCCAGGTAAGATGATTTTGTTAGGATAACAGAGAAGTTAGCAACTGTGTTATTTGAAGTCTACTGCGTTAACCACTAGCTTTCCTGTAACCCAGTTGTGTTAAACGTAAAAAAGGTTCAAGTAAGTCAGTATCAAAAAGCTTTACATCTTACACTACAATACTGAAACTACCTTATTGCTTTTTGCAACTTTTCAAGCCATTAAATCCGGGAAACACTGCTGCCTCACAGATTCATTTTGAATTCAAATCCATCATTCAGTCACTGAGTCTGTGAAGTGTGCATATTATCTCTGCATCTTTGTAGGTTTTCCTCAGCTACTCCAATTTTCCTCTAACATTCCCAATGAATATTATGTTAGGTTAACTGGAAGTTCTAAATCTGCTATGTGTGAGGGACTGGTGCCTCATCCTTGTGTCGAGTAGTGCATTGGCTCACTGTTACCCTAAAATAGATTAAGTTGGTTTGTTATGTCATGGTATGTATAATATGTTATTTTTATAGGTTTGCCGCATGCAATATATAAGCTGTGCAACAAATTAAAAACAAATGACAAAATAATAACATAAAGATCAGAGTGAATATTAGTGTTAACGTTAGCCAGTATTTCCTAATCAGAGAAAAACTTCCAGGTTGCCAAAAGTAAGAATTAAAACCCAACAGTTGTTATGCTTGGAGGTCTATGAATCACTCTCATTTGAGGTATGTTCTACCACCCCAAGTCTAGAGGGGGTGCTGCCACCAACCATCTCCACTTATATTTCATCTACAGTTCAACAAAGACGCCCAGTGAGGGAAATTGACTCCGCGCCTTGCAGTCCCCTATCTATAAATCGGAAGGAGGCATTCCACTTTGAACAGAACACACCGCAGGACAGAGTTTCTATATGGTGACAAAAAGAAATCGAAATACCTAGCCTGACGGCTTTTCCTTTCATTTTGGACTATTACATTTATGTTCTTAGTAGCCAGTTACTTGAACACAAAGTCATAAAAATTACTGTCCTGTGTATTTAGTTTGATTAGTCTGAAACCAAAAAAAAAGCAGGCAGCTGAAAAATGTCACTTTAACATCTCACAATATTGTTCACAGTTCACATGACCCTTCTAAATCATGCAGTGTAATATGTCTAGAACCTGAAAATCGGGCAGCACAGATCATATCTGAATTAGGCCCAGAGGAGTCTCTACTGTCTAACAAAGAGATCCACAGCAAAGAGATTATTAGATACCTGGTTATTACATAAATAAAGAATATACAAATAAATCAATAAAAGAAAGCAAACAAAGAAGTTATTAGATGCACCTTAAAGAAAAAGAAAACATGCTTGCAGTACTGAAATATATTAACCACATCAAAAGATAAGATAGACAAACAAGAAAAAAGTGGTGTGGCTGCTAACAGAGAGCTGAAGACTCGCTTAGGAGTGTTCTGTTCATACCCTTAGGTTTGGCCTTTAGTACGATTTTGCTGCTTATCTTCAGTTGTCTCTTGATAATTCTAGTGTGTGGCACTTTGGAACTACTGTAATAAAGTTAAACCCAGCTTCAACTTTCTCTTATCCCTGTTTTATTTCTTTTGAACCTTAACTGTTTTAAGGATCATGACAAGAGTTAGGGTGAAATGCACTGCCCTGACAAGAAAACCTACAATGTTGATTACTAAATGAAATGATAAAAAAAGATGAATACACATGAATATGTGTAGTCAGAGTGCTGTACAGTTATCATGATCTCTATTTTTGAATTTTATATCTTCAGTGGAATAGGCTCTGGCACCCTGCCACCCACAACTGGATTAAACAGATTAAACATTTAAAGGGGGGCTGCAAAGAGCTTTTCTTTTTTTTTAGAGGGATGCTGTTTTTGTTGTATAGAATGCTCAGTCAAGATTGACTTTAAACTGTGCCTTTAACAGTGAGTGCTTTTACACAGTCCATTCATCCATTTTCTCTCACAGGCAGCAAGGCTCTAATCAGCCCAGTATGGGTCATCATCAGTCCATCACGGGGCACACATACTCACATTCAGAGTCACTTATCAACCCAGGAACTTGTCATTGAAATGTGGGAGGAAAGACATTCAGACATGAATAGAATGCATAAAAAACTCCAAACACACAGTGACTGGGCTAAGGATCTATTACTGGAAACTAGGGTTGTGCAATAGCACTGCTGTTGATTATTCCAGCATATAACTCACCTTTATTGGAACATTTTAAACTTTTCGATGAAAACATGCCATTCTGTTCTATACACCTAACTTCTCCAAAATATAATCACTGTGGAGTGGCGCAGTGGTAGCACTGCTGCCTTACAGTAAGCCCACCAGGGTCACATCCCGGGCCCTCCCTGCATGGGGTTTACATGTTCTCCCAGTGTCTACATGAGATACCTCTGCTTGCTCTGGCCTCCTTCCACAGTCCAAAGACATGCAGGTTAGGTGGATTGGCAATGTGAAATTGATACTAGTGTGTATGTCTGTGTGGGATCTGTGAGTGTGTCCACCCTGTGATTGGGATTGTTCTTACCTGGGATTGGCTTCAGCCCCCCGGTAACCCTGCTAAGGTTTAAGTGGACTTAGATGATGTTATGGTGTAATTAATGTGCTTTTCAAAATAATCAAGCACACTACCAGAAAATATAACAGAACAATTCATTGAGTGTCCACAGAAAATATTTGTATCAAAGAGACCACAGACATAATATAGTATAATCCTAAATAATGTTGTATAACCATAAAAAGATTTCCTCACTAACAAAAAAAAAATCACAAGCTTATCTTAAAACCAACAACATATCATGTGGATATGCCAGTCTGCATGCAAAGCAGAAGGTGGATGAACTTCAGTTTGGATATTAATACAGTATTTACAGTATAGAGGATGCACTGTCAATAGTGGAAAATGCAGCTCATCGAAGATTCTGAATCAGTACAAAGATGACTCTGGAATTCCTTATTAAGCTTACATAAAGGGATATTTGCATTTTTAAATACAGTCACTTGCTATAAAAAGCTCAGTTAATCTGATGCAAAAACTTCATTGCAATATGTAATTAATAGCATTAAAAATTCTTACTCATATAAACCATTCATCTATCCATAGTTTAATGTCACAGGGGGCCAAAGCCTATGAATTAGTAGAATTATTGGGCTGAAAGCAGGATGGTGTCAGTTGCCGTCACAGGGCACAAATATTGCAAATACCTACTACTACTGTACATGAGTACCTTTGGAAGGAAAGCCAGAGAAGTACCCAGCTGGTACCAGGACTCTGGGGCTGTGAGGCGGGAGTGCTAAGTGCTGTGTCACCATGCCACTTAGTTTTAACGAAATGCAGAATGAAAACAAGTCTGACTTTTGCAATATTTATTTTCAATAACATAAAACTGTAAAAACATAAAATGAGCAAAACAATCCTATTAGGAGAAAATAATTAAAAAGTATTCTGCTCTTATTAATTCATTTATTTTTAATAATAAGGTTTTCACCTTTATTGCTCCTTTTTGCTCATTCCTAGCCATCTAAGGTTGGCTGCTCCTTTAAAAGTAACTAGCTTCATGGTTTTTATTTTGAAGTTTTAATTTTTACATGCACTCTGCCAATGAACAGAGGCATAGTTAGCAAGGTTTTCTTGATTGCCGCTCATTGTATTTCAGCAGATGGCCTTCTCTGATTTTCCCTTAGGTTTCCTTTTGTTATATAGACTGGAGACCAAAGCGTCTTATGTTTACAGTCCTGAGGCCTCACGAGGCAAATGGATCTTTAAAATCTAAAGATCTTTGCAGGTACATCCTTACTGTGAATCAATTATGTCATCACACTTACGGCACACTTGGGGCACCCTAAGCACCAGTGAATGCGAAAGTGTGTAGTTTATGCCAGAACTAGTCTTTAAAGATTGACAGGCAGTTTGACACAGTCTAGGAGAGCGTGCAATTTATTTTATATTTACAATGGGTGAATAAGTATACACCTCTTAGGGGGCTGTGAGACTAGAATGTTACTTCGGACGTGCTGCACATGCTCCTAGGCTCAGAATGATTTATGTCAGTTGACCACTTACACACAGTTATGGGATTAATAGTGACTGATTTCAAAATCCCATATGTGGCACTTGCCAGAGTGTGAAGCTTGTTAGACCACAAGGTTAAAGACACCAATGGGAATGTTCCCTTATGCTATCCGTGGCATAAGTTGAAGTATCAGTGGATGCATTTACAACAAACATGCGGATTGGCACTGAATTCCATTCCCTGTAGAAACAACACTCCTTTACTGCTTTTAGTGACTCTTGGAAGAAGTCTTTAAAATAAATTCTGGAGCTCACAGTCACTATTTTTTTAAAGGTGTCAGAACTGTGAAAGAACACATTTCGGAGGCTTGTCTTGTGAATGAAAGCATTATTTATTTTTGTGATGTGTAGGTCACAGACTTGCACAACAGAGAAGGAGCTGAGTCCAGGTTTCCAGCTTTATTGTTGTGAAGACGGGAACATTCTCAAAGCATTTATTCAGATGGGAGCTGTCACTTAAACACACGCAGCATGCAAGCAGTGACGATGACGTTGCCCTGCAGTCGCTTCCTTCTCAAAACAAAAGAACAGATAGCCTTCCTGCACAAGAGAGGAGACAGAAAATGAGCATACAGCCAGGTTAGTGGCCGGTTTTAAATGTTCTCCACATTACCCATCGGGCGACAGACGTGTTATGCAGGGGGCCTGGGAACTTGCACTTGGACAACCAATCTCTGGCTGCATTAACAGGATTTTGGCGCACAGCACAGGTGGGGGGTTGTTGGGGTCTCAAAAATCTCACAATTTGCAATTTCCATTTCAGTTCAAAATATCGTATCCACATACAATATACAGTATCCATACTTCCAGGTAGCAAATGTAAGCTGTGGATTTTAGTAGGCTGGCTACCTGAAACCTCAGACCTTTACATTGATGACCACAGAAAATCCAATTTAATTCATGTTAAATTAAACGTTAATGTAGCAGCAACACCATTAAAATGGTGTTTCACAAAATATTTCTGATTTTTTTACACTTAATTTCACGTTAACCTTGACTGAATCTGGAATGATCATTTTAGGTCCACTAAAAAAAGGTTTTATTTTTTCAGCTACTAAATGGTATGAAAGACATTCATTTTTTAAGTGCAATGTAAAGAGTTGAATGTATTGATAGGCCACTTTTTTATCAAATTGTACATTTTTTTAATATGTCTTTGCCAGTATTTGTCAGATAATGCATGCTAAGTGGAGAGAGAGAATTTGGGAGCATACATTGATACTGCACATTGCCACACCGACCACACAACGAACCACCTGAATTGGATACAGCGGGTGACACTTCAGCACCACACTGAAAAGTGTGAGGTTTTTTTACGGTGGCTGGAGTGCCAATTCTGCCACCAAACCCCCAAGTTTTCCCTGTAAGTTAGAGGACCTGTTTGCAGGGTTGGATGCAGATTAACATCATACCCAGGGTGAAGAAATTGCAGGGTGAAGGGCCTGATTAACAGCCTAATGGAGTAGAGTAACTTCTAGGGTTTATGGGATTTCAACTGGTAACCTTCTGATTGCCAGTACAGCTCCCTTGCCTCAGAGCCACCACTCTGCCCATATGCTAAGAGATCATTTGTAATATAGCCAGTCTCATTTGAGTCACTGCAGTATAATTCCAGATATTCTTTTTCTAATTTGCCTATTAAGTTCAGAGAGACAGTGAGATGGAGCCTATCCTGGCAGCACTGGGTACAGGTTTATAACCAGTCCTGCCTATTATAGAGCTCAGATTCTTCCAATTTATGCTAACCTAACCTACAAGTTTTTTGGTTGTGGGAGAAATACTGATGCAAATATGGGGCAAATATACAGAATCCACATGGACAACGGTCGAGCACTGAATCTGAGCCAAATATGCCAGAGTTTCAAGGCAGCTGGGCATTTTAAAATAACTGGTATAAGATTTTTTCTATTATGAAAAATGTAAGAAAGCATTACTATTATTGTATACTTATCCAAGGTTATGTCAGAAGAGCAGTATTCATTACAACTGTGTGCCAAGTATTTTTATTCAATTAGAACATAGGCCTAGAAATAAAATCTCACATTCATAATTATGATAAAATCTTTCAAACAAGGTAGAAGCTGTGTTGTTTACATGGATTTACTGCTGCATGTTTACTTTAATAGGATATTAACATGGAGTCTAGGTTGTCTTGTACCAGTTGAAAGAGGGTGAAGTTCACTATGAAGAATATATAGGTTTCATTGCAAAGGTAGTACTCTTATACAAATCCCAACATTTTGACAGTTATAGTCACATCTTCATTATCTACTGTACAAGTTTAGATGGGTCCCCAGTTAAAATTATACAGTACATTGACAATTATGAGGAAATGCCACTGGTATTGCTTTAATTTAATTCTACTGTTTGCTGACAGTACATGGTAGAATGACATTTGTTGACTGTATACAGTATGTGAAATTACATGTTCAATCAAATTAATTTCTCTTTTTCGTTTTATTCATGCAGAAGAATGGAAGAGTAGATGAAAAATTTAGTTAAACATTTACCTTAAAACAACTGGAATATTGGAGTTTAAGATTTCCTTCTTAAAAAGTGGCATTTTGCTAGTCTTAAATTGAACCACTCAAGTCAAGATAGAAGTCTCAGAAATGTATATAAGTACTGGATGCACTAGGTAACAGAATAATTTAAAAATATTTACAATTTCTTGCTCTACATATACTTTCAGTATATTTCTTTGGTATCCATCTGAACTAGTGTGGTGCTGAGATGTCACCCATTGCATGGCTGCAGTCAGGTCCTAATCTGGATCCTGAGTTGGTTTATCGTGTGGTGGGTGCAGCAATGCGCTGTATCAGTGCATGCTCCTAACCTCTCCACATGTGTGTCTGAACCTCTTTTCATTGGTGCTCCATTTTTTGAGCATGTACCAGTAAAGTCTACTTCTCAGACTCGGATATCTCAGGTATCTTTCTCTTTTATGCTTTCTGCCTTTGAAGGCGATACTCTCTCTCTCTCTCTCTGTTCCCCCATGCTGTTTCTCCCCATCATGCGCCTTACATTCGCACTTCCTCTTTCAATCATGTCACCAGAGTCAATATGACCAATCATATTGCTGTAAGGATCAGGACACATAGACCTTAGTGTTTTATTATAGAGTAGTACGCAGGCAGTGTGGCACAGTGGTTAAGGCTTTAGACCTCAAACCGTGAGGTTGTGGGTTCAAATCCTGCCACTGGCACTGTGTGACCCTGCGCAAGTCACTTCACTCTCCCATGATTCAATTGGAAAAAGAAAAGAAATGTAACCAAATGTTGTAAATCGCTTTGGATAAATAAATGTAAATGCAGTAGATAGATTATATTACTATAATAGATTATATCAACATAAAGATTAATAGTTAAGCTTTGTTTCTGGCATCACATGTCATAAAAATAGCTGCTTGGTGAAAAATAAGTTAGTTGCTAATGAATCAAACTGGAGACTAACTGATAAACATTAGTAAATTAAGCGGTAACCATAAAGTTAACTTTATTTGATTTCTATACAATATAGATGTGTTTGCATTGTTATTTATATACTGCACACAGTCTAAATCACTTGAGACTCATTTTCACGTAAAACAGTGTGTAAATTG
Organism: Polypterus bichir lapradei; assembly: GCA_026402145.1. Taxonomy (NCBI): domain Eukaryota; kingdom Metazoa; phylum Chordata; class Cladistia; order Polypteriformes; family Polypteridae; genus Polypterus; species Polypterus bichir. The sequence goes on from JANRMT010062792.1 coordinate 94,175,805, forward strand.
ATTATTGTGACAACTGAAAAAATGACAAGCCAGATTAGCTATTGAATATAATTTGTGAAACCCAGAAAAATGTAATTCATATGTCCTATGTAATCTTTTTTTATTAAGTTAGCCAATGCTGTAACTACCATAACAAACAATGTAAAACAGGAGGCTGCAGCCTACCCCAATAGCATCAGGTGCAGGAGGGGGGAAAAGTGCTGCACTGTGTGCCAGTTCAAGACAGGCACTCACACACACACAAATGGAGGGTCCAGCAAGGACTGCCAATCAACTATTATGAATGATTTTGTAGATAGTGAGGAAAACCACGTAGTCATAGGTAGATCATGCAGAGTTCAAATAGACAACAACCTGGCACAGGATTCAAACCTAAGACACTAATGCCACTAAGCAGCAGTTACATCACTGTGCTGCCAGTATTGTACCAGTGTTTTGATAAGAATTTCCACTTTTCATAAATGTCAGCAGATACTCAACATTCTCAACATGGTTGTTTGTTTTATAATGTGTTTGTGAATGTTGATTTCATGTTGAAATCACATTTATTAAAACACCTACTGCAATATCACTACCTTAACTGTACTTAATACCTGCTCTCCCAGTGACACATCCATATTATGTACTTACACACAATGCAGCACCAAAAGTATGCAGAAGAAGAAATATTGATGAGATATCTAAGATAGAAGCTAAGTTGGGGAGCATGCACTGGCACAGTGCATTGCCGTACCCACCACACAACAAAACAGCTCGAGATCCTGGTTGGCAACCCCTCAGGCAAACACACAGGCCAATCCCACCTCCAAGAAATGACCATCTATCTGCTCCAGCCAGGTGTTACGTGGGCATCCCCTTGGCTGGTCCAGCCGGTCGGGTCCTCAACAATCAGGATCCTGCAAGCTGGATAACCTTCTGGGAATCACGCCACATGTCTGTAGTGCCGTAACTGACACTGGCAATGTGCCTCATTTGGGACTCCATGAGGAACTGCTCATTCAACATACAGTAAAGTCAAACTAGCAGTACCCAAGGATTCTCTGAAGAAACACAGTAATGAAGGAGTCTAGTGTTCTTCTCAAGTCACTGAATAGCGTCCATGTCTCGCAACCATGTAACAAGACAGGAAGCACCAGGACTCTAAAGACTTGGACTTTCGCCCTTTTGCATTATATCAGGTGTGCCACACAACTCTTTCCAGTGACCTCATGACCCCCATGCTCTCCCAATCTGTCAACTGACTTCATAGTAAGAGTCACCAGAGACATGAATGTCACTGCCGAGGTAAGTAAACCTCTCAACAAGGTCGACACTTCTCCACAGACAGACACACTGCTGATGGTTGTGCCCATGAGGTCGTTAAAGGCCTGGATCTTGATTTTTATCCAGGACACTCGCAAGCCCAGACACTCAGACTCCTCACTCAGTCTTTTGAGAGCCCTGATCAGAGCCTCCATTGACTCCGCGAAGATCACAGCATCATCAGCAAAGTCAAGATCAGTGAATCTTTCTTCACCAACAGATGCCCCACAGCCACTGGACCCCACAACCTTGTCCAATACCCAGTGCATGCAAAAGCACTGAATAGAGCAGGAGCAAGAACACACCCCTGATGAATGCCAGAATCAACTGGGAATAATGCAGAGGTTCTGCCTCCACTCTGCACAGCATTCACAGTACCAGTGTACAGGCTGGCCATGATATCCAGCAAGTTTGAGGGGATCCTGCAAAGTCTCAGAATGTCCCACAGGGCACCTAGATCAACTGAGTTGAATGCTTTACGAAAATTCTACTGATGTCCACATTTGCACTCCATGAGAACCCTCAGTGCCAGGATGCAGTTGATGGTAGACTTCTTAGGCATAAAACGAGTCTGCTCTGGTCACTGGTAAGTGAGCAAGTGATCACGGATCCTATCGAGGATCATCATAGCAAGGACCTTACCCGGCACAGAGTGCAGTGTTATCTCCCCGTAGTTGCCACAATCCAGGCAATCACTCTTCCTTTTCCAGATAGTGGAATGACAAGTGTCATTTTCCAGTCAGATGGGATAATGCCTGCCTCCCAAATGGAAGCAAAGATTGCTTGCAATGCCAGGAGGACAGCTTTACCACCAACCTGGAGAAGTTTACCCCGGATACCACAGATCCCTGCAGCCTTCCCTTCCCTCAGCTGGTTCACCACCTGTGCAATTTCAGTGAGATTGGGTGGTTCACAGCTAATTGGAGGATCAGCCTCAAGAACTGTGGACCCAGAGATATCCAACATCCTAGCTGGAGGATCAGCTTTAAACAGCTGCTCAAAGTAGCCATCTCAGCAGGTTACAACTGCAGCCTTATCTGTAAGGACGATTCCATCAGCCTCCCTGACTGTGACTCTCTGAGGAACAGATTCAGATATACGTAATGCTTTGATTCCTTTGTAAAAAGGAACATGGGTCCCTAGACCATACATGCTGTGTCACTTGCTCACAGATTCCTCTAACAGACACTTCTTTATCTACCCTCAGGGCCCCCGCAGTCATACTTCTCAGTTCCTGATTCAGACTGGAGTTGCCATCAAGCTGTGCGATATGAGTCCTCTCGATGATAACCAGAGTGCCCTGTGAGATGAAACACCTCCTTCTGGAAACATTGGTAACACCAACACAACCCTCAGCAACCTTCAGGGTCTTGTCACAAAAAGTCTCCCACATCACATTAGGATCGGCAGTTGCACCCAAGTTTGTAAGTTCCTTGCAAACTCATTAGAAACAGCCTGATCTTGGAGTCTGGCCCGGCCCAGCCACATTTTCTTAGTAGGTGGTACCCTACTGGACCTAAGCTAGATCTTTAGAGTAGCAACAAATCTGAGGTCAGAATTCACAAACTGGGCACGTCTGTAGACCCTGCAGTTTTGTAAGAGCTTCCAGCCTCTGTCCACAAGGATGTGACCGATCTTCACCGCACAACCAGTATTGGAGTACCAAGTCCAATGATGTTGCTCAGGGTGCAGGATCCAGTGATAACAGGCCCCAGACTTTTCGAAAAGTCAAGGAACATGGAGCTACTTTCACCACAGTCACCTGACCCATGTGGACCAAACCAATCTTCATATTCAACCCCGTCAGTGCCAGTAGTCGCATTGAAGTCACCCGTCACCAGAGGAGTGTTACCTTACATGTACCACCAAGCAAAGTTGCAAATAAAACATCTCTCTCACCAAGACAACACTCATTGCGGTGGGAGCATACACTGAAACAATAGACAAGGCACTCACAGAGTTTCATAAAATGCTTGTTGAAAGGAGTGACATTGGACACCATCAAAAGGAGCCGATCCGCTACAGCAGCAGCTACTCCCTGAGTATGGCAACAATCAGAGCAACCAGACCAATAAAGTTGTATCTGGCCATTCCCAGGTCTGCGCACCTCAGAGAGTGCCGCCACTGAAATGCGGAGTTTACACAGCTCCTCTGACAGCAGAGGAAGATGACCATCTTGCCAGAGAGACAAGACGTTCCATGCACATACCTGTAAGATCTGGCCAGACCCCGGTCTGCGCACCTCAGAGAGTGCCGCCACTGAAATGCAGAATTTACACAGCTTCTCCAACAGCAGAGGAAGATGATCATCTTGTCAGAGAGACAAGACATTCCATGGGCCTACCCGTATGGGCCGCCTCAAATTGGGACCAGAGTGCTGCCGTGCAGTGGGTGACGCCTCAGCACCACACCAGTTCTGATCCCTTATAGTCCGCATTGGCTGTTTGACAGTTTTGACTCTTCTGGGGATGGGGTCCTGAGGGTTTTTCCCTATCCCCTTCATAATGCCAGCAGCCTTCCAATGGGTGGCTGCAGCAGAGTTACTCCCAAGAAGAGCAGAAACAAGTTCTGTCTTTCATGTCAGAGCTGTGTGAAGTTTTTTTAAGGTGGCCGGAATGCCAATCCTGCCACCAACAACCATGATTTCCTTGCAAGTTAGAGGACCGCTCGCAGGGCTGGATGCAGTTTAACGTCATACCCAGGACAGTAAGTTGTTGCTGTCGGCTAATATATAGAAGCTCTCTGCAATGTGGAAGGGTTGGGGAATTTTTTTTGGGAAACACACACACACATTTTATTTTAAGCAAATCATACTTTTCCTTCCAAATCAATATACATCTAGCCTATCTTGGCAGCACAGCTGCATTGGAGAATGGAAGTCGGTCACAGACAGCACATACACACACTCAGACTAGTTTAGAGTCTTCAGTCCACTTGCATCTTTGGAAATATGAGTGGAAACCCACCACATACTTGAGAAAAGCAAGCCTACACTACATGAAAAGTGACTGGGCAAGCAATTCAAACCAAGGATCTTTGAGGTAGCAGCACACACCACTGTGCCAACCTATAGAATCTATATTTTAGTTAATAACCTAAAGTGTTATACAACAATAACACATAATAAAACAATTCAAAATAACTGGATACGTTCGCAAAAAGAATGAATAAAAAGCAATGAACACATACAGTATGTCCTCAAGTTCCTTTGCAATTAGAAAAATTTTGTGCTTTCATTAAGTTCACAGTTTCAGAGTGATGCTATTATATAAGCTGATGAATGTTTCTTATATACAATGAGGTATTTTCTACTTTTTTGATGTATTACACATTTTTTCTGTACTCATTTATTTTATTTCATAAACCTTATACAGTATGTACTTTAAAATCTGGTAATTCTACACTCCCTGCCAACCATTCTCCACTTGAAGCAGTCCTAGAGTATCCTTCACATAAGCCTTCCCAAAACTCTGAGTTCAAATATAACCTGACCCAGCAGTGATTTTGCCATCAAGATTATTACATAAACAGCTTACACTTTCAATCAAGCAAATTACCCTTACCACAAAATATTTGCACTGTAACAAAATTGTAAGATTGCTGAAACATGGTAAAAAAAATGACTGGCCGAGATCAAAGCTGTTTGTGGCTTGCAGTTGGTTATTATTTTACTAAAATACACTCCATGTTTAATTTGAATCCTCATTCTGAGTGTAGGATTATTCAGTAAATTAGCTTGTTATTAAAGTTAAATGAGCCTCTCCTTAAGAAACTAATTTAAATATAAACCAAAAAAGGATTAAAACAGTACTTAGAAAAGCATAACACTTCATGCTGGCTTATTTTGTCTCACTTTTAAGACACTGGCAGGGAGCTGAGAGCTGAGCTTTAAAACAATAAGTCTATGTAGTAGTAGTAATAATAATTCCTTAAGGGAATACCTTTTTAGTAAAAGATTTCTTTATTTTACTTATGTCATTCGTTGTGTTTTGTTCCATGGTTTGGTTTTGTAACATTTTACTCCAAGACCTGAAAACTGCAAGTATGTTTACATTGTTTTGATCTAAAGTTAGTATAGGGAGGAGCGTTGCACCTATATTAACAATGTTAATTAAATCAATGTATATTAAATCAAAATTTAAAACAATATTAGAACATTAGAATTTTGATGAGAACAGAACATTCAGTGTAACAAAGTTTGTCAAACCCATTCAAATAATTTCTCCCCAATAAAATCTAGTCATTTTTTAAGGTTCCCAAAAAAGTACTACTGTCTATCATTGCTATAATTTGCATTTTTTGTTTCATTTTTCATGGAATTTCTTTAAGTGTTTAAAATAAAGTATATGTCTTGTTTGTTTTTTTTTAACTGAAAGAATTAATTTTAAAATTTTTTGTAAATTTTTTGACACCATTTTGTTAACCCTTGAATGTCATTATTCTGTGCAGTTTTGTTGTGTCCAGGCTCACACTACACATGTCATTAGAGGTCAAAGGTATTAAGGTTAGCTCCATACAAGTCCTGGTATCTTTGATTGAATAACTTTATGTGAGTTGTGCTTTGCTTTTTTCTTTACAGAGCTACCTAAGAAAAAACATTAATTGGTTATAGTTAATACAGAATGCAACCCCAAGTATCTTAACCAGAAAAAGAAAATTTGAGCACATTTCACCTGCTTTAGCATCATTACATTGGTTACCTGTGCCCTTTACAACTGATTTTAAACTACCATAATGGTATGTGGTTTTCTCCCACAATCCAAAGACATGAAGGGTTCGGTGCATTGGCGATTCTAAATTGTCCCTAGTGTGTGCTTGGTGTATGGGTGGGTGTGTGTGTGTGTGTGTGCCCTGCGGTGGGCTGGCGTCCTGCCCTGGGTTTGTTTCCTGCGCCCTGTGTTGTCTGGGATTGGCTCCAGCAGACCACCGTGACCCTGTAGTTAGGATATAGCGGGTTGGATAATGAATGGATGGAATGGTAACATAATGGTATGTAAAGCTCCTGTAATGGTGGTCTGTTTGCTATTCCAGGAATTAAGTATATAAAAAGTGTATAGGCAGTCTTTTGCTGTTATGCAGCAAAAATCTGGAATACTTTACCACTGGAGATGCAACAGACTAATACATAAACATAAAACATAGCACAAATTTCACTTTTTAATTTGGCTTTTTCATAACAGTATTTTAATTTTACTGTTACGGTTAATAGTTTATGTATGCAAAGTAATATCTTATTCTTTATACAATCATTATTAATCTCTGCTTTTCTCGCTTTTCCTTTCCTGCTTAAAGTTCCATCAGCAGGGCCATTTCTGGACATAAGTGTTCTAGGCAAGGGCCTAGTGGTCAGGGTGTCTTACTGCAGCCCTCTGAAGAGGTTCCTATTTTTATTTTGTTTAGAAAACAATCCACACACAATCCATGTGCTATTGCATACAACAGAGCAGTCAGCGTGAAAAGCATCTTGTGTGGTGTTTGGCCTCCTTGCTACCTGTGTGCTGTGCCCATGGCTATGAGGCAGAGCCGCTTCAGCTTCGACAGTTAGCCACTGGCAAGACCAGCAGTCAGGACTCAGGTCCACCCACTAGTCTTCCCACATGACATGCAGCCTGCTAAACAACTGACGACAGGGTGCAGTGAGCGACTAAGTCCAGGCAGCCTCCTCCTATCATCGCCACTGCCTACTTGGCTGTTCCTTTGGATTGGGAGGTACTAAGGAGAGAGAGTGAGCCCTGAGGAGAGGAGGTCTTGGAGGCAGGAGCACTGGCAATGGAGCAAGGGCATTGTGGCCAGTACACCACCAAAGGTTTTTAACCTATAAATACACTCCAAGGGAACATTACGCAGGGACACATTTAGCACTACACCAGCACAGTGCCAGTTGTCCCTCGCCCCCGAAAAGGCCCTGGTGGTGACGCTACAATGACCAGTCAGACTTTGATGGGAAAGCATTGGCACGGCACAAGAAATGGACGTTTTTCCGGATTTTCTAAAAGCTAACATGTCCACAATGGAACTGTCATCTTTCTTGCAAGAAAGTCATTTAAATAAAATGCAACCAAATATGTGGATAGCCCTCAGAATTGCAGCCACTACTCCCATAACTGTAGCATCTGCAGAGAGAATCTTCTCAAAACTGAAGCTCATAAAAAAATTTCTTGAGTTCTACAATGTCACAGGACCATTTCAATGGCATTGCAATGATGAGCATCATCAGAGATGTATCTAGGAATATGTCATTCGATGACAAAAAGATATTTATTTGCAATGTTAAATCCCTCCATTTACCAGTGACATCTTTCTAACATTATTTTTTGTTGAACTTCCTTTTTCTACATAACGTTTGTGGAGTCTATTAAATGTTATATACAGTACATGCAAAATGGTTCTGTTTTATTTTATTTAGTTATTTACATGCAAAGTGGTTTTATTTTGTTATTTTATTGTTCCAAGTTTTGTATATTTTGGTACATAACACAATTTACATGAAAAAGAGTTTGATTGTTATATTATTATTTAATTATTCTATTAAAATGTATTTACCATATATACTCACGGATAAGTTCTCACGCGGATAAGTCAGGACTTGATTTTACAGTATAATTTCTGGTATTTTATAATGTCGGCCGTATCAGTCGAATGTGGAAAACTCACTCTATTGGTACAAGGGATTATGATATCTTAATGCCCACCTGAGAGAGAGTAACCACAGAGTTCACTGCCTTTTTTCCTATGCGGGTGCGGCAATGCGCTGTATCAGTGCGTGCTCCTAACCTATCTCTCTCTCTATTGTGCCTACATGACCACACAGTAATACCCGAACTATTCTGAAGCAACGTTTGCACTGATTTGTGTTTTATACCATACACCTTTATCGTAAGAGCATCCCATATCTGCGATGGAGTGTTTGACCAGAAGAAAATATGAAGCTGGGTTTAAATTAAACATCATTGAAGTAGCGAAAGAAATTGGTAACTGCGCTACAGCAACAAAATTCGATGCGTCTGAGAAACTGATGCAAGATTGGAGGAGGCAAGAAGATGTAAAAAAAAAAAATAAGTGTCACATTTTTGAACAGGTGTATAAGTCGGGGTCTGATTTTATGATCGATTCTTCGGGTTTCAAGACCTGACTTATGCAGGTATATACTGTATTTTTAATTAAGTGCTTATGCATAATTAGTAGCATATTGTATGTGTGTATCTTTGTATTGTGGTGTGAAGGGGAGGGGAACAAATTTTCTTGCTTGGTGCACCAAATAGGTCAGAAATGGTGCCCTGGCCACCCCCACCCGATCAAAGTACTGTGCAACTGCCTGTGATGTTCGAAGAAAAGCAAATACTCCTGATGCAGAGGAAACCCACAGCATCAAATCTCCTAGGGCGAAACTTAAAAAGCCAATAAGGAACGTCTTAAGCACATTTATGTTAGACAGAATGCCCAGTGAAGGCGTAGAATTTCTTTGGCCATTGGAACCCCTGCAGATTTATGTTTTTTTTTTTCTCCAGCACTGCACCCCTAGAGTTTTTTGTTTATTTTTTTCTGTCTTCCTCAGCTATCTGACCGTAGAATCAGACATCATTCGAAACATAGAATAAATGTATAAATAAGACCTTTACTTTGTCTATTACTCTGACATCTATGTTATGTAAGCGTGTATTGATTCATTCTTATTTGTTGCTTTAGGTATGCCATTTAATAATTTCTTTTCTTATGTATTTTTCATTTGTTTTTCTTTTTTCTAATGTTTTCTTTGGCATCTTGTTAAACACTTTGAGCTACATCTCTTGTATGAAGATGTGCTATAGAAATAAAAGTTGTTGTTTGTGGTTGTGCTTTGCTTTTGATCTTTTAACCTGGTTTGCGGACCTTCTTGCTTTTTCCTTTTTGAAATCACCATTTGGTTTCTGTATTAGACTTTGATAAAAGGATAGGACTCATTTTTTGTTTACAAAGTTCAATATTTGAGTAACAAATCAAAGGAAAGAATTATACTTTAAAAACTTACAAAATTTAACAAAAATATCAATTACAACCATCACTGTACTCAGTATGTTATTCCATGTGCCTAGAATTTTCTGCATGAAGGGCATATTTTGAAGTAATAACTGACATCCATATACTATTTCCCTTCATAATTTTAAACATTTCAATCATGTCACCTTTTGATGCCTGCTTGCTTAAATTGAAAAGGTTCAACTCAAAGCTCATACCATTCAGTCCCCTAATCAGCCTTGTTGCTGTTGTCTCGACTGTCTCTAGCACCTCTATGTGTTTTTGCAGTAAGGAGACCAAAACTGTACAGTTTTCCAAATGAGGTCTCACTATTGCATTTTATATTATGCCTCTCAGAGTCACATAAAGGAGAAATCACACAGTTCTGCAATATGCTATCTCATTTTTGATTATTAATCCTTTTATTTTCTGTTCCTTTGTATCATTACAACAAGCCAGTACTTATTACAGCAGTATCATGGAAGTACCTGAAAAAAATCAATACCATTCATATGTGAAGAATTTATACATTCCACACAAGAAAAATTTGGAGAATTAAATGCTGGAGATTCATGGGAGAGAATGTTCTATAGGTTACCTCATGCTGGAATGTACTTAGTGATATATTAACAAAGACACAAAATGGACCAAGGCTTTTCAAGAGGTCAAACTAGTGGACCTTTAATTGGAATGTAATTTTAGCTCTTCTTTCATAAATCTGCTATAAAAACAATCACTCTATTTCTTTAAACGTCTGTCAAGTATGTGCAGCATGCACTGCGTCATCTGTCAATGAAAGTACCATATGTTAAAATCTATAGAACAGAAAGCTTCCTTGCATTCAACAGGTTCTTTTTATTTCAACATAAATGCTATTCAGCATTTGTCAGAGTACTTACTTGGAGAACAGCAAATTATTCCAGTCCTCAACACCACTGGGAAAGGGCAATCAGCTCTCATTGTCAGGACTGTTAATTCTTTTTAAACTCAAATCATTATTTTTCTCTATCAGACTCAAACACTGCAGATAACAGCTGGCAAATCAATCACAACACCATTGCCCTTCTCCACTGTGTATTTCACTCACAAACTCAATCAATCTTTTTTATATCACATCATTTACAGTATGTATCAAAGGAAGACACTTTACATAGTAAGCAACGTTTCAGCTTAGTATGAAATAGACAAAGTGATGAGAAAAAGTACAATTAAATAAATCATTGCAGCAAAGTTCAATGTGGGTCATTGAAATGAAAGAAAAAAAATACCAAAAAATGTATCCATTTGTCAGTCCATTTATCCATCCATTATGAAGCTAAATCAAGTGCACAGTTGGAAGGAACTAGTTGCGAGCTTGGAAGTGCAGGGCATAAGCTGAAAACTGGTCTTGGGTGTGGAGCTACTTCAGGGTTATATAAAAACATGCATAGAATGTAAATATATAGTACCTCATAATGGCGCCATCTGTGATGGGTGCTATAAAACAATCATTTACTGATTGATTACAGCCTTTAAATATGTATTTTTTTAAAGTTACAATTTTTGTTTTTATAGATCATAACACAAAATGAACCCTTTTAACTCAGCCCCAATGTTTTGTGACCACTGGTGGAACTAAACAATAATGCAAAGTGTCTTTAAAGATTGTATAAAATCATTAATTTCCTCAATGCTGTAATTAAAGTACAGGGTTCTGCTTTTAAAATGACATATCACATACCCCAATACCACTTTGCAATGTTTTTCTGTCTTGGTTCAAATATAGCTGAATTGCTATATCACAGCAACATATACCCCTAAACCCAAATCCCGGCCTTCTTGAACAGTCAGTCAGTCATTTTCCAACCCGCTATATCCCAACACAAGGTCACGGGGGTCTGCTGGAGCCAATTCCAGCCAGCACAGGGCACAAGGCAGGAACAAACCCTGGGCAAGGCACACACACACACACACACACCCATACACCAAGCACACACTAGGGACAATTTAGGATCACCAATGCACCTAACTTGCATGCCTTTGGACTGTGGGAGGAAACCCATGCAGACACGGGGAGAACATGCAAACTCCATGCAGGGAAGACCCGGGAAGCGAAGTGCTACCACTGTGCTACCGTGCTTGCCCCCTTCTAAATCATCCTCATTCATTTGTGAACAATTTGATGGCCAGAGTATTATCTCCTAAATGAAAGGGGTGTTTCAGCTTTCAAATGACACCCCATTCCACTTTCGATGCTTTTCATTTTCTATATTTCTGAATGTTTTTTTGGTATCTTGCAACTATTGGTGTTGTAATTTGCATACAGTTTATTTTTGTATCTGCCTTTTGAAATGATACATACCCATTTATGCCATGGGTCTTCATGGATGCTTATTTGTAAACAGTAAAAGCAGAAAAAAAAATCCTGTTTTTTGTATGACTTGAAAAACAGTAAAACTAGAAATATTATTTATAGATATTTCATAACACTTTTTTATGGATGTTCCTGACACCTTCATTGACACTTTTATGGTGTTTGGAAGCTATCGAAATGATAATAACTAGCCAACCTGTGGCGTACCATACGCCGCATAATCAGGCCTGTTTTTTAATGATTTTTAAGGTCAGGGAGAAAATTAACATTTGAAAAATCGGTAATGTAATAAATCAACAAGAAAAGCAACATTGTAACAATGCACGGAACACACAATCGTCCATGACTGAATTTCTCGTTCAGTATGCACTGCCTGCTCATGTGCCCACCTCCAACTCGGCACTTGAGTCGTTGTCGTCTTTGCACAGTCCAGATGCACCTGTGACTCACGTAGACTTTTCATTGCTCTGTGCAGTTGTGGCTATCCAATGGGATACCCCTCGCAAACCGTTTTATACGCTGCATATGGCGATTCACCTCCACGAGAAACATGCCTCTATGAACAGTCAACGTGGCTCGGAAGTGCAGGTGGCCTCTGTGACAGACGAATATAAATGACGCCGGTTTTTCTGTGTCGTCGCGTCCGAGTTGGTGGGCGTGGCTCTGCGAGTTGTCGTTGTATCCAATAGTCTTGGAGTTGGTGGGCATGGCTCCTTCCTGCGTGCGCCATAGGTGTCTTACTTGTTGGCGGCTTAGTGAATCTACGCCCCTTCCGGCGTGCTTTCCATGGGTGTCTTGCCTTAGTGAATTATATATATAGATATTCAAAGTGCATTTTTTGGTAAAAATGTTACTGAATATTGCAGCTTATTCCACTTCAGTATATGAGTACAATATAACTAATTCCCCAGTTGTAAAAATGCTAAAGGAGAAATGTCTGGTCTTTATTTTAAGGGGTAGAAAATGAAGATTGAGTGAAGGATGACGAGTGTATAACTGGTTAAATCAAAGTAGCAGAAAACAGACATCAATGCGCCTGAGTTTAAAGGGTTAAAACTCATGTTCACATAGAGGTCAAGAATCCTTCCTGTTCACCCTCAGCACAGTATACTTCCGGCTCAATATCAGCACTTGCTGCCAACAGAAATTTTCAGAGGACTCCTCCATCATTGGCTGCATTAATAATGGAGACAAGTCAGAATACAGGAAGGTTGTGGAGGACTTTGCCTTGAGGTGCAGGGACAACAACCTGCAACTCAACATCAGCAAGACAAAAGAGCTGGTGGAGGATTTCCAGCATGCCAAGGAAGCTCTAAGACCAGTCAACATTCAGGGTTGAGGATGTGGAAGTGGTGCTGAACTACAAGTACTTGGGGGTTCACATAAACAACAAACTGGACTGGTCTGACAACACAGTGGAGCTATACAAGAAGGGCCAGAGCAGAATGTTCTTCCTAAGGAGACGCGGGTCTTTTGATGTGTGCAGCAAGGTGCTGGAAATGTTCTATTACTTCATAGTAGCCAGTGAATTGTTCTACACTGTGGTCTCTTGGAAAACCAGCTTGAGTTTAAAAGATGTACAATGCCTGAACAAACATCAGGAAATCCTGCTCTATGAAAGGGTGAACCCTGGACACACTCAATGCTGTTGTGGAAAAGAAGGTGATGGTAAAACTGGATGCCACTGTGAAAAATCCACTCCATCCCTTTCAGGAGGCTCTCTCTTGGAGCATATTTAACCACAGCCTCATTCCATCACAGTGTACTGAGAAGCACCTCTGGGGGTCTTTTTTGCCCACTGCTATCAGACAATTCAGTGGTTCCACCCAAAGTACTTGTTAAGTTTATTTATTTATTTATTGGTTGATTGATTATATTATTTGTCTTGCGAGTCTCTATCCTTGTTTTTTTCTGCTGCTACATGCCTCTAAATTTCTATATGGGATTAATAAAGTTTATCTAATCTAATAACCAACCAAGTCTTAATATAGTGACACAAACTATTAGAATGTACAATAAAAAATATAATTATCAATTACTACAACTACACAGCCACCATTATAGGGATTTTTGCCTCATAACAAAGGGTTTACAAAGGATAATAAATAGAGATATTTTAAAATATTGTTCTTTTTCACTAATGGAAAGATGGGTTCTTGTGTGGTATCCATATTTAAATGACTTACAAAACAAAGAGAAAAAGTGGGGTTAATTGTGAACAGAATGGTGCCTAAATCTATCAGTACTAGAAATACATGTTACTGCTTCATTTTATTCCTTTACAGAAAGTATTGCCCACATAATTTTATTTTGGCCCAGTAATACAAATGGTTTTAAAAATGTATCGTGCAAGATTCAAAGGTATTAAGTTTACAGTCAGTGGACTCAGTTTTGAGTCACTATTAATACAGTTTGAGTAAATTGGTAATTCTGAAAAAGAACAATTATGTGTGACTTTTTGCTGTAATTAATATATCTGAGTCACAATCAGTGTTGGAGGTAATGTGGTAAAAGTAACATGCATTATGTAGTCAGATTGATTTTTAAAGTATCGAGTAACCTGACACAATTCTTATTTTAATAAAGTAAAAATACCTGTGTTACTTAAAAAAACAGATTTGTGTTACTGTGCTACTACGGAAGCTTATTTCCAATATTTTTTCACAAAGATGTCACCTGCCTGGATTAGTAACTCCGCCCATCTGGTGACAGCTAGTGAGGATGAGGTTAAGTAGTGCCTAGCAGCAGGTGACAGCAGTGTTTCCTCTGTCTAGTTATGAGCAGTTCTTGTCTTGTTACTGTCCAACTAGCCATCCTGCACAACCACATAAAGTGATGGCTATTTTGTTTTTTCTATCTTACAACCTGAATGACAGAAATAGAATTTTCATAGTAATTTGTTTTGACCCCAATGTGTACCTTAAATTTTCGATTTAGAGATTTCAAATATTTGAAAAGACTTACAGGGTGTTGGGAACATTTTGTAGTTAATTTTGATATTTTATTTTGATGTGTTACTCATTTTCTCTTGATGTTCCCATTTTTTACATTTATCTTGGTGATGTCCTTATGTAGCCATTTTGTGTCTGAGTTTTCTTTTGAGTGTCAGTATTTTTCCACAGTTATAACCCACTACTATTTCATGAATGTAGATGTGACATGTTGCTGAGAAACAGCACTGACACAACTGTAGTATAAAAGATGGTGGCCTCATGCTACAAACCACCTGAACACTGGCAAAAAATGGGAAGATATATCAAGTCAACTGGCTTTTTTTTGTCATATTTTCCATATACAGCATAACACTCTGCAGGACTGTGGTGCAACAAATACAGAAACAAAGGACAAATGCAATACAAGTAAGGAACTGTATTATACTATACTATACTAATTATGCTATACTAGATAAATAAACAATTGAAAACAACAACAACAAATTGAAATAGATAGTAATAAATAAATAATAACAACAACTAATTAAACAAAAAAAGCAGTAGTAACAAGTGTAGCACATATACTCCTTATAAATAAGCTCCTATGAGCAGATCTGAGGGCAGGGTGGCAGCAGACAGTTGAGAGTAAGCACAGCCAAGAGGTAGGAGATCTGATTTGGATGCTACAGTACCTTCTGCTAGATAGAATTAGGACAGAGACCACAAGAAGGGTGGGAGTGGTCTTTCACAATGCTATAGGCTTTGTGGATTCAATGCTTAATAAAGATGTCTTTAATGGAGCGCAGAGAGGTCGTAGTGACCTTTTCTGCAGCATGCAATGTCCGTTCTAGGTCCCTACACCCAGAGACACTGCAAGTCCCAAACCAGACAGTGATGCAGCTGGTTAGAACACTCTTAATTGGTACCCATGTAAAATGTGTTGAGAATGGGGGGTTGCTGCTGTGCCTTCTTGGCTATGGAAGTGTTGATTAATTAACCAAGTAAGATATATGAGAGACACATAGCATTCATGTGGCAAAAAGAAAAAACAAACTAATAAAGGAAGAATTATTGGTTTTTAATAGTGTTTAATTTTGTGACAAAGAGCTTGGTTGTGTCCTAGTGCTTGGTGAATGATAAAGAACAATTCCAGAACAATATGCCCTATAATATTAATGATGATCTCTAGTGAATTCCTAAAAGAAAGACCTCTCTCTGAATATCTGCTATATCCTTCTGAACATGTTACTAGGTAGAGTACCGAAATTGCTTGTTACCATGAATCAGTCGATCATTTAGGCACTTAACCTGCAGGCCAAAACAAAATTATTATGGGGACATTGATGCTTTGAAAGTAGTAAAAATCTGTCCTATTAACTTTAGTCTGTTAATGTTGGAGAAAATAAATGTGTTGCAAAGCACCCTCTGGATTCAAGCTATTTCTTCTTGTGTGCTAACATTGACTGATGAGCAGTAATTATATAGTTAGATGAGAAATAATTAAGTCTTCTACTCTACAAAAATTAAATTTCATAAAGGTAATTCTCATAAACAAAGTGGTGCCTTAAATAGGCCCATGGCATGGCTGTGCATTCTTATTTCTAGCATGTTTTATTATAAAAAATAAAATGGGAATGATTAAATGTGTTCAAATAACAAAATGCAGGCATTTAATGAAGAACAATTAAAACAACACATATTACATTATTACAATACTACATTTGAATTGACTTTTTAAAATAATTTACCTATAACAATACAGTGAAAACTTTATTGGTAAAAATATTCAACCTGAAAATAATAAAATGTGTAATCAAATCAAAATTTTTTGCATCAGATTTATTATTATGAATGTATTCAGATATGTGGCACACTTGACTGAGACTAATGCCAGCCTGGGAGATGGCAGATTTTCTGCAACTAGACTGTGATATATTTTAACAGCTAAAGCATGTCAATGAATACAATATTAGAGGTAATCATTGAATATGATCCATTACTAAAAATTATAACAAAGTGCCCGAAAGACTTGGGTGATATTTAAAACATTTCATAATGATGAGCTTTCTAAAAGCTGATGCTGACAGTGACAAACCAGCAGTAACAGACTAAACAGTCAGATCAGATTTGAATCAGCAGGTGAAATGTCTCGGAGAGGCCGCAGGGCTGACAGATGGGCATCTCTTATAAATGTGAAGAGCTAGGAAACACAAGAAATGCATAGATACAGTAGATAGATAGATAGATAGATAGATAGATAGATAGATAGATAGATAG
>JANRMT010062792.1:94192674-94221190 GCA_026402145.1 Polypterus bichir lapradei
TAGATAGATAGATAGATAGATAGATAGATAGATAGATAGATAGATAGATAGATAGATAGGTAGATGTGTTATGCTCAAACATTTGGAAAACACAGTTTTTACAATAAAACCAAATAATCAAATATATTTGTTTCAGCATGTTAATGACAGGGGCGGCACGGTGGCACAGTGGGTAGCGTTGCTGCCTCACAGTTAGGAGACCTGGGTTCACTTCCCTGGTCCTCCCTGCGTGGAGTTTGCATGTTCTCCCCGTGTCTGCGTGGGTTTCCTCTGGGTACTCCGGATTCCTCCCACAGTCCAAAGACATGGTGGATTGGTGATTCTAAATTGTCCCTAGTGTGTGCTTGGTGTGTGTGTGTGTGCGCCCTGTGGTGGGCTGTCGCCCTGCCCGGGGTTTGTCTCCTGCCTTGTGCCCTGTGTTGGCTGGGATTCACTCCAGCAGACCCCTGTGACCCTGTAGTTAGGATATAGCAGGTTGGATAATGGATGGATATTAATGATAACATACAGTTTTAAAGTAAGCATTAATATCAAACTAGCCACAACTTAAAACTTTAAAACCTTACATTAAATAAGTAATTAGTGGAGGCAGTGGGATGGTGGTTGGGCATAAGGTTTCTTGCTTGGTTACATTCATGGTGGTGTATGCATGTAAGAATTTGTACCATCTGCGGGTAAATGAAATTTTGTAGGTACACACACCTAAAATATTGCTCTTTTATTTTGCAGGCTGAACTATTTGACAAATTCATTCACAGTAAAACACATACACACAGCTCAAAACAGGCAACGGGAGCAGAAAACCCTCACAAATAAGCTAAAAATAGCAATCAATTGAATTTTTCAAAGCCGAGTTGACATCTCAAAACATACAGTCGCTAAGGCGCAGGAAGACAGTACATCCTCAGAACAAAGACCTCAGGTCAAGTCAGTGAAAACAGGAACATGTGGGAGAATTTCTTATCTGTTGTTGTGTTGTTGGATATTCCACTCTGTAGAGTTAATGTGATGCAGAGAAAAAAAATCCAAAATTTGGAAAGCAAGACGGATCTGAATAAAACATCACATAGATGTTAAACCATTTTGACAAACAGCAGAGGTTGTATTTCCACTTTGAAAAAAAACAATTGTATTCAAATATTATTTACAATAATTAGTCCAGTGATATAGTTACTGTTATTACCCTGATTTTTCTGTAAGTAGAACATTGCTGCAAGTTCTTCATTATAAAAAAAGTTTTGTACCTGATCTTCAGCTTTATCTGTTTAGTTGTTTACACATGTAAGAACACTATTGTACAACTTTAAATTCATACTTCGTCATTTCATAAACTGTCTGACACTACGTAAAACACTTTTCTTAGTACAAGCTGACTACTCTCATACAGTATGTGTGTATACTCATAAATGTTATCACAGTCATTTAAAATAGAAAAATCATAGTTACTACTGATTACTTTACCCTTCACTGACACATTAAAAATTCTTCCACACTTAATTAGAGTTGTTACAAAAGGTAGCAAACTTAGTCAAGATCAAACACAGTAAAACAAGAGATCAATCACCACATTAAAGGAACAGTGCTAAATCTGAAACGAATAACAAGTCAACACCTGAATGTTTGTATTAACTAGGCTACACAAAATCAAAATTGTTATTGTTCTTTGTTTCCAACGTATTCCTTATATACTGCTGCAATGTTAAGATGTTATTTAACACATGTGCAATCTTTTATAACATGGCTGCCATTATGTTACAGGTCACATGGCCAGAGGTGGGTAGAGTAGCCAAAAATTGTACTCAAGTAAGAGTAAAAAAGTACTTGGTGAAAAGATTACTCAAGTACTGAGTAACTGTTTGAACATAATAAATTATTTATTTTTTAGAAATGTTGTAATAAGACAGACAAAAATATAAAATAATGTGCAAATTCTGCTATTTCCAAATAATAAAATAAAAAAATGAGTAAAAATAAATAACATCATTACAAAATAAAGATGCACAAATAACACAAAGTTCCAAATCTCAGTTTTTCACAACAAACCTTTTGAAGCCAATACCTACAGTAGCTAACATGTATGTTTGAACAGTGCAAACTACTTACTGTGACGAGATATCCTGTACACTGACAGTATAATACTGCATATGCACTTTGTGGTGTAGCGGGTCCACGGCTTCACAAAAAATGCCAGTTTCAAATCCATAAAGCCGTGTCACTCTCCGTGGGCGCAATTGCACGACCGTGGGGAGTTAATGAGGTAGTTGGAGCAAGTCGCACCTGCATGTGCAGGTCCGATCATTCTCAATTGATTTATTGGCTTCCTGCAGCGTGTGATTAAGGCCCACGGAAACTGGAGTGTATATATATGGGTCAGCACAAAAAAGAAGGAGGAATCAAAGAAAAGTAGAAAAGACATGAGGTTAAAAGACATGAAAGGCAGGCTTGGGAACGACGATCTGGTTCTTGCAGTGAAGCTGTGACCGTTTAGCAGTGAACAGGAGCCCCGCATGACTAAAAAGTCTCTCACAGACTGCAAGACGCAGGAAGTTTGTGTGTGGTCATGTGACTGCATGGCTACGTCTGATTGGCGAAATAGTCATGAAGTCGATCCACTGGCAACTTTTCTCTTGCAAGAATATAGTTTAATGTATAAATGGAAAAAAGTAACGAGTCGAGTGTTGCCCAATGTAGCGGAGTAAGAGTAGCGTTTCTTCTTCACAAATGAACTCGAAAAGTAAAAAGTATGGTGCAGTAAAACTACTCTTAGAAGTACAATTTTTTTTTAAAGTTTACTCAAGTAAATGTAACTGAGTAAATGTAACTTGTTACTACCCACCTCTGCACATGGCATATATATCATTTAATTTGCCAGTACAAAAACTAGTAAATATATTTTGCTATTTTAACATTCATAGTATACCCCTTCAGAAATGACAATTAATTAGCAATATTCGACTCCTTTAACTATGTAACCCAGCCTCCTAGGGATGTAAAGGTATTGTATATACCGTCGTACCGCAATAGCAAATTTTTTCGATACTACCGTGGTCGCATGACTCGATAAAATGATTGCTCAGGCGAATGGAGCGAACGGGAGGTAGCGGGAACTACAGTTCCCATCAGCCCAGGCGTGGCCATCATCCTTTGCGGTCTGTTGTCGCTACAGATCCAGTAATGCGGAAATGGCGGGTGCTGCTAGTAGCAGCGAAGGAAAAGAGATGGAAATGGTCAAACCTAAAGCGGGTTTTAAATCGGATGTGTGGAAGCATTTCGGTTTCTCTCTGAAAAGAAACGAGAAAGGAGAAAAGGTGACAGACAAAGAAAATACGGTATGCAGGCACTGCCAGACTGTGGTGAAATACAAGTTGGGGAATACGACTAACATGAGGAGCCATTTGTTAAATCATCACCCCGAAAATTTACGTGAAGATACGAGGAGCAAAATCCTGTCGGGCCAAAAGACTATAAAAGAAGCGTTTACAGCCTCACTCCCCTACAACAGTGCAAGAGCACAAGAAATCACAAGATGCATTGGTGAATATATAGCCAAAGACCTATGGCCCTTTTCGGTGGTGGATAATGAAGGTTTTAAGAGGTTAGTAAACATGCTGGAGCCAAAGTATAAAATCCCGTCGCAGCCACACTTTAGTCAAACTATTTTACCAGCTCTTTACAAAGAGACAAGGGCGAAAGTTGCACAGAGCCTCAAGCAAGCAGAGTGCATCTCAATCACCACAGATGGGTGGACTTCACGAGCTACACAGAGCTATGTTACCATCACAGCACATGCTATGACAAGTGAATGGGAGATAAAAACTTTTGTCCTACAGACACGGGTACTCTTTGAGTCACACACTGGACACAACATAGGCGAGGTGTTAAAATCTGCTGTTTCAGAGTGGGAGCTTGACATGATTTACAACAACAATCACCAGGGCATCGTTGTGGTTACTGACAACGCAAGAAACATGGGTGTAGCAGTGAAAGAGGCTGGTCTGTCCCCACATGTAAAGTGTTTTGCTCACACCTTAAACCTTGTGTCCCAGGCAGGTTTGAAGGTAAACCGTGTCAGTCGTCTGCTTGGCAGAGTGAGGCGTGTAGCAGCGTTTTTTCACCGCAGTTCAACTGCAACAGCTGTGCTGACCTCCAAGCAGCAAATGTTAAACCTGCCAGTACATAAACTGATAATGGATGTAGTAACTTGGTGGAACAGCTCACTTGACATGATTGAGCGCTACCTGGAGCAACAACAGGCAATTGCTGCAGCCCTACTGAGTTCTGAAGTCAGGAGCAATGCACGTGAAATAGACACTCTAGACGCAGCTGACATTGCAGATGCTGAGGACATCGTTAAACTTCTCACACCCTTGAAAAAAGCAACCACTGTGCTGTGCGACGAATCTCGACCAACAATCTTTCTTATCATGCCTCTCAAACACGTGATTCAAGTGAGCATGGCACCGTGCGATGTAGACTCAAACACCATCTCTCAAATGAAGGCAGCAATACTGAATGATTTGGCAGACCATTACCAAGGGGAGCAAGCAGAGTTTCTGTATGAGAACAGTGCGTTGGACCCCTGGTTCCGGGCCCTCCCCCATCTGAATAACAGCGAAAGGGATGAAATTTTCAACAGGCTCAAGTTAAAAGCAACACAGATGCAGAACCAGGTATTTGTTTAAAAATACTTTGTGTGTGTGACTTTTTTAGAGTTCCCAATATTTACAAAAATTATGTGTGCGTGTCTAACATTTAAAATTTTTGTAACTCTGCTTGCTTCTGCAGAACCCTAGTGAAGAGGAAGGTGCAGCACAAGGCAGCCATGAACATGTAGCTGGACACTCAAAAACTGACCTGCCACAAAAAGCACATGCTGTGGGAGGTGTCTCTCCTCCATCCAAAAAGACTGCTCTTGAAGATCTCCTTGGGGATTCTTTTAGTCAAGGGGACAGCAGAACACAGCACACTGCTCAGATTGATGCAGACATTGACTTGTACCACAAAAAGACCTCTATCTCACTCATGGCTTGTCCTCTCGAGTGGTGGAAAGACAATGCACAGCGTTACCCACTGCTGTCAACCTTGGCCAAGTCATATCTCTCTGTCCCAGCAACCTCAGTCCCAAGTGAGAGGGTTTTTTTCTGTTGCAGGGGACATTGTAAATGCCCAGAGATCCCAGCTTTTACCAGATAATGTTGATATGCTAATTTTCCTTAAAAAAAACCTGTCTCTGTCTGAATAAGTGAGTGTGTGAGTGAATGAGGTGAGTGTTCTCAAATACTCATTCAGCACATGGGCCAGCTGCAATAAGTAGGCTGCTATTTTTATCTGAGTTTTCAAGAATACTAAATTGAAACTTTATTTTTTTACATGGTTTATAATTTTTTGTTATTAAAATTGAAAAATTGAAGTTCCTGTTTCAAAGTTTACAGATAGATGGCTAATTTGTATGCCATCGATATGTTCAGTGTTCATGTAAACTGTTTAATAAACACTTCTGGCACTTTTTTCGAGTCTCTTCATTAGTTTTGTTTTTTCTGTAAATGATTCAATAAATACCGTACCGTGCCATTCACACCGAGGTATTACTGTACCGTGAAGTTTTGATACCATTACATCCCTACATCCTCCATTTTGGAGCCAGTCCCAAGTCCGGATAAATGGGAAGGGTTGGCATCAGGAAAGGCATCTGGCTGTAAAAATTATACCAAAACCTATAAAACATCAAACCCACACAGAAGTGGGAATAGATGATGAAGAAGAAGAAGACTCATTTAATATTAACAACATGTTTATTGGCAAAATCACATAAATGCTACCCTTTAGGGATACATAAGAAATAAACACATTATATTTTAAACATTGAACATTGCCTTCTATTGCCTTTTTATTTTTTGGTGTCTTAATCACAAAAATCCAATTTGCCTCCATATCAAAATGTCAGAGTCATTTTCCCATCATAACTGTCCAGTTACATTTTTCACTTTCTTTTTCATAGATGCAAACTTATCTATTTTTAATTTTTTTTCTTTTATTTAGGTATGCTATAGTCTGGTAATGCAACTGGAGATTTAAATTTTGTTTAAAAGTAATGTTAAAGCTAAATTAATATTCATATTTGATCATATTCATACTCACGGTCTCACTGTGTGCAAATTACTTTCAGCAGCCATACAACACACACTTCAGAGCAATCAGTTCACCTGAAGCTAAGCATGTTTGGGCCCGGACAGTTCTTGGATGGGAGATCAACCAGCAAAAGGTTTGGGTTGTTGCTGGAAAAGGTGTTGTCAAGGCAAGCAGGTGGTGCCGAAGTCTGAATGTAGATTCCAATGCCCCAATGCAGTGACAGGGACACTATGCTGTAAAAATGGTTCCATCCTTTGGATGAGATGTAAACCAAGGTCCAGACTCTCTACGGTCATTAAAGATTCTTGGGCATCTCAATGTCCTGGTTAAATCAACCCCCACGGCTTAGTCATTCTGGCCCCCTAATCATTCCTTGTTTCTAGTTGGCTGTCTGTCTCTCACCCCTCCATCACCTAACAGCTAATGTGTGTTGAGCATAATACTGGCCCAATAATGGCTGCCGTCACATCATCTAGGTGGATGCTGCAATTAATGGTACTTGAAATGGCTCCCCACTCACTGTGTAAAATGATTTGAGTAGTGAGAAGACTGCTATATAAATGAAGAGAATTACTATTATTATTATTATTATTATTATTATTATAGCTCACAAAAGGAGAGTGGGGGATCAGTAAAGCACTGCCTTACAGAAGGAGGAACCTAAGTTCAAAATGTGGTCTGAGTGCTCTGTGGGAAGTTTGCAGATTTTCCTAAATGAATTAGAGGAGGTATGTGAACAACTGTACACTTTAATGTACTTGCACCCCAACAAGAGTTCTTGCTTTGCTCACCTTTCTAGAAGGTTAGGCTGTGCCCTCCATGACACAGTAATGGAATATGCAGATTCAGAAAGGAATCAAATAGATGATCAATGAATGATTACCTCACAAGACAGATGATATATTTCATTCAGACTAACCTAAACCAAAGATATAAAACTGTTAAAATCAGAAAACCATGCTAAAAACTAGACACAAAATTTGAAAAAGAAGTAAAGTCCAAAATATAGCAAACCAAACGTGTGTCTCACAAACTGCATTGTTCTTGAACGTAAAGAGGAGACACATCGAGTGAACTAGGAGGCAGTAGACCAAGCAGCCAGCTGCACTGGGGCAATGGTCCTTCTTTGAAACAATCATGAATGTGTAAAATGTTTCTCTTGTTTACAATGTCATGTTGAGTTTTAGAAATAGTATGCTTTCTATCATTTACAAAATGTTTCTTTTATCACAGTGTGGGTGTTGACGAGAGATTCTCCTAGACATGACCATGCCATAACTGAGCAATCAACAATGTAACGTTCCCTATATTTGTGGAGTCATCGTAAAACAATCATCATATTATTTGTTACTTTTTTGGGGTTTCTCAGCTTTGAATAGGTCATACTAAACCAAAACTTGATGCTAGTTAAACCTGGTCTGGCACAACCCCACCCAGACAAGTATTGGAAATTACATTATCGGCACGCCATTGTGACAACTTTGTTAATTTAATTGTATGCCTACTAGATAATGATGGTTTGTGGTCTGTCTATAGAAACCAGCCATAGTTTAGCAATAGCATAAAGACCCTGTTATTAACAACTGTGCGCAAGCTCATGTTGCCTATGTTTGCAATAACCTTGCACCACTTTCACAGTTGAGCAACAGGAAGATATAAGAGTCGGGCATCACATTGTCTTTGCTCTTTAATAGAAATGCTCCTAAAAGAGGACTGCAGACTAGAAATTCATGAAATTGTTAGCAATTTCACTTCTTTAAAACAAAAAAGCATATGTAACATTAAATCTTATTCTCTCCTTCAAATGCAAGATGAATGATTAGCCTTTTTGTGTTGATTCTCAAGATATTGCAAGCACAGAGAAAGAGAGAATCAGGCAGATATATGTCAATGGGAACAATATGAACTTGTTTTTCTAGGAAACATGCTAATAGTAACGCTATCACTAGAACAGACTAAAATCATCTTTTAAGAAACCCAGAATAATTGCCACATTCTCATGCATGAGTGATCTCAGGTGGCAGCCATTTAAAAGATAATGCCTTTTTAAAATTAAGAGGAACCAGATGGATTAGAAGGCTGGAGGAAATCCTGAGAAACAAGAGGGGGATACCAGTGCCAATAAATGTGTGCATGTATGCCTACTTTAGCTCCCACCTAGTAAGAGCAATACATACCAAAGATCGATGTGTATTTAAGGGGCTAAAGAAGCTCTGTGCTAATCATGAGGACGCTCCATCAGGGAGCTGGCCGCAGGTGTTTTTTTACTTTACTCTTTTTAAAAGCCTACATCCTGTTAATAAAAATATGTTTTGTTTGAACTCACCATCTGCTTCAGACCTGTTTATTCTACAGGGGACAGGCATCCCATTACAGATGGGCACCCTGTACATATATCAAGCAGATCCCTTTCCTTGTTTACATACAGTGTGTTACTTAATTATAAAACAGACTAAATTCACTCTGTAGTCCATGTGCAAAATAACAAGCCAGAGCAACCTTTGTCAGTGCACTTAATGTACATACTGAATAGATGCCTAGGCTCCTCAGGACAGGACAGTCATTCATTAAACACAATCCATCTGTCCATTTACTTGCAGTTAAAATTAAGTAAAAATATTTGTGAAGCCTGTAGCACTTGCTGTTCCTCTGCATTTTTTTTCTCATTTCATTGTTAAACAAAACCTTTTTCCCTTTTGCTCGACAGCAGCCACTTTAAAATTCTTCCTCTTATCATTCATTCTGTCACAACCAGAAAACTCATGATGATTATGATGGAGATATACTATGTACAGTGCAGGTTGCAGATGTTCAGAATGCTCACCCTGTTAAAAGCATTATCATTTGATATGCACAGTGATGCATGCAATTGGCATCTTGTCTTCTGGTATTAAATTGTAACTCCTTTCTTGGCTCAGGGGACCTGTAGGAGGAACACACAGAATCGTACAATCCCTGATATTTAATAATGAAAGATGAGGTTGCAATGGCTGGCATATCCTGACAAATGCCTACTGGGCAGAAGGCAACAAGGGTAAATGAGAGACTGGTCCAGGTTAACATAATGAATACGTTTTCTAATTTAATGGCAAGCTAGCAATTATTCTAGAATTTAAGTAAAGTACTTTTTAAATAATTTGCCTTTCGTTAATTCCAATAAAAAGGGAAATATACAGTATTTTTGAACAATTCAATGAACTAGGAAAACTGAGTTTAGAAATCCTTTTACCACATGCATTTATGCATGCCATTTAAATGTAGGGTTTGTCAGTTTTTCAGGGTTTCGTGTTTTTTTTTTCCCTCTTATTGTGTTTTCCCCTCTCAAGACTGATTGATCTCCTCCATCGTCAGTGATCCTTTAGAGTGGTCCATGAAAATGAGCAGTTTGGCAGGTTACATTATTTCAGTAATGTTTTTGGATGCATTTTCTTGCTTCACAGGTTTTTACCCAAAATAAATTATCCAACCATTTGAGAGCTGTCCACTTCAAAGACATCTTACAAAACGCTTCTTGCTGATACCACTACTTTACACTTAATAATAAAACTGATCCTGTGAATAAAGGGTCAAGACAACCTTAATTTATTTCTTAACAACTGGATGGATTTAAAAAATGGAGTTATGGCCTATTGCTGCTCAATTGTTCTGTGTGAATTGAGTTAGACAGTGTATTAGTGAGTGTGCTTTTAAAACTCCTCAGCAGGCAAATAAGTATATAAGACTAATTACATATCATAAGGAAATAGTGAGAAGCACACCTAAAATGTTGCAATCCTAATATAACATTTTCTTTTGAAAATAAAGTGAAAATGTTGTTAAAAACTTTAGATTAAATAAAACAGAAATGTTTAAAATAATACTGAGGTTAAACTTTACAACTGAAACTAACCTGTTGAATAAACATTTTCCTACATGGGTTTTATATTTATATAATATATATATATATTGTCACACATGTGTGCCTTGGGGCAGCTTGTAAGTTTTGGTGGTGGTAATTCCTCCCCAAGCCACACGGTGGTGCTCTGTTCTGACACCTCTTTTCTTCCTTCATCTACACATTGGATGTCTCTTCTGGTGTCTTTCCATCTGAACCAGACTCTTACTTTCTGGCTTGCATTTAACCAGAACTGTCAACATCTTGGATAGTCTGATCTGAGACTTGCGTCCTTAGTGAAGTTCTTTTTTGCTGAAAAGTTGAATATTATTTTGCCTTTACAATATATGGGGTTGCAGTGTTGCCCCAAATCTTTATGTTTGTTTTGTCTTCTTTTACTATCTATATTTATATATATTGTGGCGTACGGCTGACACCTTCACGCTTTAAGGACTGGGGGATGGTGCATATTCAGAATATTACTTCCCCCGGAGAGCTAGGTGGCAGCTCCCCTGGGTTTTAGTGGTGCCTCTGACTTCTGCAGGGCATCATGGGAGCTGGAGTTTGATACAGACCTGTTGGGATCCGTGGACACCACCAGGGGATGCTGCAGTGGCTGCTGAGCCCTTATGGGCAGCTCTTCCTCCACACCAGGAAGTGCTGCCGGAAGTGGGTCAACAAACACCTGGAGTAATTCCGGGTGCCATATAAAAGGAGCCAGCAGCCACTACTCTGAGAGCCAAAGTTGGCTGGGGGAAGATAAAGCTTGCTAGACAGAGTGAAGGAAAGAGGTAGAGAAAGAGAAACACAAGAAGAAAAGAGTTTTGTGCAGTACTTGGTGACAGTGTTGTTCTTGTGGGAAATGGGGGAAGGCGTTTCCCATGAGGAAGCAGAAAATTAAAAACGTGTAGGCTTGCACTTGTGCCTCTGTATTTGTCTGTTTCGGGTTTTATCGGTGGAGTTTGCATGTTCTCCCCATGTCCGTGTGGGTTTCCTCCGGGTGTTCCAGTTTTCTCACACAGTCCAAAGACATGCAGGTTAGGTGCATTGGCAATTCTAAATTGTCTTGTGCTTGGTGTGTGTGTGTGCGCCCTGCAGTGGGCTGGCACCCTGCTCAGGTTTTGTTTCCTGCCTTGCGCCCTGTGTTGGCTGGGATTGGCTCCAGCAGACCCCCGTGATCCTGTAGTTAGGATATAGCGGGTTGGATAATGGATGGGTTTTGGCGGCAGGAATACCCTCTGCAATATATACTATATATATTATGCATTTTGGTGGTTTATTTTTTTTGTTTACATTTTCATTCCATGGAAGCTTCACAATTATTTTGGCAGATGGCTTCTGCTGTGCTGTATGCACCATGGGTAGAACTATGCATGCAAAATGTAAAAGTTGCCATGTAAAATTATCTACACCATATTGCATATAAATGCATGATTTCCCATGCATAAATATTTGAACTTTGTCGTTGCTAAGGCAAAAATCTGTAGGTGAGTTTTAATAAGGTTTCTAGTTTTAAATAAGCGTTTTGTTCTCCATTTGCTCTAACCTCACCATGAGTTTAACAATCAGTCTCTGTTATCAAATCAATTTCTGATCTAACGATTACCTTCATGTATTAAAAGGCTAGATAAAAATGGTTATATTTGCACATGAAGAAGATCTAATAGTATAATTTAATTGTTGCATAGTGATATTTCCATTAAAAAACATTTTGACAATACTTGTTTCAGTGATGGGCTGATGTCCAAAGTGTAAAGTCTATAGTGATATCACTGTGCTATTGTGCTGTCTTATTGACATTTGGTACTTTATGTCCATGTAACATTTTTACTTTTTAATTACTCTCTATTTAAACTTCTTGTTGGTTATCTCTAAAAGACTACACAGATATTTCCTTAAGTTTTACTTCAGCTTACCAGGGTTTTTTTTTCTGGTTTTTTATGTGCATGGGAGTAAAGCATGTATGTGACTAGATGAGTATATGTTGTGTTATGACTATCATATCATGACCATGGTCACTGATTTATAGGGGCAACGCACATGCCACTCTGGAAGAAGAGATCATCTAGGACAGAAGCTGATTTCTGTCTTTAATGTATTTTTTGCAGGAATTACTGAATTGACATTTACAATCTATATGGCGATATTTTATTTTCGACTGAAGGAGTCGGGTTCTCTGTTAGCAGTTGTTCTCAGAAAGTTGTAAATGTTTGCCCTATCCCACAGCATCATTCTTTTTATTTATCAGTGCCACCATTTTGTCACTGTCACGTCACCTGTTGCTATGGCAGTCTTTCCCACAACCAGCTTGGAGTGCGCAATACATAACATAATCGTCACTACTGTAAAAATAGTAGCATTTGGTATGTGGTACTTGGAATTAAAACTCCTTCTGACTTACAAACTTATTTTTGACATGAAGGTCTTTGATTTTTGTTTAACATTCTCGTTATTTTTAACAAGAGATCAGTTTGATTTTTGGTTTTGACCCTGACTTAAGTTTCTGACTATGCCTCATCTTCTGACCCCATTAGCACTGTCTGATTCTCAGTCAAAACTAAAATGGTTTTCTGCAATAAATTATTCCTAGAGATCCAACTCAGTCTAGAATGTCCAGTCCCTTAATGTTAAAAAAAAACAGACATCTTTTTCTTACAGTTTTGGAGGAGCCACCATTCCGTAGCAAGAGTAATGTCCATGTCAGGCATACTGTTTATATAACGCACCCATAAGACTAGAAATTTAATTATGTAGATATAATGTAGTAGAAGTAACAACTTGTACAGTGTAACTCTTTTAAAGCTTAGCAGCCAGATTTTTTCTTTGGGTCTTTGAAGAGCTATCCCGGGATGGCAAAATAAGTCTTGAGGCCAGGGAGTTAAATTAAAACACTGTGCAAATAGAGAACTCCATACTTCTCTTGCATGCCCATGAAAATGTGACTTATAAAGGCCCTAAAATAATAAGAGCATTTTCAAAACAAAAGTGTATTATTAGTCATTTCTACTGTCCGGTGGGCGAACAGAAGAAGAAAAGTTTAGTTAATGATGATGGAAAAGATATAGTATGTAATTGAAAACACCATGCTATAATCTTTATACCCATTTAATGAAAATAAAATGAATTGACTCAGTTTACTTGAATAATTTGACCATCTCTTTTTCAGTTTATTCCCCAAATCAATATAACCAGTTTGATACAGGATAACAATGAGACAGATGACTATGAAGTGAAAAGTTAGTTCTTAACATAACTATCATCAAACTGGAGGCAGAGCCAGTACTCTGTTGACAGACACTTCTAGCTGCTTATGATAAAATAAAAATTTTGAAGTGTATAACTGCATCAGTTTAGGAAAGATGCCTCTCAGATGTGAAAATATTTAATGCTGTGGTTAAATTGGACTTGCAAGCCCCCATTTTGGAACAAGTAATAACTAATAATATTTGGTTTTAGCAATGTGAGATATTAAAGAAAAATGTCATATTGATAGGCATAAAAAGAGTGTATCAGATTCTAATTGTGTCTGAACCTTTACCAAGATTATATATAGAACATGTACTTCATAATAGGTTGTATTCCCTTAACTACTGGTTAGAAGCCCGGTGTGTAATTAAAATCACTGTCTTTGTAAACAAATGGTATTTATTCTTTTCATGAGAAACTGTTCCGGAAGCAAAATGAAGGAGTAAAATTACCTGACTAACTCACTAAAAAATCATTCAGGCTGCAACCTTGTGATCTTAAATCACAGGTTATATTCTATCTGTTCTGTAATTGCACATTGGCTGCTACCCAGGAATGCATTCTATATGGACTCCACAAAGCACTCCTTTACACAATAAGTTGTGGAAATCTCAAATAAAATACCGAGGAATGTATGGGTTGAATTAAAAACCTTGACAGTTTTTGAAAAGTAACTGGGTTAAATATTAAGGCAATCTAGAGTATTGACTGAGCAAAATAGCTTGAAGAATGAAATTGTCTCCTCTCACTTGTTCATTTTTTTATATTCTTATGTGCTTGTTTCTGTTTCTAGAAGCAGTGACTCTCACAAAGCTATAGCCCATTGAGTCAGAGGTTGCTTCGTTTCTGTCCTGTGCAGCTGCTCCTCAGCTAAAACTCAGCCAACAGCTTGTAATTTATTTATGCTCTTTATTGATCTCTTGCTACTTTTATTTATTTACTGTATTTATTTATACATCACTGCAACTGTGGCACAAGAATTTCACTGTGCTCTCACAGTATATGTGACAATCAAAATCTTTAATCTCTAATTGTTGTCTTTTTTTTTTGGCCCGGTCTCTGTTTCTTTGGTGGAGACAGTTACTCCACTCCACTGAGTGATGGTTGTTTTGCTTCAGTGTCACCAAGCTGTCAACATCTGTACTGCCAGCCACCCAAGTAGAAGGTCATTGATGTTTTGCATTCTTCATGTACATTCTAGTACATCCCTTGACTGAGAGTCAGGTCTCTCTACTAGTAGTAGTATTGTCACGTGTACAAAATGTGGTGAAATTCTTACATGAAGGTCTAACCATGTGGGATGTCACCACTTTCTGGCACTATGATAGAAAAAGAATATATTTAAATGCACTATTCTATAGATGTCCTAATTTTTTATAGAAAACATTTGCTTTTAACATCTCCTTCCTTTCGTTCTAATTACAGTTTTGAGTAGCATTCAGGCACTTTAACTTAGGCACAAAAATATAACATCAGTGATTAATTTGCCCAGCTAGTTTATCACATCATGAATCATTTACTGAACTAAAAGCCAAGTCACTATCAGCTTAGAGTAAAGGTTCCTGCTCTTTTTAATTTATGTAAATAACTAATGTAAAAATTTAACAAATAAAACCAGACTTAGTAAAATCATTTCAGATGGATCTGAGGAGGGCTTTCAGCCAGGGTGTCAAACTCAAGGCCCATGGGCCAGATTTTTAAAGAGACCCGTCTCATCAATATTTAAAACATGCTACATATGGCTTGCGATGTTTGTTAGTTTTCTCAGAAAACATGTTTAGTATGTGCTTCATATATAGATTCTGACAAATGCCTCTCTTGTGCTCGTTGTATTTATGCATCCAGCACAACACACTGCAGCCACTAACCTGTAGTTAGAGTGAAAACAGGCAGCTCATAAAGACCCAGTCAGAAAAAAGTGAAAAGAAGGTGAGATGCAATAGTAGCATAAAACCTTTACTGCTTTAACAAGATGCAAAAGATGTGAGAGTTTCATGAAGGAAATGCTAGCTCAATATCACACATTCCTCTTCATTCACTGTTTAAAGCTGAACAGGAGTCAAATGGAAACATTTCTCTTTATATCTTTTAATCTTTCTGTCTGAGTAAAATAATTTTGAGGGTACCCTGAGGTAGTTCAACTCAAAATCTGTTTTGCCTGTGTAGAATGGTGTTGCCATTGCCTGCACTTATACATTCAGTTATACTTACAACAAATAAGATGCAGTTCTGGTTTGCATAACTAAATCCAGAATCTCATATACAGTAATTGGGCATATTGTTCCATCATATTCATATGGACAGATAAACGTTTCTGAATATCAGCGAAACACATACTAAATATGTGATTGCTTTTCATATTTGGCCATTTCTAGACAATGTTTTGGATAAAGGGTATATCTCTCTATTATAAAAGAAAATCTTGACACGAGACAAGACTATTGCCAAGAGATTTTTTCAAGTGCTGTGAGACAAGACTATTGCCAAGAGATTTCTTCAAGAGTCATCCTCCTCTCAACCATTTCAGGTTAACACCCCATGCCCACGGTCCTCTCACCTCTCATTCGTGTGAATGTTTTTGTCAGACACAGTTCCTGCGCTCTCAGTTCTTATACTTTTTTTAAGTTTTCCTCACTTTAAGTTCCCAATAAAAGAAGACTTATTATGTCCAAATATTTTTGAAGAATTTCATCCCGAAGGGTAATCAACAGAAGAAATTAGTACATGGGCAATCCTAGCACAGAGAAATGATGAAGTCAAAGGAGTTAACGTGAAAATTGTCGATTGGTCACACGGCAAATTGATTAAATGCTTATCAATAGACTCTGCTGAAACAGTTGGTGGTGATGGTGCAGAAGCTGAAAACATCAACTTACAATATCCCGTAGAATATCTACAACCAATAACAGCATATGGTCTTCCACTGGCTGAATTACTGTTGAAAGAAGGATGTAACGTATTGTTATTACGTAATTTATGTATGTGTGATGGGCTATGCAATAGGACAAGATTAGTTGTTTTCAAAATTGGTTGAACAATTCTGACAGGTAAAATTTTAACAGGCGACAACAAAGATAATGTAGTACATCTTCCGCGGATGACACCAAAGGAGATCTTGATATGCCATTCGTACTAAACCATTTGCAGTTTTATGTTAGAATAGCTTTTGCTATTACAATTAACAAATCACTGGGATAAGCATTCGAAAAATGGTTTATTTATTAGAAAGAAAGAAAAGATATTCACTCATGGGCAGTTATACATTGCATTGTCAAAACACGGAATCAAAATTCTATGCAATATTGATGAAAAGTTAATTCCAAATATTGTTTTTACTGAAGTTTTACAGTAAAAGTTTAAGTTTAAAAAGTATTTGCGTGTTAATTTCAAAGCCAAACAGAACGAAAACGTATAACGCAACCAATACCTCTAACACAACATGAAACATAATTTTCTTTCAATTTATTATGTTTTACTATTTTTTACTATAGTTAATTACTCGCTGTAATGTAAAATAGTTAAGTCTATTATACATATGTAACTGTTCCCATGAAAATAATAATCTGTTTAAATTGTACATCCGTTTCCCCATACGCGAGCGGCAGAGCCGCAAAGTGGCTAGAGCTAAATGCCCACACAGGGGTTGACGAGCGAAGTGAGCAGAGAGCAGAGCCCGCTAGTAGTCAAAATAAAAAGAATAATCATCTTTCCCCATGAAACCAAAACCTTTGCCAACAGTAACCTATGCCATGTCATGAACACTCTGTGTTTACTTTTATTTCAACAGCAAGATTATCTGAAGCTGTAAAACAGAACTGATTCAGTTGCAGAAAAACAATTTAATGTAAGATTTTTTCTGTAAAATCAGACCCACTCACTACAAAACCATGATGTCTTTTCCTTCTAACCATTACCGTGACCAAAATTAATAATGTAATTTTTACCCACCTACATGACTTCATATTTTCTACCAACTTATATTAAGTTGTATAAACTTTAGCCTAGAACTACTAGAATAGCCATATTCATCCTCACCACTCTCTTTTATAGACATTCCTAATATACAATCATAACTAGAAACCTCTGTGTAATGCATTGCATCATTTTGGTTTCTTAAGATTCATAACAGATTAGTAATCCACTCTGTGACAGTGGTGTATAGGAATGTTAATAAATGAATAAATTGATTCTAAAAATATTTTCCATTGTAAACTATGAAGGAGTGTATATTGTATTTGCACTGGGCTTAAATTCATTATTATTTTTTCATCTCTTGCTCTCATTCTTCGCTTTAAAACCCACTTCTGCAGCCTTACTTGGCACTATCATCTTGATTTAATAAACATCCCTATTATAGGGATCTGGCACTATCTCTGTAAATTCATTAATCTTTCTGACCACTGGTAATGATAACCCTTCTTGATCCTCATTTTGCTGACTGCCTTATCTTGTTCTGTCTTATATATAAGTCAACTCTTCTTTCTTATATCTGCAGTACACCATCAAGTAACAACCACACAACACTACAATCTGGTGTCTATAAATCTTCTACAAAAGACCTCCATTACTAAACGCTATACATATTGCCTAATTTTAGAAACTATAATCCTAGCAGGTCCTGTGATATCAAGCCTGATGAGTACTTCAGCTGATCTACATGTCATTAGAGACAGATTACCCTGTAACATTACTTATCTATCTTATAGAAGGGCTCAGAATGCTAAGTAACAGGAATTTAATGATTGTTAACAAGGTTCAGATATTAAGATAGCAGGTGAGGATGTTTAAACAATATTGCTGTTAGACAGTGCATCCATTTTGCCATTATCTGAATCTATTTTTTCTGAAGTGGGAATCACACCTATATGTGGGAACAGTACACTTGCCCACACATTAGATTTGTCAATCACCTTGGTGTAAACAAAGAAAACCCATGCAAATCTAGGAGGACCTCCAGAATTAGCACAGGTAATGACTGATCCAGGACTAGTGAGCTGCAACACTAATCACTATACCAAGATGCCACCCACTGTTACCATGAAAATAATTCATTTTACAAGTCGTGTATGTTAATGCTTCTTTTAAATAATGAGCATTTTTGTATCATAAAAAAGATATATTATTCAACAACTGATTGCTTTCATTTTCTGTTAATTTTTGTTAAATTATCTGAATTCAATGTGGCCTAAGCAAGGAAAGAGAATTACTAATCTACAACTCTCATAAGGTGGTCAAGATTAGGCCAGAATGCTTTTCCAACTAATTTTTCAGCTGTTCTACAAGTGCACAAATTAGGTGGTCAAATATAAAAATGCAATAATATTCAAACATTAAATATGCAATAATATTCAAACATTAAATAGCTATACTTAATGTATATACCAGGAGCTCTTAGAATGACTTTATATAAGAATTAGCAACACTTTCACAAAATGGCTTCAATTCCTATTGTTCTTAGTTTTTGATTTTTAATTACAAAATAGACATTTCGTATTATTAAAATTTATACATTTACTCATTTCTTGAGTATGATTATTGTGTTACATGTTTGTGGTAATCTACACCTTTTTCTAGCAGTTTATGGTGCAAGAAAGTAACACATTTTCATCATAACTAGACATATTCACTCACACACCCACACTCTCTCATACAGGGCACATTTAAAACACAAATTAACCAAATGTACATGGCCTTGGAATATAAGTGATAACCAAAGTACCTGAAAAACATGTACATGGAAAGAAGGCAGCATGCAAACGATGAGCAGACTGGACTACAATATAAATTCAGCACTTGCTTTACCAGACAGCTTATATTTAATTTTGTATTGCTACATCATTTGAATCAAAATACGCCATGAATAAGGTGCGGCTTATGATGTGTTGAAGAAAATTACACATTCTAAGATTCTGAATAACAAAGGAGAGATTATGCCCTAATGGAAGAAACATGAATCAGAAGAACAAGAGGACAGTTATCACTTACCGTATGTCATGATCAAGACTTTGTTTTATTTGTCTTATTTTTTTTTCAGCCTTTTCTTAAGCCTCTAAATATTGTGGAGAAACCTGGTGGTTTTAGAGGTCAAGGAATTAAATGGTCTGATTGTTGATTTGGAATGTTTTTGAAGATGTTATTTTTGATATAGTCTTCCCACTGTCTTATTAGGTTTTTATTATGGGCGTTGTTTGTGATGCAGACTTTCCTGCCAGGGTGCCCAGGAGTACATGACAGGTGACATAATTACAGCAACAATACAAAAATCATATGCTTACTAACTGTCCAAGTTTGTGGATTAAAAAAAATCCTTGCCTTTTTATTGTTATAGATAAATTATTGTTTGTTTTTTGACTTTTATTTACATCTTGCTACCTTAAATATACTGGTTATTCACTTTTTCACTACATTTCCTGATCTTTGATTTCATCTCACATTCTAGCCTTTGTTTATTTAATTCTTGCCACCCTGGTAATGACTTTGGCTTGTTATTAAAATTATGATCCATCTTCTGATTCCATCTTACTTTAAACTTCTGCTGCCCTTTGCAACCAATACACTATACAAGTAAGTGTAAATGAAGCGTGTGTCAATCCAGCCAGTCATCCATCCATCTTCTTAACCACTCATCTAGGGAATAGTCTCAGACCAGTTGGAGTCTATCCCAGCAAGCATCTGGAACAAAGCAGAAACAACATCTGGATAAGGTACCAGCCCACCACTGGGTGAGCACATGCATACCTTCACACACATACACACACACATACGCACACACGGGACAATTTTGCAATGCCAGTCCAAATAACCGGCATGTCTTTGGACTGTGGGAAGAAACCAAAACACCTGGAGGAAACTCACAAGGACATGGAAAGAACTCCACGCAGAAATTGCATGTCACGGAGGCGGAAATGAGCTGAGGTCTTGAAACACCATGGTCCCTGTGGTTCTAACGGCCACTTCTTTTCCCATATAAAGTACTTAGTGTTTCACAGCACAAATGTTTTGCACTATATGACATAAAAATATGTGATTTAAATCTCTGATCTTTTCTCTTCAACCATATCTTAGGATTACATTTTGGATTTGGTGCTGGGTTCTAGTGTGTTGTTTGATTTCTCTTATCTCCCTATCCATTAAATCAATCCTTATGGCATGCCACTTGCAATCCAAGGCACAACAAATTATTGCAATTTGGTGTACAAGTGACAATGAATGACACAGTAGCAAAAATTAATCAAATAAAATTCAAACAATTTCATTTTTTTCAGAAGAATGTTTTTCTCTAATGTATATTTAAAAGGGATAAAGGTGGCAGCTGAGTTAAATTTAGTAAATTAAGGGTAAAGCGTCTCAATGAAAATCATATTTAATTGCTATAATTAAACACGTGTTATAGGTATCAACTTTCTGTAGTAAACAGAACAAAATGTTTACATTCAAAAAAACCAACATTAATTTTGCTGTAAGCACACCTGCAGGTTAAATGAGGCACAAGCAGGGCTGAATGGCCATCTTTATGGGTTGAAGCACAGGGCTCTAGCTATCAGGCTAAAGGGAATGCAAAACACATACAATTCATCACCGTTTTCAGAATTATTTCTTTGTCCAAACTGTAGTTTAAAAATGGTTTTGAGTTTAGGGTATGGCTAGGGTACAGTTTAGGAAAGGACAGAGTTCCCATGGGCTCCATTCACATCACTGCAAATTCAGCTATCTGTTTTTGGTCCTATGGGTGCCCAGAAATGCACATGGTATCACCATTAATTTGTTTTGGGCAATTTTTTTTTACCAAGGTCCCCTCATATTTACTCCTGTTATAAATTGTGTCGGTAGCTGTTTTAGCTAGTTCCTCTCTGACTATTTGTCATTCTTTATTCTGCTAGTGGAGGTTATGTTGGCTTGGTGATCCTAGACCATGTTTCTCATCCAGTGTAAGAGAATTTTTTCTGGTGTTTGCCTTGTCCAATGGATGTTGTCCCTTTCTGTTTTAAAGTCTTCTCTGGGGATTGGGGGAATGTGTAGAAAATGATGTTGGATGTAACTGTTAGTATCAATTAGATTTCTTTGTTCTGCTGCATCTAGATTTTCAGAAAAATTAAGAAGGGGGATTTAGATTTTAATGATAGAGAAGGCTTTTTTAGCTGTTCTATGCATTTTCTGGATTTGCTTGGCTGTTGTGTCCCTAACGTTATTTTGTTTATTATTTATTCCGAAGGAGAATGTTGTTATTTTAGTTTTCCTGTTAGGTGTTAACTTTTTCGAAATTGCTGTTACATTCAGGAATTTTGCCTGGATAACTGTCTATCCAGATTTGGTTGTATGGATGTTCTGGGATTCTAGACAAATTGGGATTGCCCATTATTATATTTGTTTTTTGGGAACTATGTACCGATCTGGATTTTTACGGTATATATTTATGTGCCCTAATCGTTTATTTTTGACAGGGCTTGGGGGCCGAAGACGTCTTCTTCTACGTGTTCCTCTAGGTATTGGATTGGAGATTTATTAAGTTCAGTTGTACCTGTTATTTTATTTTAGGGTCTGGGTTAACCTTGGAGTTTTGGTTGTCTGGTTTTGGTTTGTCATTACATATCATATTCTAAGAATAAAATCCAAAGTTCTAATGCTGTCATGTATACTTCCACAAAAACCTAATAAATAAATCACTACGGATTAACCTCCCAAACTTTCTAGTGCACTCTATCAGAACCTACTATTTCTGTGCGATTTATAAAAACTGGTTATGTATATTTAGTGAGGCGGTAACAAACAGATCTCCCAGCAAGAAAGGATTCCAGTGTCCAGCTCACCACATAAACATCAAGCACTTGTATGAAATGTCAATTTCTTTTGCTTTTACTTTAAAACTATGTTCATTCTTGGATTATGCCATGGCGTTAATAAAGCCAGACACATATGATCACAAGAAAAGACCAATTAGGTATTTCATAAAAGAATATATATCTTAATTTTTATTTTTTTCTTATACATTGAGTTAGATGTGTTTATCGCAATTACAATGTTTTAGATTCCACATACATGAATTCAACCAATATTTAATTTCTTACTGTAGTTGCTCAAGCTGAGTTACTGTGCAAACATTTTACTTTATTATAAGCTAAAATAATGTTAATAAGCACATTTGAATAGAATGTTTTACTCAATGGCTAAGTAGATTATCACATTTAATATTCTGTCAAGACAAATTAAAAATTTTACACGAGTCTATGAAGTTTGCACATTACTCTACTTGTCAATTGGAAAGTATGAGCTGCACCCAGCATCACATTTGTTGTCGGATGACAGAAGATAATAAATGTATTATCACAGCCATTATTATCTCCTTTATCATTAGCAATTTTCTTTTTTAATGCAGGTAATTTCAGAAAATCCATATAAAAACCTGTCAGTCAAAGAATATAATTCTCCTATAAACATTTCAAGTGGTGGTGGGCAGCTTTAAAAGTGAGAAATCTCTCAAAATAAATAAATTAGAATTTCATAAATATATACAGCTCAAATAGTAATATTGTTACATGCAAATCCAATTATGTACATGTATTAGTATTTACTTTTAATATTCTGTTTTTTATGTGGTAAAATTTAAATATAATAAATTGCTAATATTTTAATAAGCTAGTGGTCTCTGGTGACATCTAAGAATACATTTTCATCAATGTCTTTTATGCTTTGACAGCTTAAAAAACATTAACGTTCAACATATGTTATTTTTGTAACTAACCACTTGAAGCTTTCAGCTTGTCTTTGACTTCAGGCAAATATTTTTTGATTTGGTTTCAAGAATGCAGGGGTCCAGAAATGGCAGTAACGGGTGCAAGGCTGCAACTGAAGTGTTGCTAGAGACCATTTTGAATACTGTTGTCACAGGGCAGCTTGTGATGTTGCAGTGGTTATGTTATAAAAAAAAAAAAAAACCCTGTGGTAAGTTTAGTATCTTTTCTTTGTTTTTTCAAAGTTACGACTTATTCTAATGACATTTTTATTTTTTTTTAAAGATATCATATGATTATCTGATTTAACAGTCTTTTGAATCCTTGCCTGTGTAAACAACGTACAAATAGTTTTTGCCCTTTGGTTTTGTTAAATGCCCTCTTGGTGAAACTGACTTTAGTGTCCTGACTCATTCTTTGGATCTCCTCTGTAGCTACTAATAATGAAATCTTCCCTTTCCACTGTTCTTCCCATTCTCCCAAAAAAGTAATTAACACAAGTATTAAAGAATTCTAGACAGTAATACTGTACATTTTCTGAAGTCACTTGTGGCTGCTCATGGGCTGGCCAATGCTTGTCTTTTACTAATATGACAGTCATATGTCAGTTGCTAATGCTTTGCACCATTTTAAGCAGGCTCATGTGCTATGCTATAGGTTAGGTATGCTGAAACATGATCTGATTTAATAATACAGATGTTCATTCATTGAAATTCATAAGAAAAGGGGCTTAATCTGTACAGCCCATTCTGCTTTAATATTATTTTCTAAAGGACAGTTTGTTAACGTGCATTACAGAAAGAAAAGTTAAAACAGGATCAAGCAATATTATACATCTGCAATGATGTCCTTCTGTGGAATTTTCTAGTTATAGTCACGAACTACCCAGATTTTTTTGTAACTTCCAAGATCATACTGAAGGTGAAAATCAATATCTACTTTACAGTCTCACCTTGACTTTAAACGACTATTCTTTTTGGACCATTAAAGGAAAGTGAAGGCGATAAGAAAGAGAAGTAGCAGACTCACCAACTGGCAGTGGCAGAAAGATGATTTTAAACTTTTAAATATCCAGCTTCTCATCTTGATTTTCTTTAAAAAATTGACAAGTGTGAGACTTTCAAATGTCTCATTATAAAATCACACCTCCTAGACCATGCCAAAAATAAATGAAGTAGAGTGCAAGTGCATTAAAGGTAAATTCTAGAATACCATATTATCATTCTGATCAAACTTAAAGCATTTTGGATATTTTAGACAATAATACTAGAACACTGTTTACAGCTAAATCACAAAAAAATAATACTAACAGTCACCAGGAAAGATCACACTCAAGGGAATCAAAGGCAAAATGTTATGTTGTGTAAAAATACTCAAGATTTATACTAAGGATTGTTATCATATGTGTCTACAAATATGACAGATTTAATGTACTTTACATTTCAGTATAAAATACATACTGTACATTCCAGTGTAAAATGATGAAATAATAAAAATAGCATATTTAAATAAAACAAAAGTTTTTCAATATTTTCTTCATTAAAATACCATAGAGTTGTTGAATTACTGGAAATTTATGAAAAAAAGAATTCTTTATATAATGGAATCTGTCTTTTCTGTGCAGTATTATACATATTATTTAGCATTTGGGATTAATTCAGCATATTACATAAAACCATACCGTAGTTATTAAACTCTGTTTGCTTTATTAGTAAAATGTAAAACATTTTCTATTTTTTTCTACAAATTTCATTAAATATTTTAATAAACATTTTGTCAACATTAGATCTGTTTTTTTCAGAAAGAATACACTCCCTTTAAAAATCTCCACATATTTTACTGAACTAATCTTCTCCAATTGCCAGTGACTGATAAACCTCATATAACATCAGTGCATTATTAGCCCCTTCCCAGTGTTGCAGGACCAAATCATTTAACAAAAAAAACAAACAAAAAATCTACTATCATGATGTATTCAAAAACAACATTCACTACTCTTCAGAGAGAAATCAAGTGTAAGAGTTTCATTTGGATAACATGTAGCAAATTCTGCAAATGATTAGCTGATCACCAAGAAGTGATAACACATACTTTTAAGATCAAGAAGAACACAAAATGTTGGGACACTGTGGTAATCCCATATAACTGGTTGTTCAAAAATAAATAAAGTGTTGTTTAAGACTTGAGTTGATCTTCAACTGGCTCCAAGATGGTGACAGAGCCGGTGTTGACTTTGGGAGGACAGGAAGAGGCGGGTTCATATGGATGGGAATCAGAAGTGATGTCATTAGGGACACATCCATCAATCTGCAGAGGGAGGAAGAGAAAGGCCTCAGCACCAACCCCTAGTTGGGAGTGTAATTACATTTTTATGAGCCTTGAAATTATCTCCCAAGCAGACTTGCGTAACTTAAGTATACTTAGTAAAATGAGAGGTGATCTTGCGTATTTAGTTTGTAATAACAAACCTACTCTATATGAGGTCAAATATTTTGGGCTATTTTTCAAACTCCCACTTCCGTTCATTCTTTGTACCCCTCAAGGACCAGTTCCCATGATCTTCAGATCTGTATATACACTTTATCTCTGTCAGATCTCTAAGGGGGGAGGGGGGGCATAATCACTTTGTTTCGCTCTGTATATGTCAGGTATTGGGCTAGGTATTTGAGCAACTATGTGGTTTTTGAGTTGTCCTTGGGCAGGAATTATTTTTAGGACCTGGCAACCCTGGTTATAAATCTAAACTGAGATCTGCATTTGCTGTGCAAAAACATAGACTTGTGGGCACCCGGTGTGGTATACTGATTAAGGTTTTGGACTTTAGATTGTGAAGTTGTGAGCTCAAATCCTACTACTGACAATTTGTGACCATGAACAAGTCATTTCACCTGTTTGTGCTTCACTTGTAAAAACAAATGAAATGTAACCAATTATAACTCAAATATTGTAAGTAGCCTTGAATAAAGATGTCAGACAAAATTATAAATAATAATCTATACTAATAAAAGGCAAAGACCTCACTCACTCACTCACTGACTGACTCATCACTAATTCTCCAACTTCCCGTGTGGGTGGAAGGCTGAAATTTGGCAGGTTCATTCCTTACAGCTTCCTTACAAAAGTTGGGCAGGTTTCATTTCGAAATTCTACGCGTAATGGTCATAACTGGAAGCTGTTTTTCTCCATTTACTGTAATGGAGATGAGCTTGAAAGCCGTGGGGGCGGAGTTTCGTGTGACATCATCACGCCTCCTACGTAATCACGCAGTACGTAGAAAACCAGGAAGAGCCCCAAAAAGCGCTGATGAAAACATGCATTATATAATTGAGAAGACAGCGAAACAATAAGAAGCGAGCGAGTGACATATACAACCATATTCATGAGTTCTGCTACTTCGGAAACAAAGCACGATGTAAACCTAAACTTTAAATTAAGTTCATAGACAGGCTGCCGCTGGCGTTTGTAATTTAGTGCCTGCCCATATAAGGCCGTCCGTCAGCGGCAATCCAATAGCAAACTGCCACTAAATATTCACGGGTGAAGGACGGTGCTTATGCAGAGGAAGATGAGATGGTCAGGGTGGTGTTTGGCACAAACTCAGCGAAACTGTGAGAGAAAGTTTTAAGTGCCGGGACTTCGGTAACATTAAATACAGCCATGGACATAGCACGACATGGCACCAGCACAGCTGGGAAACTTCGATGCATGTACACCGAGCGGCTCACGTGAACTGACGCAGTGCACAGACAAAAAGCAACAGTTCCAAAGAGCGCTGAACAAAAACCGAATTACACAATTGAAAAGGCAGCAAAAAAATATGACGCGTCTGATACATACAAGAATATTCATAAGTGCAGCTGCTGCGGAAACAAAGCACACGGTGGAAAAAGTCAATGTCCCGCTAAAGGAAGACAGTGTAAAAAAAAAACCCGTGCATGCAGTGTGTCAGGTCTCAGATAAAGAAGAAGACGAGCTGTTTATTGATGCAGTAAGAAACGAATCGATGAATGAAACCTGTCTTCTTTACAACGATTGACAAACACGGAATGTAACTTGAACACAACACATCCTACAAATACGAACCTGATTGAAAGAAATAATGATAATTAAATCCTTGATGACAGCAACACTCAGTAACACTCATAAAACAATTACTGTATATTGACAGTCATGTTACGTTATTTTTAAAATGTTGCCTTTTCTTTTTCATAGCTTCTTTAACACACTACTTCTCCGCTGCGATACGCGGGTATATATATATGTATATACGTATATACCCCGATCTACATACTCGAATAATGGATACTTAATTCGCCATCAATGATTGTTTTGGTAAAGCCATACTCAGTGTATTCATTAGATGAACGGTAAAAAAAGTAAGAGCGAGGGGAGGATGACTTATTGAGGCACGCAGGCAAAACCATAATAGCACGCGGGCTCGATGTACTGTAGTGCGCGTCAACTCTATCTGAATTGCGCGATCACATTTGAAAAAATATATCATTTCAAGTTCTATTTAGTCCATATGTGTCAAACTCAAGGCCCGCAGGCCACATCCGGCCCGGTGTGTAATTATATTCGGCCCGTGAGATCATTTTATATACTGTATTATTGTTATTAATGGCCCGGGGATATGAAGCGCTGGTAACACAATAAACTACAGATCCCATAATGCAGTGCTTCAGCTGCCTTGCCGAACACTTACCGTGTTAATCAAGTCTAGCTTATGATGCTGCAAGTTATTGCGAAGCTAGCCCACACGATGCCGAAGAGAAAAGGTGATTCTGAACATAGAGCCTTTAAAAACCGATGGGAGGCTGAGTATATGTTTACTGACATTG
Organism: Polypterus bichir lapradei; assembly: GCA_026402145.1. Taxonomy (NCBI): domain Eukaryota; kingdom Metazoa; phylum Chordata; class Cladistia; order Polypteriformes; family Polypteridae; genus Polypterus; species Polypterus bichir. The sequence goes on from JANRMT010062792.1 coordinate 94,220,493, forward strand.
CCGGTAAACCCGCGTGTCTCATTTCTGGAGCAAATGTGGGTGTAATTACAGAATTTAATCTAAGACGGCACTATGAGACAAAGCATCAGGATAACCTGAAAGACCTGAATGCAATGCACAAGATACAGAAAGCAGAAGAGTTAAAGAAGAATCTGACACTTCAGCAGACGTTTTTACCCGTGCAAAATCACAAAGTGATTTCAAGTGAAGCTACTTTTATGGGAGACACAAATGCACCAGTGCAACTTGCCCCACTTTCCCTGTTGCCAAGTAATGTTGAACCAAGTCGACACTACGGTGTTCCCAAATACGCACTTTGTTCATAAACTGAATGATTTGATTTGTTATTGCTGAAAAGAACAAATTTTATTCATGTTTCCAGGTTTTGTTATGCACCATGTTCATATTTGAATTTGTATAATTTTGACAGGATATATTTTTATGGAGAGCAAAATCTTTTGGGATATTTAAAATTTAAGTTTATTTTTTATATAAAATTACATAAGAGTAAAGAAATTTGAATGTTTGTTCTTTTAACATTTACTTTATTTCTAACTTGTATAATTTAGACAGGATATATTTTTATGGAGAGCAAAATATTATAAGTTATTTAAGGTTTGAGTTGATTTATTCCGGAATAATATTCTGTCGACTAAATAAAAATTCCTTCTATTTAAAATTTAAATAGAACTTCAAAA
>JANRMT010062792.1:94221590-94255598 GCA_026402145.1 Polypterus bichir lapradei
CAGGATATATTTTTATGGAGAGCAAAATCTTTTGGGATATTTAAAATTTAAGTTTATTTTTTATATAAAATTACATAAGAGTAAAGAAATTTGAATGTTTGTTCTTTTAACATTTACTTTATTTCTAACTTGTATAATTTAGACAGGATATATTTTTATGGAGAGCAAAATATTATAAGTTATTTAAGGTTTGAGTTGATTTATTCCGGAATAATATTCTGTCGACTAAATAAAAATTCCTTCTATTTAAAATTTAAATAGAACTTCAACATATACGATAGTTGTGTGTGTGTTTGTGTGTGTGTGTGTGTGTATGTATATATGTAGATATGTACAGTATGTATATATATGTGTGTGTATGTATATATATGTATTTGTGTGTATATATGTGTGTGTATGTATATGTATGTGTGTATATTTAGATATATATATATATGGATGTATGTGTATATATGTATGTATATATGTGTGTGTGTGTATATATGTGTATATATATATATATATATATATATATTTATGACAGCAACACTCATCACAGTGACAAAACAATTACATTAACAACGATGTTACGTTATTTTCAAAATGTTTCCTTTTCTTTTTCATTGCTTCTTTAACACACTACTTCTCTGCTGCGAAGCGCAGGTATTTTGCTATATATATATATATATATATATATATATATATATATATGTATGTATGTGTGTATATATATATATATATATAACTGTGTATATATATATATATGTGTATATGTGTATATGTATATATGTATGTATATGCCAGCAACACTCATGACAATGACAAAACAATTACATTGTCAATCATGTTACGTTATTATTAAAATGTTTCCTTTTCTTTTTACTTCTCCGCTGCCAAGCGCGGGTATTTTGATATATATATATATATATATATAGATAGATATGACAACACTCCTCATATCAATGACAAAACAATTACATTAACAATCAAGTTACGTTATCTTTTAAATTTTTCCTTTTCTTTTTCATAACTTCTTTAACACAGTACTTCTCCGCTGCGAAGCGCGGGTATTCTGCTAGTATCTATAATAATAAAAGGCAAAGCCCTCACTCACTCACTGACTGACTGACTGACTGACTGACTGACTGACTCATCACTAATTCTCCAACTTCCCATGTAGGTAGAAAGCTGAAATTTGGCAGGCTCATTCCTTACAGCTTACTTACAAAAGTTAAGCAGGTTTCATTTCGAAATTCTACACGTAACGGTCATAACGGTCGATAACGGTCGACAAAGTCCGCCATGTTGAACTTTCTTATTTATGGCCCCATCTTCACGAAATTTGGTAGGCGGCTTCCCTGCGCTAACCGAAACCGATGTATGTACTTATTTCGATGGTATGACACCACTGTCGGCCGCCATATTGAACTTTCCAACGTCACCAATTTTCAAACTTCCCGTGTAGGTAGAAGGCTGACCCCATCTTCACGAAATTTGGTAGGTGACTTCCCTGCGCTAACCAAAACCGATGTATGTACTTATTTCGATGGTATGACGCCACTGTCGGCCGCCATATTGAATTTTCCAAACGTCACTAATTCTCCAACTTCCCGTGTAGGTAGAAGGCTGAAATTTGGTAGGCCCATTCCTTACAGCTTACTTACAAAAGTTAAGCAGGTTTCATTTCGAAATTCTACGCGTAACGGTCATAACGATCAACAACGTCCGCCATATTGAACTTTCTTATTCATGGCCCCATCTTCACGAAATTTGGTAGGCAGCTTCCCTGCGCTAACCGAAACCAATGTGCATACTTATTTCGGTGGTATGACGCCACTGTCAGCCGCCATATTGAACTTTCCAATGTCACTAATTCTCAAACTTCCCGTGTAGGTAGAAGGCTGAAATTTGGCAGGCCCATTCCTTACAGCTTACTTACAAAAGTTAAGCAGGTTTCATTTCGAAATTCTACGCATAACGGTCATAACGGTCAACAACGTCCGCCATGTTGAACTTTCTTATTTACGGCCCCATCTTCACGAAATTTGGTAGGTGACTTCCCTCAGCTAACCAAAACCAATGTACGTACTTATTTCAGTGGTATGACGCCACTGTCAGCCGCCATATTGAATTTTCCAACATCACTAATTCTCCAACTTCCCGTATAGGTAGAAGGCTGAAATTTGGCAGGCTCATTCCTTACAGCTTACTTACAAAAGTTAAGCAGGTTTCATTTCGAAATTGTACGCGTAACGATCAACAACGTCCGCCATGTTGAACTTTCTTATTTATGGCCTCATCTTCTCGAAATTTGGTAGGCGTCTTCCCTGCACTAACCGAAACCAATGTACGTACTTATTTCGGTGGTATGATGCCACTGTCGGCCACCATATTGAACTTTTCAACAGTCTTTGTTACTTATGGGCCCATCTTCAAGAAATTTGGTACACGGGTTCCCAACGCTAACTGAATCCTATTTACGTACATATATACGTCCATAGCCTGCAGCTTGGTCACCATGTGAGGCGGCGTTGGGTCTCCCATCCCATCACCTCCCACGTTGTTGGCTGCCTGCCTATATAAGGCCGTCCGTCGCTCCAGTCTCTACATTCCCTTCCTTGCTTCGCCACGGGATTCATGTCTCCCTGCTGATAACTACAGCCTTTTTGTTTAATCCACGGTTTCTCCGCTGTTTTATTGTTTGTTTATTACAATTATAGTTATTGTATAGGTATTTTACACTTACTTTACATTACTCAGGTACCCATTTCCTTCATCATTCCAACCCCCATTACCATGTCTATCGAGGTAATCACCATCGATCAAAGAACTGTCACTTACCGAGTGGTTTCCATGCCCGGAGATGGCACCTACCTTTTCCATTCTCTGTGTTACATATTGCACGGCCATATCAGGCTCACTCTTGATATCTGGAAGAACATTGTGTCTTATGTATTGAATGACTGGGACAGGTTCAAGGTGTGGACTGATGACGGTACAGGAGATAATTATACTACACAGGAGCACTAGAAGAGTGAAATGCTTAAGCCCTTCACCTATGGTTCTGCATGTGAGTTGATGGCTGCCGCTGAATTGTTCGGTTGGTGCTTTCAAGTGTACCGAAATGGCCAAATATTTTACACCTTTTGACAACCGCCAATGCCTCTTAAACATCTTACATTCATAGGTGACAATTTCAGTAGTGGACACTTTGATGTTTATGAATGTTTAAACTCTCAAAAGCTGGATGTGAAGTTATCGATGAAACCGGTTGTAAGCTTACAACGCTTGACAGATGCCAAATGTCACTTCAATACAAGTCCTGCAAATACTGTCGTAATTGAAACAAACCATGAAACTGAAATCGATTATGACAGCAGCAATCCATGCTGTGAGATTTGAAACAAGATTACTGTTCACATGGCCAACTGTAAGTTGCATGCTCAAGAGTAAGCTCAGCGCACAGCTTGGTCATGTTACAACCGGAGGGCCGAACTGACAACATGGTATACAAAGAGATCCTTAACAAATAATTATTGGCATATTTTCCCTCAGTTTAAAAAGGTTATATTTTCTTCTTAATAAAAATTTTAATGCAGTACTTCGCCGCTGCGAAGCGCGGGTATTTTGCTAGTATACTAATAAAAGGCAAAGCCCTCACTGACTCACTGACTGACTGACTGACTCACTCACTCATCACTAATTCTCCAACTTCCCGTGTAGGTAGAAGGCTGAAATTTGTCAGGCTCATTCCTTACAGGTTACTTACAAAAGTTAAGCAGGTTTCATTTTGAAATTCTACACGTAACGGTCATAACGGTCGACAACGTCCACCATGTTAAACTTTCTTATCTATGGCCCCATCTTCACGAAATTTGGTAGGTGGCTTTCCTGCACTAACCGAAACCGATGTGCGTACTTTTTTCGGTGGTATGACGCTACTGTCGGCCGCCATATTGAATTTTCCAATGGTCTTTGTTACCTATGGGCCCATCTTCAAGAAATTTGGTACGCGGGTTCCCAACGCTAACTGAATCCTACTTACGTACATATATACGTCTGCAGCTCGGTCGCCATGTGAGGCGGTGTTGGGTCCCCCATCCCGACGCCTCCCACGTTGTTGGTTGCCGGCCGTCCGTCGCTCCGGTCTCTTCATTCCCTTCCTTGCTTTGCCACAGTATCCACGTCTCCCTGCTGATAACTGCAGCCTTTTTATTTAATCCACGGCTTCTCCGCTGTTTTATTGGTCGTTTATTACGATTATAGTTATTGTATAGGTATTTTAGACTTAGTTTGCATTGTTCAGGTACCCATTTCCTTTATTGTTCCAACCGTACCCTCATTAACATGTCTATCGAGGTGATCACCATCGATCAAAGAACTGTCACTTACCGAGTGGTTTCCATGCCCGGAGATGGCGCCTGCCTTTTCCATTCTCTGTGTTACATATTGCACGGCCATATCAGGCTCACTCTTGATATCTGGAGGAACATTGTGTCTTATGTATTGAATGACTGGGAGAGGTTGAAGGTGTGGACTGATGACGATACAGGAGATAATTATACTACACAGGAGCACTATAAGAATGAAATGCTTAAGCCCTTCACCTATGGTTCTGCATGTGAGTTGATGGCTGCCGCTGAATTGTTCGGTTGTCGCTTTCAAGTGTACCGAAATGGCCTAATATTTTACACCTTTGGACAACCGCCAATACCTCTTAAACATCTTAGATTCACAGGTGACGACTTGAGTAGTGGACACTTTGATGTTTATGAATGTTTAAACTCTCAAAAGCTGGATGTGAAGTTATCAATGAAACCAGTTGTATGCTTACAACGCTTGACAGATGCCGAATGTCACTTCAACACAAGTCCTGCAAATACTAACATAATTGAAACAAACCATGAAACTCAAACCGATTATGACAGCAGCAATCCAAGCTGTGAGATTTGAGGCAAGATTGCTTTTCACATGGCCAACTGTACGTTGCATGCTCAAGAATAAGCTAAGCACACAGCTTGGTGATATTACAACCGGAGGGCGAACTGACAACGTGGCATACAAAGAGATCCTTAACAAATAATTATTGGTATATTTTCCCTCAGTTTAAAAAGGTTTACTTTTCTTAATAAAAATTTTAAGGCAGTACTTCGCCGCTGCGAAGCGTGGGTATTTTGCTAGTAATAAATAAACGCATGGGTACCCCAAGGTACTGTTCACTATCTACATCACTGATTTTAAGTACAACTCCAATTTATGTCATATACAGAAGTTCTCAGATGGCACCTTTATTGCAGGGTGCATCAACAATGAAAATGTGGATAGTGGAAGGGTAGTGGAGTGTTTTGTCATGGGATGCAGGGAGATCTGCTTACAGCTGAAAAGTTAGTGGATTTCTGTCATTCCAGGAAATCCATGAAATAATGGGTGAGGAGGTGGAGATGAAGGTGGTGTAAACATTTGAACAGAAGACTGGATTGAGTGGAAATGCAAGTTCTGAAACAATGTACTCAAAAGAGTTGAGCCAAAGAGTAACTGCCTTTTACCTGGTGAGGCTCATCCTTCAGCTAGCACAGTGTAGGTGGAGTGAAAGGTAAAACAGAACAGTTAAGTTATTGAAGCTAAGTAATCTTCAATAAAACCCGACTCCTGAAATTAATAACTCTCAAAGACATCTTCAGAGCTGCTCTCCTGGAGCCTCATGTATAACACCATGTGTAGATCTCACACTATAACATGGCGTAAGTACAAAAGCGGGAATGTGCATACGCACAAAAAAATCCAGATGCAGGAAACTGTGCGTACGCAAAATTCCACGTTCTTCCGCTACACAAATCCCGATCAGCGTGAAAAATAACACACGTGCACGTGCCTGGTGTCCCGCCCCAACTCCTCCCAGAATTACGCCTCTTTGAATATGTAAATCAATATAAATAGCCCTTAAGCTCAGCGTTCTGTGAAAAGACAATGGCAAAACAGGAAAAATAGAACAATTTCAGCGAATACCAAGTGGAGGCAAGGAAAAACGTAATATTTGTTAGTTTAAACCAGGGATGCCCACACTTATTCAGCTTACGAGCTACTTTTAAAATGTGCAATTTTTTTTGCCCCATACATCACAATTTAAAGTTCTTTATTAGTAACTTTCACAAGTACTAATATTCTGTATAATTATCTTAAAATCTGAGATGTCCACAGAGCTATTAGTACTATTTATTAGTGCTATTGCCTCAAAGCTTCATGTGCTAGGGCATCATTCCATACCTGGTCTTTGTATGTGAAGCTTTCATGTTCCAATTTTGACCCATGTCACAGTTTGCTATATCTACTCCTTGGGAAATACAGAAGGACCCAGTGTCACCCAAAACAAGAGTCTGCAAACCATAATTTTGTTTCTCCTCACAACAGTAAAACCAGGAGTCCAGTCAGGCCTCAACTGTTTCCTGTGTTAACTTGAAATACATGGCACAAAACACAAAACATCCACCTCACTACCTATAAAAAGGCAGCAATGTTTATTATGTCCGTAAGACTTCATTATGTAAGCTTTGAAATTACTTCATTTTTTTTTGTCCAGTGCCTCCTGATTCACTGGTATGAAACATTCCTACATACAGTATATTGTTCAACTTGTCTTGATGTCTGATTATATTAAACATCAAGCATTTTGAGGTTTTCACCTATTTTTGGCCCATCTAGACCATATTTTGTGCAGGAAATTACACCTTTACGATAAAGAGTAAACCAGTATGTGTCTTCATCAAAAATGATCAGGAGGACTTGAGGTTGTGCATGTCACATCAGCTGACCCCAGGGGTTCACCTCCCAATGGGATACAAGAGGTGGAAGTTACTACTTTTGAGAAAATGGGGATCTGTAAAATAGGCATGTGGAGTGTTGATTTATGCTATTTCAAGGTTGCTCACCATGAATAAGATAATATTTTTGATGTCGGATTCTTTACCAGTGGTCCTACCCCTCCTATCCCCTTTAATAAGGATCTAGCCCTCTATTGACCTCTATCAGAGGGTGAAACATGATAAATTTCTATTACAATCAAGAATATTTGAACATTTTAAATTAAAACACACATTTTAATATTTAAAATATTTAATACAACCTTTCTTGTTATTATGTACTTCCACCTCATGAAATAAATCATTACATTTCTTATGAACACCCCAAATTAGGGTGGCTTACACTAATTCAGACTTTTTAAATAGCTCGTTTTCATGCATGATAATAGCTCAATTTCATAACAATAAAAATAATGCTAACAAAGAATTTAAAATACAAAGGAAGTAAAAAACTAGAGTTTATAAACATTTTTGTATATCTGACTTAATAGAAAAAAATGTGACAGAAAAACAACTCCAGCCAGTAAAGATGCTAAGTGTTTCCAAGGCCAAAAGATTACTCGGCCCCTTTTAGGAATTCTAATATGCACACACAATAATCAGTATATAAACAATATAATCATACTGTACAAGTATATAATTATACTAGCAAAATACCCGCACTTCGCAGAGGAGAAATAATGTGTTAAAGAAGTAATGAAAAAGAAAATGAAACATTTTGAAAATAACGTAACATGATTGTCAATGTAATTGTTTTGTCACTGTTGTGAGTGATGAGTGCATGTTGCTGTCACATATATATATATATATATATACACACACACATATAAACATATATATATATACATATCTATACATATACACATATATATACACACACACATATATACATACATATATATATATCTACATATATACACATACATATACATACACACATACATACACACACACACATATATACACACAAATACATATATATACATACACACACATATATATAAACGTATACATGCATATCTACATATATACACACACACACACATATATATATATATATATATATATACATACACTCTTTGGGGTGCAAGCAACTGTTGCTGGGGGTGGCAGAATCCATCAAGGAAGAAAAATGAAAAACATTATTTGTACAAAATCTTAATTTATTTATCCATTCCTAAATAATTAAATGGGCAGGCTATTTCGTATCAGTGCAATATGCTGCTTGTTAAAACGGATGACTCCCGCTGTTACGTGCAAGTCTGCGTGGATATTATGAACTATCGTATCTGTTCAAGTTCTATTTAAATTTTAAATAAAAGGAATTTTTATTTAGTCGACAGAAATATCTTTGGTAGGAATGGTAAAAACAGACAGGAATATTATTCCTGAATAAATCAACTCAAACCTTAAATAACTTATAATATTTTGCTCTCCATAAAAATATATGCTGTCTAAATTATACAAGTTAGAAATAAAGTAAACGTTAAAAGAACAAACATTCAAATTTCTTTACTCTTATGTAATTTTTTATAAAAAATAAACTTAGATTTTAAATATCCCAAAAGATTTTGCTCTCCATAAAAATATATCCTGTCAAAATTATACAAATTCAAATATGAACATGCTGCATAACAAAACCTGGAAATATAAATAAAATGTGTTCTTTTCAGCAATAACAAATCAAATCATTCAGTTGTCTTTGCTCATATGTCATTTTATCAAAGCTGGACGCCTGGTATCTTTTTTTGGCAACAAGTTCGTTTATGTTTGGTGTGAGGTTCTGTGTTGTGGAGATTCTCAAGATGGACTGCAGGTGCTCACCAGTGAGGCGACTCCTGTGTGCTGTTTTGTTAGTCTTCATCACTGAGAAGAGCTTCTCACACAGATATGTGCTACCAAACATGCACAAGGTTTGAGCCGCATGTAGATGGAGCTGGAGCATTTCTGCGGTAATGGAGTGAATAAACTGTGCAGGCCCTGCAGTATCATACTTTGCCTTCAGTGTGCCATTACACTGCAGCTCAATCACTTCCATCTGAATCTGCACAAGTGCAGTTTCCACATCGACGGCAAATGGGTTGCGAAACAAGTCAAAATTCTTTTTTTGTTCTTCAAAGTCACCAAAGCGCCGTGCGAACTCCGTGCGCAGTGCGCTCAGTTTATCAGTAAAGTGCATATTTGGGAACACCGTTGTGCCGAATTGGTTCAACATTACTTGGCAACAGGGAAAGTGGGGCAAGTTGCACTGGTGCATTTGTGTCTCCCATAAAAGCAGCTTCACTTGAAATCACTTTGTGATTGTGCACGGGTAAAAACATCTGCTGAAGTGTCAGATTCTTCTTTAACTCTTCTGCTTTCTGTATCTTCTGCATTGCATTCAGGTCTTTCAGGTTATCCTGATGTTTTGTCTCATAGTGCCGTCTTAGATTAAATTCTGTAATTACAGCCACATTAGCTCCACAAATGAGAGACACGGGTTTACCGGCAATGTCAGTAAACATATACAAAGCCTCCCATCGGTTTTTAAAGGCTCTATTTTCAGAATCAACTTTTCACTTCAGCATCGTGTGGGCTAGCTTCGCAATAACTTGCAGCATCATAAGCTAGACTTGATTAACGCGGTAAGTGTTCGGCAAGGCAGCTTAAGCGCTGCATTATGGGATCTGTAGTTTATTGTGTTACCCGGGCCATTAATAACAATAATACAGTATATAAAATGATCTCGCGGGCCGGATATAATTACACGCCGGGCCGGATGTGGCCCGCGGCCCTTGAGTTTGACACATATGGACTAAATAGAACTTGAAAAGATATATTTTTCGTACATCGAGCCCGCGTGCTATTGTGGTTTTGCCTGCATGCCTCAATAAGTCACCCTCCCCTCGCTCTTACTTTTTTACCGTTCATCTAATGAATACACTGAGTATAGCTTTACCAAAACAATCATTGATGGCGAATAAAGTATCCATTATTCGAGTATGTAGATCGGGGTATATATACATATATATATACCCGCGTATCGCAGCGGAGAAGTAGTGTGTTAAAGAAGCTATGAAAAAGAAAAGGCAACATTTTAAAAATAACGTAACATGACTGTCAATATACAGTAATTGTTTTGTGAGTGTTATTGAGTGTTGCTGTCATCAAGGACTTGATTATCATTATTTCTTTCAATCAGGTTCGTATTTGTAGGATGTGTTGTGTTCAAGTTACATTTCGTGTTTGTCAATCGTTGTAAAGATAACAGGTTTCATTCATCGATTCGTTTCTTACTGCATCAATAAACAGCTCGTCTTCTTCTTTATCTGAGACCTGACACACTGCATGCACGGGTTTTTTTTTTTACACTGTCTTCCTTTAGCGGGACATTGACTTTTTCCACTGTGTGCTTTGTTTCCGCAGTAGCTGCACTTATGAATATGCTTGTATGTATCAGACGCTTCATATTTTTTTGCTGCCTTTTCAATTGTGTAATTCGTTTTTTGTTCAGCGCTCTTTAGAACTGTTGCTTTTTGTCTGTGCACTGCGTCAGTTCACGTGAGCCGCTCGGTGTACATGCATCGAAGTTTCCCAGCTGGTGTCATGTCGTGCTATGTCCATGGCTGTATTTAATGTTACCGAAGTCCCAGCACTTAAAACTTTCTCTCGCAGTTTCGCTGAGTTTGTGCCAAACACCACCCTGACCATCTCATCTTCCTCTGCATAAGCACAGTCCTTCACCCGTGAATATTTAGTGGCAGTGTTTCTATTGGATTGCCGCTGACGGACGGCCTTATATGGGCAGGCACTAAATTACAAACACCAGCGGCAGCCTGTCTATGAACTTAATTTAAAGTTTAGGTTTACACCGTGCTTTGTTTCCGTAGTAGCATCACTCATGAATATGGTTGTATGTCACTCGCTCGCTTCTTATTGTTTCACTGCCTTCTCAATTATATAATGCATGTTTTCTTCAGCGCTTTTTGGAGGTCTTCCTGGTTTTCTACATACTGCGTGATTACGTGGGAGGCGTGATGATGTCACACGAAACTCCGCCCCCACGGCTTTCGCGTTCATCTCCATTACAGTAAATGGAGAAAAACAGCTTCCAGTTATGACCATTACGCGTAGAATTTCGAAATGAAACCCGCTTAACTTTTGTAAGTGAGCTGTAAGGAATGAGCCTGCCAAATTTCAGCCTTCTACCTACACAGGAAGTTGGAGAATTAGTGATGAGTGAGTGAGTCAGTCAGTGAGGGCTTTGCCTTTTATTAGTATAGATAACATGCTGTTCATAAAGGTGTCAACAATATGAACATAGTCTTGTGGCTCTTTCTTTATTCTTCCCAGCAGGCACTTCCAATATGGCAGGCAGGGTGGTATAGTGATATCAGGCTTTGGACTTCAAACCCTGAGGTTGTGGGTAGAAATCCTGCTACTGATAATGTGTGACCATGAGCAAGTCACTTCACCTGTCTGTGCTCCAATTGGACATCAAATGTTGTAAGTTGCCTTTGGTAAATGTTACTAACAAAGGGAGTTCCTTAATTCTGTTGGAGAAACCATTTGTTCTTCCACCTAGAAGACACCAAAGTACTTGGTTTGAAAGCCTTCTGTGTGTCTGGGCATCAAAAATTAAACACTGACAGGATGTTTCAGTCTCCTGTGAGACCCTAACTGGAATTCAGATACTCTTAATCAAATAAATAAAAGACTGTGGCATTTTTGAAAACATTTCAATGGGGTCTCTGTGAGTTTTTTGATCTCTATAAATGGTTCACCAAGGCTTTCAGTTTCTTTGTACATTCTTATGTGTAGTTTATATAAGTTTGTATCTAAATTCGCTTTATTCGCCAGATTTTACTGTGTACGTGTAACATGACTCAGACCAGTAAACATCTAATATCCCAATCAGTGCTAGTTCCATCCTGGCACCCAGCCGGGGCAGGCTCCAAGTGACCCTGCATTCAAAAAAGCTGATTCAGAAAATGGATGTGTGGATGAATGGATTGGAGACTGAAACATGTGATTTAATAATTAAATACATCTGTACATTGCCTTTACAATAGTGGCAGTTTATTTTGTATATTAAAACCAATGTATTTGAAAGGAACTGAAATACACAGTAGAAAATATTAATTTACCTGTAAGAAATAACTTTTTATTTTACACTCCAATATTAAACATTTCTCAGTTGCAAAATATAACCACGGATAATAACTCACTGTCCACTGCAACTCTGACACCTCACCACACTGGCTCCTATTTACATTGCCTTAAATTTGCTGGATTGTTTTATTGAATTTCCTTTCCATATTTATTGCACTTGTGATTTTGACATATTGTAATAGTTTATTCTGCAGTACACTATGACATTTACTGACAAGTGCACTTTATTGCTATTATTTGATCAAGAGCATGGCCGGCAGATATATTCTAGAAATGTACCCATTAGTGCATCATGATTTCTGTTGTTTAACACATTCTTCCAAACGGCATCATAAAATAACTCAAAGGCAGTAGCTGAACTCTGTTGTAAGCATTACTTTTCTTTTTTTATACAAAACTGTGTTTTATTAAATATAGTGTTTCTTCTAGTGATTGTTGGATTTTCATTAGTGTAATAGGAATTTTGTAAGTAAATGCAATATTCCACCAAGAAGAAATAATGAATATACATAAAATATGCAGTATATATAGACAATCAAAAATAAACAGCGCACTCCATACTGCATAGAAAAGATAATAATTATAACAATGCATGTGACAACATGATATTAGTTGACTATAGAGAACTATTTACCAGACAGTAGTTCAGCGTATCTGTCATGAACAATGGCAGTGTTCACTGGTGGATTGCTTAAAATCTTTAAACAGACACTTTATTACTTGCATTGCCACTGTATATCTGTTTATCATTACATCCTGAAACCCACTTAATCCAGTCCAGGGTCTTTGGATTACATCTGCCTATCTCAGCAGCAACAGGTGTAAGGCAGGAAACAGCCCTGGACAGACCTCAAGGCCATATGCATGGCCCACAACACACACACACACTCTCACAATCATACAAAGCCAAATTACCTCCACCAATTAAGTTAAAATTTACGTCACTGGAAGGAAAAAAAAACAATTATCCATGGACAGATCATGCAAACTTCCTGCAGATAACAATCTGCCATGATATAAGAACACAGAAGACTGGAGCTGTGATGTAGCAGTGCTAACCACTGCACCACCATAATGCTCCTCTGTATGTCAGTCTCCATGAATTTTGTTTTTTTGAATTACTGTTTGCTTTTTAAACATATCTTGTACACAAAGCATTATATTTATCAGAGGTAAGCTCCTTGTTAATAGCCACTGCCTGAAAACTTCAGATTCCCCAAGTTCAAATCTCCGCCTGGGCACATTCCCAAAATATGCATAGAGGATAATTAGTAACACTAAATTGGTCATGTACTGCATGAGTGAATAATAGTGTGACATGTGGTGGTCTGGCATCTCATCCACAGCTGGTCTTTGCTTGGTATTGTTAGGATAGACTAGAGCCCCAGTTATTTTGATTTGAAAAATGAATGATATCCATCTATCCATTATCCAATCCGCTATATCCTAACCACAGGGTCACAGGGGTCTGCTGGAGCCAATCCCAACCAACACAGGGCGCAAGGCAGGAAACAAACCCTGGGCAGGGCACCAGCCCACCGCAGATGAATGATATCAAGTACGACGTATAAATTAAAATTTACCCACAGGCAAATAACACACAGGCAGATTAAATAAATTGGTGCTTCCGAATTGTCCTTGGGTTGGTGTGAATGTAGGGGTGTGCTTGAGGTAGGCCTGTGATGGACTGGCATCCTGTTGAAGGCTTTTTCCTGCCTTGCACCTCTACTTTCAGGATAGGCTCCGGTCATCTGCTTAACCTGTTTAACCTCTGTTAACCTTATATTATGTAAAATTATATATCATCTCTATTTTTCTAATGTAAATTCTGAGACAAAACTCTATTTTACATCCGCTCTGTAATCAGCCAGCATGACCTGACCACATTCTTCCATAATAGAAGTATCTAGGCTGGTGTTGTGAGCTCCTATATGTTTTAATGCCTTCTCAACTTGGTGTTCTAAACCAGGAACTATTCTGAGATGGCTCACTTGCATGGGACATTGTGCTACTCCAGCCTTCATCATCATTCCAGCACCAGATTTTCTCCATACGACATAGTATCTTTGCCAAGTGAGTTTACTGCCCACGGTACCAACAAAGTTCTGTTAGGTTTTTGGAAGGTGGAGCCAAAAACATTATTGGTTCTTTCTCCATCTCCATCCTAGACAGGTTCACCCATCCTTCTTTCATCTATGCCACCACCAATTCCTTAGCCTCCAAAACGTCTTCTGTCAGCTTTGCTAGTCTGGTAAAATGGAAATGCAGTGTTCTCAATAAGCTTTCTTTGGTTGTATGTGTCTGCCAATGTGTATGACACAATGAAGTTTGCACTTCAAGTCCAAAATGCTGTCTGCCACTCTCTGCACTCTTGACCTCGGTCCCTGCTGTAGTCCAGTCTGCTTGCATTGTATTCCTTATTTATGCCAAATTTCCCTCTGGGGATAAATACAGTTCTATCTATCTATCTATCTATCTATCTATCTATCTATCTATCTATCTATCTATCTATCTATCATGACCAGGAGAGGGCACTGCAGCCTCTTCAATCTCAGGCACCACCACATAGACACATTCTCAGGTTCAAATACATGATTTATTTATCAGCTAATTCCTTCCTGGCTTGCTTTTATTATTAGACCCAAGAGTAAATAGCCTGATGGAAGCGCTTTTGGGTTAGACAGGAGCATCCTGAGACAGGGAGTCCCTCTCCCTGCAGCATACCCTGGTGGAACCCAAGGACCCCAACAGGATTGTCCCTCAGGACTACAACTCCCATATATCCCTGCAGGCATCCCTACTGGGTCCATGCCATTGGAGCACTGCCATCCATTAGACTGGGGGCGGAACTGCTCTGAATGCACCAACTTCCTCCGATTATTCATAAATTCATTCTTTTGCTTCAGTTCCATCCATATTATGCCTCCTTCCATGTTGTCCTTCTGTTATGGCATCCCAGCCAGGAACAGTTTGAGCACAACACTCTATCTATTTATCTATCTATCTAATGAAATTCTTTTCTAAGACAAACTGCACCACTACAAAGGATTTCTCCATTAACACTGCCACTAACTACCTGCCTTGACAATCTGAGCATATGTGTAACCTTAAATATGGATTAGTGTAACTTCAAATATTCAAGGTCAATGAACTTTTATACTTTTAGGTTCCATGAGAACATAAGAAATTTGACACAAAAGAGGAGACCACTCAGTTCATCAAGTTTGTTTGTTTCGCTAATAGCTAAGCTGTCCCAACATCTCATCCAGATACTTCTTAAAGGTTGTCAAGATTTTTGTTTCAACTGCATCACTCAGTAGTTTGTTCCAGATTCCCACAACACTTTGTATAAAGAAGTGCATTGTAGAATGAGGTTCCACACAACAACCTGTCAAAGCACCTTGTACATGGGAAAGTTGCTATATAAGTAAAACATATTATTATTATTTTTTATTCCCAATACACTTTCAGATGCCTATTGCTTTGTTCTTTATGGATTTAAAGGATCAGCAACTTTTCACTGTAGTTAAGTCCAGTACAGTTAAAAATTTAGAGGGTCACTTCTAAGCCAAAACTACCCCAAACTTTAATGGCTCTACCTTGACTGGAGGGATAATTGGTTATAAATTTCTTAGTGACGTGAACTGACACATTAAGGTTTTGGCGTACCCAGTCTCAACTGACAGAAATAAGTTTGCTTGCCAATGTATTAAACATCTTGCCATTACTGGAATGAACATGAGGAAAGCCTCCACAGAGACAAGAGAAGGAGGCAATCAAGATGAACAATGAATTAATTGTGATCAGTGCTACACAGACACAAGACAGGGTCTGCTTAACTACCATTTGGGTTGTCTGATCTATGGTGTCTAAAGTTGAACGTCTCAGAATACCAAATGACCTCATGAAAACTGAAATATAAAATACATGGAGAGCAACAAAACTAAATACAGGTCTTCCAAACACTTGAAATGGAAACTTGCCTAATGACACAGAGCATGCATTACATGCATGCTATATGTCTTAACAAAAATTATTCTTTACTTGTTAAATGTTAGATATTGTTTCTTTTAGGGTTTTACATAGAAGACAGACATGTACTATTACAATAAATATACTACTTCATTTTTCCACCCTAGTTTTCAAAAGGCAATGAGTTAATGTCACTGTCTGATGATATGGTGGCCCTTCTTAAATCCTAGAAAGTCATATAATCACCACTTTATGATAGCATTGGATTGGCACTCCTGGAAACAATGAAGACCACTGAGGCTGGTGCATCTTATTTCACACTTGGTCAGTCTCTCGGGCTGTAAGACCTTGAGTCATTCTGATTGATTCTGAACTGAAAGGCTCGCCTAGCAGCCAAAGATTTTCAATAGTCTTGTTTTTTTTTTTTTTATTATTATTATTATTTGAAAACACATCTCAACACGAGTTTTCATTGCTTTCTTGAAATAAAATACACTTTTATAACAAAATTGGTTATTTTTCTTTACAAGAATCAATTCATGTAAACTCCCACACATAAAATAAATTTAACCCGTTTTAAAGCATTTATGGTGCTGACAGCTAAAAAATCTCTCTCTTTAAGATGTGAACATTATAAAATGAAGAGTTGAGAGACTTTTAATCCTAATTTTATTGGATCGTTAGTTCACTGTACTTCTGAACTCAGAATTTATTGCTCCTCTTTTCCGACTCTGACCTTGTGTGGACATTCTAATTACATATATCATGGAATAACCATTTTATAAATCTTCAGGTAATAAGAGATCTAACTTGACACTGAAAAAAAAAGTTTCTTTAACAGCAGAAACAGCAAGTCATTTATATTGCATGTCAAGCATGTTATATTACTGGATGCAGGTTTGTGATCATGGTTTATAGGTAAACACACCAAGATACAGTGCAATTATTTCTTTGCTATTTTTGTCAATGTTATTTTCTCAAAGACCATTTAAAATGAGACTGCAGTTTTAGGCTGGCTAATTGTAAGCTCTGATTGGTTTTTGCTCCAATTTAGTGATCGTTTTCTGAAAAAAAAAAATCAAAAATATGACACAAGTATACCTTTTGAATTCTTTCAGCTTAATATTTTTAAAGCCATTTTTTTGCAATTTAGGCTATTAATTGGTGCTTTTTTCTACCCATCATACAAATCATAACTTTTCTCAATTGTATCCTATTAATAAGTTTCTTAAATCCTGCTACTGACATTGTTATTCTCACAAAGGTCATCTCTTCTATTGGAAAAAAAATGCTACAAATCATCTGGATATAACCAAGTGTAAAATTTTTTTGTCAGTGTAATTGTTAGATGTAGTAGCTATTGAAAACGCAACACAAAAGCTTTGGCAGGTGACCGTGGAAGGTATCTCTCTTAGTCTGATGTTCCAAATAGCTGCCGTTATTTGACAGCTAAAGAGCAGATGTTGTTAGGCTGCACGGGTTAAGTACAGAAGCAATTCAAATGTCCATAGTAAACTGCAAATGCAGAGGGAAGGGGAGGGGGGTGGTGAGGCTTGAGCTACAGCTCTAAAGTAATTGACTAATACAGTAAGGGTATTAAAGTCATTGAGTGCCAAAAGGGAACACACTGATTCTTGACCCTAAGCCACTTTGGAGTAATCTAGTATTCAATCCAGCGTGTAATGACTGCCAGGCCTGTCAATCCTCCAGGCTCTCACATTAAATGCCTATGGCTACTACTAGCTTACAGTAAAGGGATAGAAATACGACTCAAGGCTTTTCAGTCCAGCTATGATGTGATAATGCTATTCCTCCAACACACTCTATAGTGTCCCTCCATAGCTGAATCTACTGAGACCTGTGTCAGAAAGTGCCCTCTGCTCCTAGGAGATTCTTCACAATTCTTTAGTTCTGGGGGAGGGTTTTAAAAAGATTTGGGTAACTTCCTCAATGGGTCATTTGTATTTAAAATAAATGAGTTCAGGTCAAAAATGTCAATATGTAGGTTAAGTGAAGCTTGTTGCAGAATACAAATGTGACAGTAAAACCTTTAACATTCTTTCCCCCTAAGCTATACAAAAAAAATGGATCAATGTCTTTGACTTAATATGGTAAAAATAAATTTGATAATTTAGATGGATGAAACAGCAGTATATATCTAGATGTCTCCGGGTCTATGTTTGCACTTACATTTCTGTAACACTTATTTATCGAGACTTTTGGCACAGCTAAGAATGCAAATGTCTTATATATTCTAATGTGAGATGGTCTTCCCTGTGGAGTAGAACACACAAAAAAAAGCAAAATGGAATAATTCTTATTTAATGATTAATCATTCAAAGCTATAGAATTTGCAAAAAACTTAATAAATCAAACCCTTTAGATCAGGGCATCCATCTGCAACTTTGGAGGGCCTCGGTGGTTGCAGGTTTTCATTCTGATCTATTTTCATTTTAATTGACTTGCTATTTAAGACTCAAACCCCTTAACCATTTCTTCTATTTGTTAATTACAAGCCAAAAAATAATGAAAACAGAAAAAGCCAACACATGAGAAGCTAATCTGTGTCTATTATACAATATCAGAAAACCAGTAATGGTGTACTGCACGATAATGTGCAGTGAATACACTTGACGTGAGCATTCCTAGTTTTCATACTCTTTCTCTGTATGTTTAGCATTCGTTTGCTGAGAGGTTGATGCGCTTGCTGCTTCCTGAGCAGCTTTTCTTTTCTCCACCCTAGCGGCCCGCTGCTTCTCTTCTTTCGTCCGCATCTTTTCACATTAAATCTGATTAAGTTAGCTTTTGTGTTGCAATTACTTAGTACATTTTCTTTAATTTTACACTTAAGCTGGCACTTAAGCCTTCAATCTGCCTCAAGAACGATTAGCGAAGGTGGTAGGGAATGAGAATGGCACCCATATGCATGCACCGCATGGCCGCCCTGCTGCGTGCAGCCAAGAGTTGATTCTACAATAAAATAAAATAAAAATAAAAAGAGTAATAAAAACCATCACCCCGAAAGTGGATAGTAGACGTCACGTAGTATATGTGTACCAAATTTCAAGTCAATAGGTGAAACGGTTTGTGAGCTACAGGTGATTTAAAATCCTAGACAGACAAACAAACAGCCACGGTAACGTATTATATAGGAAGATAATAAAGATGAAGGTCTCACAGCAGGTCCACAAAACAGCTAGATGGTGTGTCCTGTTGTGGTTAAATGAGAACACCAACGAATCATGGAATTAAATAACAAGTTAAATTAACAACACGAATCAGCTTCTAATTCAGAAACTGGTTGCAGTGAAATTGGTTGGAGTTTGAGGCCTCCAACTTAATTGGTGATCCGATTGCTCACTTCACATCTCGTTTTTATTTGGCTGCCATTTAAGGAGAAAAGAAGTAATTCAAAGGACTGAGTCTTAAAAAACAAAGGTAATTAAAATGAAGTGAAAAGGAGGCAATTAACATCAGAAATTGGTTACTGATTAAGAAAGTGGCAGGAAGGAAAATCTGAAGGCCCTCTAGGGTTGGAGTTGGACAGCCCTGTTTTAAATCTAGTGATTTTTTTGGACTTTTAACATACATAAATGTTTTGGTCTTGTCAATCTGACATCTTTTCTAGATTCACACATTATTTCACTGGTTATTACTAGTTTGCCTTTAGATATATTTTTAGTACTCAGGTTAGGCTTCTTTCCTTTTATTGTCTCTGCTGCCATGTCCTAGGTAGCCCTAATAATCCTTTAATATTGCATTTTCAAAATTAAAAAAAAAAACTCATAAACAGAAAAAAGGATCAGTGAGCAAAAAAAAAAAAATAAACAGCTAAGACCATTTTCACAATTCTCAATAACAGGATGCAGAAGTTGGTACATAGTCCGATAACATATCTTTAGTGCATAGAAATACGTATTTCACAATATTTATTTTTTTTGTCATGTTTACTTTATTGGTGCACACACAGTCAGCAACCACTCAAATAACTTCTTAAGATATGTCCTGTGGCAAAACATGATCATTTGACTTTGTTGACAACAAATTTTATTGCACTCTGATGTATATGAAAACCTTTAAAAGCTGTGTTGGTTTCATAGCTAAACCTTTAATACAGGTGATGGTGCTGAGTGTGGGTGTGTTGCAGCTGAGCAGCTTGTAGTTATCCACCTGTGTAATAAATTATTTTTCATATTTTAGATTCTTCACTATGATGTCTGTATCTTTCACTTATATTAATACTGTTCACATTTAGCTTTGCAAAACCATTTCAATCATGTAGGCCCTGTTATTAGTTGACAATTTTATGTTGACAACATTATGCAGACCAAAACAATATGACGAAAAGGAGACCAATCACTTCATTGAGTGCAGAAAACTGTGGAAGAAATCAACATATTAATTAAAGAAAGGAACTTATCCACTACCAGGGCAAGTTTGACCAAACCTCTTTGATTCAGTAATTAGGCAGGAGGAAACTTTGCATCTTTTATTCACTGTACAACAAATGCTGAAGAGGGAGCATTCATCACAGTAGTCTGTTACAGAATGATCAAATAAATAAGGGCAGAGGTCCATTTTATAAACAAGTACATTTACATAGCAGCACTGAGTAATGCATACTGTACATTTACTCTGATTGGTTCATTGACTAACACCCAAATAACTTATCCAAATAAAAATCTATTCTACTACACTCTTGTTCTTCTTATATCTCTGAGGTTCAGCTACTCCCCTTGAAATCTCGATGTATTTGACAACTGTCCAGTCTTGTTGTTTACAGGACTCATTTCTTAATCATCTCCTTGTAAATTTTATGTATAACATCCACCATTCTCCTAAAACATTCTGGTTGTTTACTTAACCATTTCTGTAGCTCTCTTCATGAAATTTTTAAAACAAATGCTTATTTATTTCACTATGCATTGCAAACCATAATACTTAACTATGTTACCTCCAAATTACTCTCTCACACAACTAACCAAAAACGTTCACATTTTATATCAATTATAGTATGTTATTGACAATATAACTAAGCACTGCACTATAATTTACAAAACAAGAATTTAAACATGTTCTTTCTTACCTTGTTGTGCTGGGCTACATGAGAGGGTTGTAATTTTGAGCTGAACTGATGTTTCGCAGGGTGCAAACTTGGCTATGTCAAGCTACCAGACCCATGTGTTTGTTAGGTTTGAGCTTCATAATCACGGAACATGTAATTTAGCAGACCTTAGGAATTTTGAATAGAAATAGTGTGATTGGTAATTAAACATAATGTGCCAAAGTATGTAATAAATGACAAGGAATTGCAACAAGAATGTAAGAGTAAGTTGAGAAATGTTTTTTAAATTTGTATTCAGGATGCCTGATCAACGTACTTTTATTTATGATCTTTTCTCTTTTGTTCCTCATTTGAAAGTTCTGAAATACTGTGAGCTTGTATTTTGAAGACCACCACAATTTCTTTACACTACCGCGTCTTTCACCTTCATAAAAAATATATTTACTTTTTCAATTTTCTTTAAAATGGTGCTTGTCAGTGTTCCACTGGATCCTTGCATTCTGCTTCATTTCCTCTGCTTATGACCTGTATCAGATAAATTGCTTTATGAATACATGGAGAAGCAGATCATGAATATTAACCTTTATGGACTTTAAGACTGTCACAGAGAAATTAGCATATATTTTTGGGATGATAAAATGTGCAGTATGTGTCATTTTAGAAAATGTTTAATGGGCTAAAAGGAAGGTCTTAGGTGAAGCGATTTTGGAAAACAAGTAAGACATTGGACAGTTTCTTACTTTAGTGAAGAAGTTTGTTAGCAGCATGTTATAATAAAAATCAATTATTATTAATATTATAATAATAGAGGAGAATTATGGTATGAGTCTCATAACACATAAAATGATAAATGTTTATTGATAAAATTGGTCCTCCAGAAAATATTCCATCAGCAGCTATCCTAAGGTGTGCCTTCTCACCTTTGCTAGTTGTCTGCCTGTATTTATTTTATGCTGGTAATCATCTTCACCAAATTGTATACTCAAAGAATTCAGGATTTATATAGAGTACTACTGATTTTAAAGGGCAGTACTGTTCAATGCAAATCTGTTTCGTAAGATGTCACCTGAAAAGTGTCAGGAACTGCATAAAGTTCCCTTAACACCCTCTTTCTGAATCCTAAAAGAGTTTGCCAATAGTAGGAATGTAGGAACTCTCCATGCATAATTATCTCCAGAAAAGTATGCAAATTGAGAGCAATATGAGAGTCCTTTGGTGTTAATAATGATGGCCCATTAAGTTGTACTTTTCCATCTTTTAGACTCCATGTGAAGGCATTTCATCGGCTCCTGGATAGATACAAAGAAGTGTCCCTACTTGATCAAACACCTAACCTTACTAAACCCTCTGGGCTTGCCTTTCTTGAACATACAACATAAGAGGCCCTGGCTATGTGACAGTAAACTCTAGTAAGAATCATGTAGGTTGCTATGCTAAAATTGATTTCTATATTGACTTCAAATTAGAGGAGAGCCACTAGGGGATGAGAAGCTTTATTAGAAGTTGCTCAGTCTTCCATGTGGCAAAAGGGAGGTTTGCTACATAATATACGGTTTCCTACTGCTAACTGTGATGGACAGGTTACCTGTGGTTGTCTGTCCCTTTAAACATGAGCTGGATCTTATGAGTTGCAGTACCCTAGGACCTGTACTGGGAGTCCTAAAAAATGATAGCAGGAATTCCAGAAGGCATAACTAACCCTTGCAGCAATCACTGTGATGACCCTGAAGATGGTTCTTGTTGGAGTTTAAAAGTTCCTTATAGTCAAACTTCCAATGGAAATGGAGTGAGACAGATACTGAGTAGAAAGAGCTCAATAAGTGGGATGAGGAGAGGCCAAAGGCAGGGACAAAAGTGAAAAAGAAGGGCAGGTGGTAAAAGGAGGCCATGGGACACAGTATTTGGACATGAGTAAGTGAATCAGACACCCCAATAAGTAGCTGGGGACTGGAATCCTGTGCATGAAGGCCCAGAGTGTCACTAGATGTTTCCTAGATTCTTCCCTATTACTGTGTTATTAGAGCCATTATTGATGACATTCATAATAAATACAATAATTTCCTTGTAAACATACATGAACTCTGCAGATGCAATACGTTACAAAGCAAGTTTCAGAGCAAACTTACTAATCTAAATAATGGTTTAATTGAATATGAAATATATAAGAAATAATTCAATGAAACACAGTAACAAATTGCATACACTATGATTGCTTATCAGTATTTTCTTTATTTCCATTTGTGGAAGTCATCGCTAGATTATTCTTGAGATCAATGCAAAGTCATCTATATGGTTAATTATATTCTCTCATTGTATTAAACATTTTTGTTAAGTGGCATAAGCTCACACATAGTGGTTTAAAATGAGCAATTAGTAGTAGGCTGATAACCTTTCCATGGTTTATATTCATCTAGGTGTGCCCTAATAATAGATTCAAAGTTATTAGTTTTGCCTATTAATACCATCACCACATAAAATCAGTGCGAAGAAATTTCTCGACCTTTTTTTTTTTAAAGTTAGTACACAAGTTAGAGAAATTGGTGCTATATTTTTAAGAACAGTTGAGTGAATATATGGACAAAAAAATGTCAGCTACAGACATAAAGAACAGTATTCGAATGACCTGTCAGGTGACAAACAAACTATAATGTGTTTAAGAGTGTGAGTCAAGAGGAAGAAGGAATGACAATTAGTAAGTAATGTGATGAGCACAAGCATATTAATATACTGGATACAGCAGGAAAACACAAAGCAAGTCCTTCCATGATCCCTTCAGACACATTCTGTTGTTTGCTACACAGAAGGCTCTACCAAAATAAAATTTAAAAAATACCTTTTACCTGATCTGTTTCCTTTTTTTAATGTGTACCTTTCACCCACACCACTCCTTTTGTTGACCACTACCCACGAAGCCTGGCAGAAAGGGAGAACAAATAGTGACGGAATCTTTGAGGTGAGGCAGCTGCAGGATTTTGAGTGAAACATGGCCTTTGTAGCCCAACTAAAGTTGAAAGTGCTCCATTACTCCACTGAGTTGATACACAGCTGTGAGACAATAACAGCTTACAGCATGGTGCTTAAAGTGACTTATACCTCAAAAAATCAATTTACAACAATTACAAGTCCGAGACAACCAATCAATTCATGCACAAAACATAATCACTTCAGGCCCACTGGCTAATGTAAGTGAAGAGCATTAATTCCATACCAGTATGATAAACTGTGATGCAGAATAGTTAAGTTAATCATCATGGATTAAGTGGATTTGCAAATATAGTATCAAAATTGCAAAGTTACCTTAACTGGGCAGCTGTATTAAAGTAAATTCTACCATAATGTCAATAAAGTAGCAATCTTGCTATTAAAGAGTGTAACTTCCCAAGGTGTTTTTCTTTTTATTATATAACACATTTGCAGGATAAATCATTTCCCAGTGCCTTTCTGATTATGCATTATACTTTGTCAGTTTTCAGAAAATGCATCTTCAATCTGCCAAGTGAATGTGAAAAAACCAAATCATTCCTCCCAAGTTTCTTATGTGGAAAACAGAAAGCCACATTGCTTTTCTGTAAATAATCTCACCTTTCAGTATGCTTTGTGTTATCTGCAATTGCTGTGGTCTTTTTTTATTGGTTTTATATTAAATTTAATGAAAATGTTTAAAGCAGACCTGCCTTAGCATCACTAAGAGGTATGAAGTGTGTTGGTGCTACTCTTGGGCAAATCTGGAGGTGACTATAGAGGCCAGTCATTACCCATACTACAGACAACGGCCCTGTTTGGTGTGCATTGCTGCCTGAATCAGATTGTGCAATAGTCTTATATGTGTTGTAAATTTTTTTATGTTGCTGCAGCCATATTAAGAACTCCATCAGGGTATAGCTAGTGTAACTGTGGCCTCCACCTTCCGGCAAGCCAGTATCCTTCTCCCTATCCGGACAGTGTCGTAAACTCAGTTTTGCCCTCTGAGTAAAAAGACACTACACTTCTTAGTTGAACCAAACCAGAATTCTACGAGTGATATCCATTGCCTGATGTAGAGACACATTAGTGCCAATAATCTCTATTCAAGTATGAAGGAGTTTCAAGTGTGTTTAGATATGTACAATTGATCAGAGATTGGGGAGTGGCGGGTAGTTATGAAACTACCAGTATGCAACAAAGATTGTACACTGGTGTGAAAAATGGGGAAGCCCTGCCCCACTTCAAGTCCTGAATTCATATTTCATTTCCAACAGTCACTACTCATTTTTTTTAAACCCAGTTACATTCTCTCATTGAACCTCACCCTTGGAGGTAAATAGTGTTTTTATGTCAGCTTGTAGAACTGTGTTATAGTACTAATATAACAGATCGTTTTTTGCTGTCACTGTCCTCACATTAGTACCTTCATCTCCGCAGAGTGATGTGAACTAACTGGACTCCTAACCAAGTGTTTATCTTGTCACCTAACTTGAGACTGATGACACGCAGTTAGTATCTATCTAATGGCATGCCATTTATTTCCCTGTCTGCTAAACTTGCAGGAGTTGTATTATGTATAGCAAGACAATAATGAGATCAAATTGACCCCTGGACCCAATATGCTAAATTCTGCAATACAGTGTGGACTATAAGGGGTTCTCATGAGCAGGCTCTGAACCCAAACAAAGACACTGGTGACCAAAGTACCAAACTAAACAACATATAAAAACAAAACAGAGAATAATTACAACAAGGAATGACAGAAATACAAACACTTTCCAAAACCACACTCTATAATACTCTGGCCTTCCTTCTTCCCTTTCACTAGTTGAGTTCTTGTCACTGGCCACCCATCCACGAGGCCTTTTAAGTCAGTCCATCCATTTTCTAAACCACTTATCCAGGGCTGGATTCTGGGGCAGCTGGAGCCTACACCAGCAATATTAAGGTGCAAGGCCAGAATGACACTTGTACAAGTTCCTGTTAAATCACAGCACACAATTACTTCTGGGGTCTCCAATGGCAACACAAACTCTTGCACAATGCACTCACCATAGTGGTGTACAGGTTATAGCTAGGTGGCCTGTCCCTCACAGAACTATAACATGTTGCCATCTAGTGACTTTGGCAAGTGAAAAACGTTAATAGGATTTCTCCTATTTAAATTAAGGTCTTGTGTGACCCACCTTTATGATGATAGTACCCCATGCTGGTCACTTGTGATGTTGCTACCCTGCCCCATTTGCAGTAGGCATTGCTTAAAGAAATAAGGACAGGACAGTTATCTGTTCATTGAGAGATCGAGACTGGTTTGTAGATCATAAATGTTCGAAATCTCTAGATAAACAGTACCTCTGAGAAAGTGTGTTGCCTACTTTTATATGCCCTCCTCATGGTGGTGAACTGGATTAGTGGGCTTCAAGAAAAGACTTAATGAATGTGTACATTTTTATCAACTCAATGAAATATTTATTTAGTTCTATCCTCATTTAGTTCTATCCTCTTCTTAAGAAAGAAGTGAAACACTTTCCATTTTGCCAGTATTCCTGTTGTGTAAATGTAGTTGTAGCTCTCCATTTTTTTGTCACTCAGTGTCTCACTTCAGTCTGTGTATATTTTTAAATTTCTCAAATGTTTTTATTTTTTTGCTTCATTTACTCCTACACTGCTCTTAAAATTCCCTTTTGTTATGACAATACATACTCGTATATTGTTTCATTCATTTGACAGCTTATTCTTCAGTTCACACATTTCCTGAATATCTAATAGATTTGTTTTGTTTTTTTATTATGCTGTGCATTTCCTGTTACCTTGTTATCAGGTAAGTGCACATTTATCTCTACAATACACTTTAAAATTATGTATTGTTATATACAGTATGTATGTATTATCAATTTAAATATTATATTTTATTTTGCATTTTCAGTACTGCTATTCTCATGAACATTTGACCTAGCAAAGGGTGGATTCATACAGAGGTAAAAATTAAAGCAGAAGAGGGCTAAGCCAACCCAACCCAAAGAGAGTAGTTGGTCATAAGCTAAGGTCAAAGTTCTCAGAATTAGAGAAACTCAATTCACAGGTCCAAACAAAACTCAGCATCATAAACAGACAATGATCAAAGCTTGAAAACTATGGGTGTGAATTGATTTGTACTCAAGAAAAAAAATTCTCACCGAGTCTTTCTTTTTGAATGTCTTTTAAAACAAGGCTCATTCCCTTGTGTAATATTCATTATGATGTTGCACGCCACACACAATGTGTGGCCCATGTGGCCAGCAGCATACATCATCAAAAAAACCGAGTCCACAACTTGGAATTTCACTTTACTCTGTACAGGTTACAATAATCTACCCTATACTGTATATATAAAATCCTAAGCCTAAAAGTGCAACGATTTTATGTGACGTTTTTATGTCACTTTTTTACCACGTTTTAAATCGGGCTTATTTTACAACCTACATATACAGTATATGTTTGGTATCACTCTTTTCAGAATTTATTGAACTTTAATGTGATGTTGTTAGATTTTCAGATTCTTATTCTGTTTTTAAATTAGAGACGCAGAGATTTAACCACACCCAGGTCCAGAAATAAAAGACAAAGAGTAGGACAGCTACTGTACAGGCTTTTAAACGTTTGAAGCACCGCGTGAGATGCAGATCATGCGGCACGGCAGCAGAAGCAAGCCAGCAGGTGATTGAGCAAAGAGGAGTGAAATAAAACCTGTATTTGTTTCCCATTGTATCACCGTTTAAGAGGGGGTTTCGGAGGAGCAACCGTGTCTCCTTGGATTGCATTCAGCCCCCCCTCTTCACAATGAGAGCAGCAGACTGGCCGCAACTAGGGGTTGGGCGCCAGGGGGGTTTGCCTCCCATTAACCCTGTAAACATAAAATTATGTCAGTAATAAAAAAGGCAATATACAGATGCACCCTTGCAAATGTGTGGTACGAGCTCTGTGCACAGTATTTTACATGCATGCTACTGCATTAGCAAAAATGACCAAGGTGGCACTCATGATGCATCATTTGTGACATGATTGCTTCATTTAATCTCCCACTCTGCACATTTAAATCCATTTAACAGATATTTTTTACAGCTACTAGGTCACTAAGGGCGGCACGGTGGCACAGTGGTAGCGCTGCTGCCTCGCAGTAAGGAGACCAGGGTTCACACCCTGCGTGGAGTTTGCATGTTCTACCCGTGTCTGCGTGGGTTTCCTCCGGGTACTCCTGTTTCCTCCCACAGTCCAAAGGTATGCAGGTTAGGTGCATTGGCAATCCTAAATTGTCCCTGGTGTGTGGGTGTGTGCTGTTCCCCTGTCTGGAGTTTGTTCCTGCCTTGCACCCTGTGTTGGCTGGGATTGGCTCCAGCAGACCCCCGTGACCCTGTAGTTAGGATATAGAGGGTTGGAGAATAACTGACTGACTAGGTCACTTGCTATGAATATTTTGGAAAATGTTTTGAAGTGTATGCTCTGCCTTTACTGAGTTTATATACTTTACAGATAGTTTACACTATCTCTCTCTAAATGCAAGTTTCCTTGAACACTTGCAATTGTTATTACAGTGGACAAAATATAGGAAATGTAACATGAAATTGCCAGTCTAAAGAAATAAGTAATGATCCTATATTTTCTTCTACTGAATATTAGTATACATCTTAATAGCATCACTATCACCACACATGAAATTTCAGCAGTTCTCTGTTTAACCCAGCAGTCTAATAGAAAACTTACAATTATGGTAACAGCAAAATCATAATGTTACCACAAAGCCCCCATAGACATATAAATTAAATTTAGGTACCTGAAGTAAATTGACTAGTCTAATATAATAATACATTTTTAAAAATGAAATATAATAATTAACATTAAGCTTCTACCCTTAATTTTTGTTTGCCATATCCTCACAAAAGTCAACAAAGAAGACAATCTTATCCAATCTATGCATTATGTCAGAATTTTTCCAGCAATAGATTCATAACAGAGAACTTTTATGACATGCAAAGAGCAAATGTGAAGAGGTAATCAATCAAGTCATTGGTAGTGGTGAACAACAGAGGGCAATATTTTCAGAGTTTCAATGTAAGTTTTAATGTATATCCATTTGAGTCATACTTACAGTATACTTTGAATTAAATTATCTTTTAGTAATGCAGCCAAAGCCCAGAGCTGCAGACAGGATGTCATGTTAATCATTTAATTTTATTTTACTGTTTCTGTGATTCCTATGCTAAGCTAATTTGAGGAGTATTATTACCATCATTATTATCAGTGTTATTGTTATCATTGGATGATTATTTATGTTGCAATCTCTCATTTTCTGTGCACCCGTGCTGTCTACTAAAGTTCTTGTTTTGTTTTTTTGTACTTTGATTCTGTTGTAACATTTTCAACAAGTCTATTTTTCTTAAACCAACCACTTATCTTTTTGAACTATTTAAAGTAAGTCTAGTATTTAGCATCAGGCAGAAGGCAATCTCCATTCTACATGTAAACTGGCATGTTAAAAGCCTTATTCATCTATACAGTGCAACTTTTGTTGTAACCACAAAAAATCTCACAAGTGGAAAGAAATAAACCTTTAAACAAATTCACAATAACACTGTGTAGAAGGCGGGAGTCAGTAACACTTTAGTTTATTACTTATGCATTCCTTTATGGAATTGGAAGGCAAACTCACTTTACACATTGAAAACATGCAAACACAGACAATAACTGCATTTAGGATTTGAATGCAGCAGTGAAAATAGTGTCCTTTTCAATTTTCATTATGTCTTATATGTAGACAATTTGCAGGTGCAGTATGTGCAAAAGAAAACAGAAGTAATGTTTTGATCAGCCTTTGAACGAGCAGTGTGCAACACGTTATATTAGTTCATAGGTTCATAGGGTTGATATCACCACGTATGCAGAGTACAATGAAATTCTACTTGCATATGCCCGTCAACATTCAACACGTCATCACACTCTGGAGCCATGCTCAATGACTATTGCTTCCACCTCGAAGTTAGAATTATAAGTTAGAGAAGTCTCACTATCAAAAAGTTATTGTAAAAACCTTTAGTTTATATCACTACTAAAATATTGAAACCAACATTTTCAGTGTTAAGATTTACTTTTCTTTAAGTATGCTGATAGCTACAGTATTGCTACAATTCATCAATATGTCATTATTGGTTTTATTTTATAACGTGCCCCTGAGTACAGAAGTTTATTCCTAGCAAACAAAAACAAATGAAAAAAAAGGATTGCATTATTTCGCAATATAGTATCATCATGCATATGTAGTCATCTAATGACAGTTAGTGAAAGAGATCCATACACCGTGATATTTAATCAAGTGACAAGAGTTAAACAGATGTCATAGGTATATATTTAGTTTTAATCAGGTAAAAGTTTAGTACAGATGTTTTAATGTAGTTGAATTGCAGGGCACAGCACCAGGAGCATAAGTTTGATTCCTAGATTGGTCAAGGTCTACATGGAGTTTGCACGTATGCATTGATTGTTATCAGTGAATGTGATTAACTGCAGTAGATGACCTGTTTTAAGACTGAATCCTAGAAATGTGTCAGTAATACTTCTCAATTACCAAAATACATTTAGTTTCTTGAGTCCTGTCGGCTATATCATTAAGTGTAGGGCATTGCTCCCCAAAGGGCACTTTTGTCCTTCATTGCTTTGATCAGTCTGTGCCACCTAAATTGAAGAGTTTTTGATGCTACATTAAGCCAATGTGATTTTTTTACATTCTCCATGCTCTTAGAATAATAGCAAGATGAGTGATGCAGCTGTTACTGAAACAACAGTTCCTCTGAATGTCAATATTGGAGCACAACTGCTAAACCAAGCCTCAGGTTCAAATACTTTTTTATTTTTCCCTTTCACTCCCAATACGGGATTTTTTCTTTCACAGTGCTTCTATTCCTCCTCCTACTTCTTGACTTTTCGTTTGTTTTGGCCCTACTCCATTCTCCAATTAAGATGGCAAAGGATGACTGGCTTCTTTTAAAGCCAGATCCAGGAGAACTTAGAGCACATCAGAGGCATACCCCAGAAGCTCGTCCAGGACATCAGGCAGATTCTTGTGAGATCTTCTTCCTGCAGGTCTGGAGGTCCTTAAAAGCACTGCCTGGTCAGACTACATTCATTATGCAGGAGTTCAAACTGGGGCAATCCCAAAATTTTGCTTTTACCCATTCTACTATGGGAGCATATTGATCTAGCACACAACCACAATGGTATGATCTTCCTTTCCACTTTGTCTCTTTTTCTTTCGCTCGCCTATCTACCCTCTTCTACTGAACCATTTTTCCTAACTCATCTTAAAACTGATTTATATATCTTTATAGCGCACATTTTTTAATGCTCAGATAGTTATGTCTACTCCATTCCAGAAACATCTCACAGACACAGGGAAGCCCAATTTAACATCTAGTGGTCATATTCATATTTAATATTTTAAAAATATTAATATTAATGAACTTGCCCAGAGAGTTTGGACACGTCATTGTTGTTATTGTTTACATCCCTCCTTGGGCGGACGTGGAGATAGCGGGTGACATCATCCACTCCGCTGTTGCTAAACTACAAACACAGCACCTCGAGGCGCTTGAACTAATCGCTGGAGACTTTAACCATGTGACGCTGGACAAAACATTACCTGCCTTCTCCCAGTATGTAGATTGTAACACCCGTTGAAATAGGACTATTGACCTATTGTATACAAATGTTAAAGATGCATACAGCGCCACCCCACTGCCCGCACTTGGGAAAGCAGATCATAACCTGGTTCTGCTTCAGCCTCACTACAAACCAAGAGTGAAGGCGCTACCTACAACCACACGATCATTCAGGAAGTGGTCCCCTGAGGCAGAGCAGGCTCTGAGAGACTGCTTTGGAACTACAGACTGGGATATCCTGCAGGGGTCACATAGTGAGAACATTGAGGACATTGTTGACTGCATTACTGACTACATCAACTTCTGTATGGACATTGTAGTTCCAGTAAGAACAGTACGCTGCTATGCTAACAACAAGCCATGGATTACAAGTGACTTTAAGGGCCTTTTCAACCAGACAAAAAGGGCTTTTAAAGGTGGCGATCAGCATGAGCTCAAGCGCATGCAGAAGGAACTCCGAGTCCAGCTCAGGGCGGCGAAGGAGCAGTACAGGAGAAAGCTGGAGCAGAAGTTGCAGAATAACAGCATGAAGGAAGTTTGGGATGGGATGAATATCATCACTGATTGCAGCTCGAAGCGGGATGCCACCATCGACAGAGACGTGGAGAGAGCAAACCTGATGAACAACTTCTTTAACAGGTTTGACCACCCTAACCCACTCTCACCTCAGAGTACTGCATCCTCCACCCATCCTTCTGCTAATACCAGCATAGGAGAGAGTTTTCCCCCACCCACAATTACAGCAGCCCAGGTAAGCAGAGGGCTGAGGAGACTTTGTGCCAACAAAGCAGTGGGTCCAGATGGAGTATCGCCATGACTGTTGAAGGCCTGTGCGTTGGAGCTGGGGAGTCCTCTACGGCGCATCTTCAACCTGAGCCTGGAACAGGGGAGAGTCCCGAGGCTTTGGAAAACATCTTGCATCATCCTAGTCCCAAAAGTATCACGTCCTGGTGAGATGAATGACTTCCGGTGTGTTCCTCTGACGTCACATGTGATGAAGACCATGGAGCGGCTGCTGCTTCACCACCTGAGGCCACAGGTCCGCCATGCCCTCGACCCTCTGTAGTTCACATACCAGGAGAAGGTGAGAGCAGAGGATGCCATCATCTATATGCTACACCGATCCCTCTCCCACTTGGACAGAGGCAGTGGTGCTGTAAGAATTAAGTTTCTGGACTTCTCTAGCGCCTTCAACACCATCCAACCTCGGCTCCTTAGGGACAAGCTGACAGAGATGGGAGTAGATTCATACCTGGTGGCATGGATCGTGGACTATTTTACAGACAGACCTCAGTATGTGCGTCTCGGGAACTGCAGGTCTTACATTGTGGTCAGCAGCACAGGAGCACCGCAGAGGACTGTGCTTTCTCCGGTCCTGTTCAGCCTATATACAGCGGACTTCCAATACAACTTGGAGTCCTGCCACGTGCAAAAGTTCGCTGACGACACTGCTATCGTGGGCTGCATCAGGAGTGAGCAGGAGGAGGAGTATAGGAACCTAATCAAGGACTTTGTTAAATGGTGCGACTCAAACTACCTACACCTGAACACTAGCAAAACCAAGGAGCTGGTAGTGGATTTTAGGAGGCCCAGGCCCCTCCCGGACCCCGTGATCATCAGAGGTAACTGTGTGCAGAGGGTACAGACCTATAAATACCTGGGATTGCAGCTGGATGATAAACTGGACTGGACTGCCAATACTGATGCTCTGTGCAAGAGAGGACAGACCCGACTATACTTCCTTAGAAGGCTGGCGTCCTTCAACATCTGCAATAAGATGCTGCAGATGTTCTATCAGATGGTTGTGGCGAGTGCCCTCTTCTATGTGGTGGTGTGCTGGGGAGGCAGCATAAAGAAGAGGGACGCCTCATGCCTGGACAAACTGGTGAGGAAGGCAGGCTCTATTGTAGGCACAGAACTGGACAGTTTGACATCTGTGGCAGAGTGACGGACGCTGAGCAGGCTCTTGTCAATCATGGAGAATCCACTGCATCCACTGAACATTATCATCTCCAGACAGAGGAGCAACTTCAGCAATAGACTGTTGTCACTGCCCTGCTCCACTGACAGACTGAGGAGATCGCCCCCGCCCCCACACTATGCAACACTTCAATTCCACCCCTAAATGTTAACACTATACAAGATTATAGACTGTTATACCTGCCCCGCACTCTCTCCTTGCATTTTTTAACTTGCATTGTGTTTTTATCACTCTTTAATTAATATTGTTTTTATCAGTATGCTGCAT
Source organism: Polypterus bichir lapradei (assembly GCA_026402145.1). Classification (NCBI taxonomy): domain Eukaryota; kingdom Metazoa; phylum Chordata; class Cladistia; order Polypteriformes; family Polypteridae; genus Polypterus; species Polypterus bichir. Next base: position 94,255,515 of record JANRMT010062792.1, read on the forward strand.
CTTGAGTATGTGAATTTCCCCTTGGGGATTAATAAAGTATCTATCTATCTATCTATCTATCTATCTATCTATCTATCTATCTAT
>JANRMT010062792.1:94255608-94291744 GCA_026402145.1 Polypterus bichir lapradei
TATCTATCTATCTATCTATCTATCTATCTATCTATCTATCTATCTATCTAATTAAAGACCTGTTGGTCTCATGTGACTATGCACCTATATTCGCTAAAAGATCTTGCATGTTTGTTAACTTCAGAGCCCCTTGAAATTCACAATAGACTGATGAGTCTCACCATCTGGCATGTAGGACTGCTGCTGGTTTGGTGTCAGACCTTCATAGCATTTCATCAGCAGAGTTGCTCCTGGAGAATTACAAATTACTGGCTTTGTAGGTTCCTACTACGTTGCATTAGCTTTTTAGAGTGCTCTATAGCTGCCGGTGTGGGTTTCTTTCTCTCATTGTGATCCCTTTTTGGCTATTCTTTTGTCATGTGCCAGGCTGGAGTTGGGCCATAGGATGTCCTGAAGAAAACTGAATTGGCTTTGACAAAATTCTCAATAACACAGAACTTCCACCAAGAGGAAGGTGTTATGCCCTCATGTAATACTAAGAGCCCAGAAGGTAAATGAGTCTTAGGCAAAGCTCTGTGGGTGGAAATCTAAAATGTTATCCCATAATTCACATGTGCACTTAGAAGACAACTTCAGGGCTTGTGAAACAGTAATTCCACCCTGAGTTAAGGATTCTCGCTGTCACCTAATGCCTGTTCTCTTATTTTGTCTAAAGATCTAATGGGATGATGAGTGATGTCACCTACAGTTTCTGGTCCTCTGAGCCTGCCTCTTCCACTTCATCTACCTCCTAACCAGCTCCACCACCACCTTCGGGCAGCCTGAACTGGGACTCGAGTCTGGAAAGACAGTATCATTTTATTGTTAATAGGCTTTTTTAATTTTTCACTATCAGTTATACTGCAATCACCTGCTGGTGCCACAACCCTTCATAACCTCTCATTTACACCACTACCAACAAGTGGTAGCATGGAGGCCTAATAGCATCTACATGGCCTCCAATGACTTTTTATGGCAGACAAATCATTTGGGATTGGCCTGGTCCATTAAGATTGAGTAGGTAACCAGAGTTGCAGGACACCAGGGAGGCACTAGCAGAATGCTAGCAGGAGTTAATTTAGACACTCTTGACCACTCAAAAAAAAAAAGACAAGTGAGCTTTGAGTCAGAAAATTAGTGTAAGTGAAGAAGGAATCACATGGCAGGGGGAAGAGAGCACAAAAAAAGGACTCCGGACAGAGGGTATGAAACTGAGGAACAGGGTGGGTAAAGTAGACCCTGACCTACTATATCTAGACACGGGGCGTGTTGGTCTAGGTAGGTAAGGTGGGGCTTTAGGCTTTGTTTTTTACTTCTTTTATATGCTTTTCAATACCCCTGAACACACTGTGTGTTACTTCTGTTACAATAAACCCTTGTTTTGATCATGTTTTGGCATCCTTCACATTATTTCTTTTTGGGGTCTGCTCTTGAGAACTTTTTTGTTTACCATTTATGGTTTCAATTAGAAGTATGGATGGGGCCTAGTCTTTCTTTAGTTAAAGGATAACCACTGTTGATCATATAACATACTTTTGTAATTAATTGTATTCCACAAGTATTTACAGTATATGCCTTTTTAAGGATATTGTTGAAATCACATATGCTTTAAAAATCAATCTGGAAAATTATTTTGAAATGCTTCACATTTTAATCAGCAAATTCTACAATCAATATGCTCTTTTCTTCATGACTTTATTCATACGCACTTTTGCTTGGAACATATTTCATCAAACAGAATATTGTAACCAGATTTGTGGCATACTGCATTACATCAGAAATAATTATCAATGTAAAAGATACAGACTTCTCCTGATTTCAGAAACACTCCTGTCACAGTGTTTGCACAGTGCAAATCGTAAAAAGTGTGATTTCACAACAGCACCATTCACATTCATGATATACAGTGTAATATAAAGAGTGCCATTAGAGCCCAACCTGGGAACCATTAAATCATTCTAAATCGCTGTAACATCCTATTAGTGTCAATGGGAAAACCACATAATAGTCCCTATTACAAAATTCAGCTCAGTGGGCCATTTTAGCTAAATAACATGTGTTGTAAGCTGTAGTATCCCATTGCAGCAGGACAAAGTGTCATAAAATGTATCTTTAAATTACTTGAGATTTAGGCTTATTAAAACTGCTGTTCTTGTTGGTTCAGTATTTATAAGCATGATAAGAGTTCAGATAATTCAAGTGGTTGTCATTCAGCATCATCCTGGCTGCCCGCTGTAGGGTATTTCTTATTTAAATGCATCACAATTATTTCAAACTTTCTTGAAGTCTAGATTTGAAATCAAATAAAATGTTAGATGTAGGCAATGGAATGAACTGTATCCTTAGTACAATAAACCTGACCTTGTGCAACCTCTTTAAATTGAAAAGAAATAAATCCTCCCAAAAGACAGTTGTGTCAAATTAAGTAGGGAAAGCTATAGTTAAGCATTAACATAATCCTGAAGTCCTACAGATGTGTGAAACTGAACTCTGACTGGAATATCAAGTGAGAAAGATTTCATGTGATTTTAGTAGGCTTAGCCAGGTGTACAAAGAAAATGGGTCAGAGAGCACCTTGGGTGAGGATGACTATAAACCAGCATGGACCTTTTCATTAAGTCACACGTGTTGTTCCTTGGAAAGATAATTTTTCTTTCTCTCTTCCATTTTTGGATATCTCTCATACTTTTAGGAAGAATTCACACATCTGATTGGATCTTCACTGCTGATATTATCACCTGTCTTATGTAGTATGAGGTGATAAATTAGTTATGTGCACAATATTGACTTTCTAGTATAATCTAAAATATGATTATAATATGGCTGGGCAAAGAGGGTATGCTTGCTATCTGGTGAGTACAAGATTTTTGAGACTAAATAGCAGTGAAGTTGGAGATGCAAACCAAGAGGTCTTTTAGTGTTTCATGGTTTCTTCAGAGCGGAATGTTTTCAGTTAATTTTGTTGCAACCATCTTCTCTTCCCAGTCGGTATTTATTGCGTTGTTATGTCACCATCATGCACAGTGGGTTTTGTTCACTTGTACAGGTTCCATTTTAACGCACCGTTCTCCATCTGACAAAATTTTCTCCTTGTTCTTTCAAAACTCCATCCTCCCTTCTATCTCTGCAAAAGCATCATTCTGTCCTCCAAGAGAAATCCACACTACACTCTCATCTCAATAAAAATGCCACCCACTTTCCACCATCAGACGAAATGGCATCCTGCCTCATACCTAAGGTACAAAACATGAAAAACTGAAGTAGGAAGCTTTGAAAGGGGACACAGCAACTATCAATCATTTTTTATGATGAAGGCAGTTAAATCACCCAGCTTTTTATTACTGACCAGTCATTGGAACACAGATGCACATTTGTCAATCGTTGCTTCATGTTAAACTTTCTGGTCACCCTGTAAAGGATTTTTCTTACCAAAAGGGCTATATTAAGATTACATTTGGAGAACACCATAGACAACAGAAAATGAAAATACATGCAAAATGTTTATGAATAACAGCTCGTACTTACAAAACTTAATGTGAAGGTGAGTCTGATTCTGATCATAACTGGTCCTCAAAGACAAATTTCAGTTCATAATTTTGAGAGACTAAACTTTTGAATCAGAAAGTACAGGCTGTCATAAGATAGTAAATCTGAATCCTACGTGACCTGCATGTGTGTTTCTGTACATCTGACATAACATCAGAACATACAAGCAACACGTTACCTAAACATACTTTTAAACACGAGAGCCTTGGGAGTGTCACACAAGTACTGGTATGCATAATCACGGGGTAATGCGAGAGACTGAGTCTCCATCACTAACATGGTTTCTGTGTCCTCTACACGGGAAGAGGAGCAGCCGACACAGCACCTAAAAGTATTTAAATCACTCCTCAAGTTGAAGATGGCATTCATTCGTAGGAGCTACAACATTGATGATGATCGCCATATTTAACTTCATCTCTTTATTTTCAATATAAGACAATAAACAAGGTGCCCAGATGGAACCTTAACTCCTTTTCTCTTGTCCCTTGTCTTTTTACAATACATTTTCAGTGCCCTGGCAGTATGATTACAAATATGCTAAGTTGCTGAGTAAAGTTTTAAAATAAGATTTTGATTAGGAAGCATGTTTTATTTTTTAGGGTTTGTTGCTTGGGTCATTTTGCTATGCTTATTTTTGTGTTTGTTTTGACACTTTTGTTATGCGTTTTCATGCTTTTCAAAAATATTAAAAGCTTAGTCTCACAATTTGTATGAAGGTATAACAAGCTGACCACAAGATGTGATATATTTAAAAGTAAACTGCAATCAATTCAGCCTGGCATGTTCATAATTGCAGATTTTTTATGTGACATGATTTTCCAAGCACGTGACTAGAGACACATACTTGTAAGAACTCTAACACGTATGGGTACAGGCACACATGGTTGAGAAAATAATGGACACAATTGTATGAACAAATATCATCTACATTCATGTTCTGACTAACACTTATAGTACGTCTACTGTATTAAGTCCAAACATGTTCTTTCCATTGTATTGCCTAGAGGCGAAGCACAGTTTGGGTTCATAATAAAAAAAATTTCATTTACGTGGAACAGCTGTTTTCTGTTTTGGAAGAAAATAAGTCTGGGTTTTGGCAGCAGGAAAATACTGAATACCATTTCACCGTTAAATTGTACCAAATACATTGTTCCTAATGTGTGACATCCTTGTTGGTAGCATCTGGAGAGTAATCAAAAATAAAATAAAATCGCCAGTTAAAATATGGATTATATCTAAATCTTTGAATAAAATTAACATACAACCTAGTGAGTTTTTTTTTTGTTTTTATTACTTTTGTTGTATTTATATATTTATTTTGTATCAGGGCAAATATTGAAGTTAAGGGCTACTGTGTTCCTTTAAGTATATAAAGTATTTTGGAATGTCACTGAGTTGAAAGGACAGAAGTGCCACTGTTAATGTGTTGATGCTATCTACACAAGGTGCACATGTTAAGAGGTCGAAATTAAGGCAAGCCCATAAATGCTGTAATTCATAGAGTTATTTCCTAGTTTAATAGAAGAGCATCTTAAAGACTGACTTTATAACCATATGGTGCTGTGTTTTAGCCAACTACATGTATGTGTCGGGTGTTTATTTTATGTTATACTGACAGTGAAAGGCATCATAAAATTATTTTTTTGCTATTATTTATTGGAATTAGCAGCTGTATACAGGTGCTTAAACTCCTGATTAAATATGATCTCTGTTGCCTTTTACTTTCACCAATATGTATTTTTTCACATTCCAAACTTTCTTGAATTTAAAGTGTGCATTCTGCATATTGTAACATCATGACTAAGTTGAGAAGACCGTTTTTTCTAAATAACATCTAATATCTTAATGCACAATCCATTGCCTGGCAGCTATATTTATAACTTACCGTATATACTCGCGTTTAAGTTCTCCCACGGATAAGTCGGTGCTTGATTTTACAGTATAATTTCCGGTATTTTATAATGTCGGTCGTATACGTCGAATGCAGAAAACTCACGCTATTGGTACAAGGGATTATGATATGCTAAAGCCCAGCTGAGAGAATAACCACAGACCATACTGCCTTCTTTTTCTATATATTGTGCCTACACGACCACACAGTAATACCCGAACTATTCCAAAGCGACATTTGCACTGTTTTGTGTATCTCACACCCTCCAATACCTTTATCATAAGAGCATCCCTTATCTACGATGGAGCATTCGATCAAAAGAAAATATGAAGCTGGTTTTAAAATTAAAACTCCTTGAATTGGCGAAAGAAATTGGTAACTACTCTGCTATAACAAAATTCAATGTGTCTGAGAAACGGGTATGAGATTGGAGGAAGCAAGAAGAGGTAAAAAAAAAAAGTGTATTTTTGAGCGGTTGCATAAGTCGGGGTCTGATTTTATGATCGATTTTTTGGGTTTCAAGACCTGACTTATTCACAAGTATATATGGCAGTTGAAAAGAGTAAGAAACACTGCATTTCAGTTACAGTACATGCAAACATTTCCCATATTTGGGGTTGTGTGAGTCCCATCATTCCTGACATGTACTGAATTGACATTACAAAGTCATTGTTGTAGACCTATAGCTTTTATTCATATCTATCCTGCATTACTGACAGCATACCTTTAACTAACATATCTTTCTTAAAACTACTTAATTTAACTCAGGATCAACGTGTTGCCTCTGGTAACATCATGCACATGGCAAAAACCAACCTGAAATGGAGTACCCACCTTTCACAAAACACACTCACACATGTATATCCACAAAGGCATAATCTAGAATGGCCAAATAATAGATCTTTAGGATATGGAGTGATAAAAGGAATGCCAGGAGAAAAACAGGAGACAGGGAGAATGTGCAAATTCCACACAGACAATGACCAGGGCGCTGAGTCCATGAGGCCACAGCAGTAACCACTGTGTGTTCCAATGTGTTTAATAGCAGTTGGATCAACAGGAGATCTGACCAGAATTCATATACTTGTGATGATTTCATCTCTCACTGTGTATTGTTCAGTTCACTATATTCATCTCTCCTTCTTCAGCCCTTTCTGCCACACTAGAAGTATTAAATTCATCATCCTGCTGTACTTCTTCATAAATTAGATAATAGCTAATAAACTGCTATTTGTTCAATGTGAGATGTACCTGACTAGTGCCTGCAGACTTAATCTTCAGAAGACTATAACGTAGTCCTGATTCCCTACTCTGACATTCCTGTGCTTCAAACACAAACCCCCATGGACACTTTGCTGATAAGAAGAAGAAAAAGTAGTAAAAAAATACCTGTCAAGACAAAAGAGAATAATTAATACCATTACTGTGTTTTAGCAGCAAACATTTTGCTTTATACAAACACATAATAGCAAGGTAAACAGTATGCCAAAAATAAATGTAATGGTTATGGTTAAAGAATACAGAATAACAGAATATAAAAAAGCAACTCTGCTGCTTAGAATATAGAGTTATGTGCTTTACTTGTTTTTGTGTCTTTAAACCAAGATGATAAATTATATTTTAAAAGGACCCCTGGTCCGCCCTGTGAATTCTTTAAGGAACAAAGCAATGATGAATGGATTAGTGCCAAAGCCCATGCAAAGATATTTCTAGTTGATGAAAAAGAATATACAATGACAATCAGGGACAGGAATGACCACAAAAGAGAATAAGTTTGCCCCCAAGAGGAACACAGTGAAGGGCTGGACTTGCCATTAGGGGGAAGATTAAGTGGCTGTGGCTCCTCTGTTGCTTAATTATATAAGCTAGTCTTTCTAGTGTACCTCTGTAGTTGGGCTTTTTCAGTCAGAATACCTGTATACTTTCAATTTTGATTGCCCATTGGATGTCTTTTTTTGACAACTCAATGTGAGAAAAGGAAATCCCATTGGCAAACGTGCATCTGTCAAGAGAAAAAAAAAAAAAGATTTGTGTATTTAGTTTTCATTATAGAGGAGCTTGGAGATAGGAAAAATATGTAGCTGTCAAACTCTCAAAAATATCACAGGAGACCCTTGTAATACATTTGTGATTTCAAAACTCAGATGACAAATACTCATCCCTCTAGTAAAGGCAAATCAAAGGGGTTTTTGTCTTTCTGCTGTTCTTTTAACCACTTTGACAGTTATGTATTACAATTTGGATACTTAAATGCTACTTTGATGCACTATTCAATTTCTTGGTAGAGCAATTATACTCAAATGAATGGATGGTTGAATGAGTGAATGAATGTTTGTATGAATAACTTGCATGTGAGTAATAGTCAAAGGCTAAACTTGCCATAAAACAACAGTTGGGAATTAAATCTTAAAGTATTATTCCCCACTTCAATAAAAATGTGGCTTGCTCAACAGTCTGAAGCAGGCAGCTTTCCTCATAACCTTACAAATGAGTCATCAAGATGTTTTATTTTTAACAAGAGTACATCTGTTTCTTCCGAAAAGTAGTTCAAGAATTGAAGAGCAACGGTGGAACCATTATCGTGTTAAAAAAAAAAAAAAACTACCGGTATGCATCTGAAAGGTTAATAAAAAGATCCTACATTAAATCAGGATGTCTGGTAAATACAATGATGTCATTTTTTTCACAATGTTTTGAAACAATTTTCTCCATAAGGTTTATAGATGAATAAGATCAGCGGTTAGAAGTGAAATATTGAATAAATGAATAACAAAACACAGCTCTTTCAGTATTTTGACAGAAAGGTCAAAGAGGAGGTGATGTGTATTAAGAATAACACAGTGGAAGTGATGTATAGTGACAAATAGAGCAAGAAGTGACAAATACACTAAATACCAATGTTTCCTCAACAGGTCAATAAAAATGATAGCACAGAACAAAATCAGGTCGAATTAAATAATTTTCAGTTTATATTAAACAATGTCATTGCCAGGATAGTGTTTTAGTACCTCACAACATAAACATTTATTTAATCATGTGCATCAAACATAAACCAAAAAAAAAGTTACAGAATAAAAGGAAAACATATGCAACAAGACACATACATCTATCTAAACACTGATACACACACACAAAATCTTCACATACATTATATACAATTTCTCCTGATGTATCTTGTCCATACTGAAACAAGTAACAGATTATACTGTGAGTAAGTTAAACACAGAACTCAAATTTTATGCATGCTATGGGGTTGACAGGCCTATGGGGTGTTTAGTGCCTCTTGCAATTTAAGGATCCCAGACTGCAGGAACAGATTGCATTTAAATCACAAAGCCACTTGTAACATTCCATTATACGGTAACATTAAGGCTAAAATAAAATACATTATGTTTGCATTATGTGATGACGGTAAAATCAATTATTACAAAGGAATATGAAACATACAAACTGTATACTCTTAAAAAAAACAGACTTGTCCCATTACTCAAAGTATGAAAAATAAAGTAACTGAACTAATATAATAGATGTCTGCAAATAAACGGAACTTTGAAGCAAAAATGAAAAACCTGGCTGAATTTTGGAGATTAGAATATTGATAGTAGTCAGATAAAGTTAAACAATCAAAAAAGCTGACCATATGTAAAACAGAGTAACTTTAAATAATAAATAAATATAATTGGAGATTTTATTTAGGGTTAGAAATATAGTATGACACTGAGAGTATTGGGATAGGAAGGCCACGCAAGCCAAACACACTCAACACCATCAAAATCAACGTTTTTATTATCCACTATTAAACCCACTTAACACAGGGTGATTTTCTGACAATAGCATGACAAATTTAATCACAATAGGGCGGAATGAACTTTTCTTTATCTATTGGCCACATGATTTGCCTGATCCTTTAAAATCAATTTTACTTGTGTGCTGCCAATCCTTATGTGAAGAACTGTGACTCTATCTACTGAAAATTCTGTCACTTAATGTTTTGAACAATTACCATCTGACTTCTGAGATTAGTAGTTCAATGCCGTGGGGGAAGCCTGGAACGTGATCTTGAGCTATAGATCTTAACACAAAATGTGCCTCTTTTTTTAGAAGATAGAAGATGTATGATGTCTTAGAACAAACGATCTCCACGCTGCTTTTAAATGATCTGTTTCTGGGAAGATCCCTTTTTTTTAATTTATGTTTGTTACCAGGACAATTTAATGTTGACCACTCTTTTCACTCTGTCATTTCTTCTTTCTTATCTGTAACTATTATTTCGTTATTTTATTATTTGCTAGCAGCTACAAACTTTTCTTTCTTTGCTAATTAACTTTTCAGTTACCTGGTAAATCTTCTCTCCTTCAATGTGCTTTCATAATGATTTTAAACTTTGAGAGTTGGCTTTCCTTCTATCTTTATTTTCAATAATGTATAGGCATGTTGCTTTATAAGATCACCTTCTCTGCTTTTTCTGGTCTTCTTAAGCATTTTCATCCCTTTAACTGATACGTTTGTATTCTTTGTAGCCTTCATTAATTTGTCCTCTTCATGACTTTACATGTTGCGCAGAAGTCTCAATCAAAAGGGAGCACCCAGATTTTTGAATTTTGCCTAATTTTGAACTTGAATATATTTCTAAAGCAATTTCTCTGCTTGCTTATCATGCCAACTTATCAATGTTTCAATTTGCTCATTCATGGCAGATTTTAGTTTAGTGTATGAACTGTGTGTATGCATCGTGTTTTATATTAGGCCATTTTTCAAATCTAAACTTAAAACTCATTTGTTTAAAACTGCTTTTTCTCTTTGACTACAATTGCTCTGTCTGATTTTAAATTTTGTATTTTAGTTTTGTTTATAATGTGTGTTTCATCTATTGTTCGGTGTCCTTGAGTGTTTAGAAAGGCGCCTACGAATAAATAAAATGTATTATTATTATTATTATTATTACTTGGATTCTTCTTTATATGAGAGGAGTTACTCATGGCTAGCCAGATGTTACATCGATATGTTGCACCCAGTGGGGCCAGGCTTAGCGCTGACTCCCTTCTTCCCTAAACTGGATAGGCAGGTCAGATAATGGATGAATGATATATTACTAGATTGTACTGTGAGAAATACAGGTTCTGCATGTTTCTGAATTTATTTGTCTCATTTGTGTCTGTATATACAATATATTTCAAAATGCAGAAATTACAACATTAAATTAAGAGAAGAATATCTCAAGGAAAATATGAAAAAAATATTTTACTGTGAAGGTCAATCATTTTTATTATAAAAGCATAATGCATGTTATTTAATTTTCTCCTGTGCTTCTATTGTAAAGTTGAAATGGCACTAATTAATTGCAAAGTAAAGCAATTGAACAATGCTGTTGTCTTGAAATTATCCCAGTGAAATTCATCAGACATTGCAACATTATTGTAGACCTTTGGTAACTTTATTATACAGTGTTTGAATAGAGTGCAAGTGAATAGAACCACTTGAAATTAATTCTTCTGTCGATACTTCTACAAGGTAATCAATAGACTTAGAATTAAAAAAGGCTGTTGAGCATACAGCAAGGTTAACTCTTTCTCAGACTTAAATTGTGGGTGTCTGCTTGTATGGCATTTGTATTTCATGCTGATAATAAAGGATAACATTCACTTGCAGTTTACACTGTTTTCAGCTGGTTTTGCAGATTATGTAGGTGCATTTTTAAAGATGTGGATTTATGAAATTCTGCATTAACTGTATGAAGAAGTAAAAGCATATGAATGATCCATTTAATGAAAATATATATTACAAATCTTTTTAAAACTGCTGCAAACATGGGCGATCACCATTCATAATCTCATGATTAAAACTGTAACTTTTCAGCTCCCTAAATGATCAAACCTTTTACAACAAATGTTCTATTATTGTGTCACTGGGTTGTAGCCTATGCCAGCAGCATCAGGCACATGGAAGTAGTCAAAATGGGAAGTTATGCATCCATCCATCCATCCATTATCCAACCCACTATGTCCTAACTACAGGGTCACAGGGGTCTGCTGGAGCCAATCCTAGCCAACACAGGGCGCAAGGCAGGAAACAAACCCCAGGCAGGGCGCCAGCCCACCGCAGAAATGGGAAGTTAGTGAAAACATTTTAAATACATACACAGTGTGCAATCTTATATCTGCTGAATCCACTTCAGATCAGATGGAGGTGTGTGGAGCCAATCCTGACAGCATCAGACACAAGGCAAGAATTACCCATGGGTGTGACACTAGTCCAGCATAGTGTTCCCTCATGAAGTTGCACACTTGCATTCATTCATTCGGCTATAATTTAGAGGTTTCCGGTTAACCTTATAACACAAACATATCTTTGGGAGATGAGAGGAATACCAGAATTTTGGGCGAGAAATTAAAACAGATGAGTGGAGAGGGCAAAAACTATAAATGGTGTATCAGGTATTGAACTCATTCTCCTGGAGGTTTAAAGTAGCAACAGTAACTACTATAGCACCATGCCACTCAGTTTTAAAAAAATATTGACAATGTTTAATGCTTTAATTTATATTGAGAACTGTTAGGTCCAGTTTTCCACCCTTTTTTGTTCTACTTACTGATTTCTATAATGGTAAATATGCACTGTGATATGAAGAGCTCCAATACATTAGACTAGATTGTACAAGCTCAGATATAATTTCAGAAGATGTACATAAGATTTACTATCTTAATCCTAGAAACAGTCTTGTAAAACCTTTTTGATTCAAAACATTATGCCTCATAAAGCACAGATATATGATTCCTGGAAGTAACTTTTATTTTAAACTGGACGTCTTTCCAAATGGTGCAGTGCAGTGACGACATGTGAAAGTCATATAATTTGATCAGGATTCCTGACTCTTGAAAAGGAATTGTTCATGCCTTGTGCCTGATGCTTGCTTAAATAGGGTTCCAGTTTCCCAACGACCCTGTCCTGAATAAGCAGGTTTGGAAATGGATGGATGGAGTGATATTGTGCCTGTGTGGAGATTTTATAAGCCAGGTAACTTACTACCTATACTGATTAACTTAGTGTATATCTATTTGTCTGAAAATATGATGTTTTGAATATGAGGAAAAAATTAGGACAAAGAGTGAAGGCACTTTTTGGGACATCGTCCCATAGGTTGTTAGAATACCAAACCAGAACATTCCAGCATAATGAAGTATGGAGATTCTAGGAACATTAAATCTAAAAGATCTGCATTATCATGGGAAAAGTGGGGTTTCTGGTAGAGATTGGTGATTGCTGTGACTTAATGCAGGAGGCAAAGGAGTGTGGATTTGAACCACTGGACATGAAATAAGAGACACCTCATTTGGGTTGAGGTAAAGAAGAAAAATGGGCAATGCAACATTTGTCTTACATTTGTTGGTACAGTGTCTATCTTGATTAAGCTGGATCATGAAGTTACCCAAATCTTCAAAATATATAAAAACTATAGGTTGCAATTCACAATATTGTCTCTATTCTTATCTTAAAGTAGAAAATGGTATAGTTTAATTTGAAAAGTTTTTTTATCTACCTTTGGAAAATAAAGTTGCAGTTGTTTTGTGGACAACCATACTGTCAAGAATTTCATGTCACAATGCATGCATGTACATTTCAGCATTGAAGAAATTGCTAGTACTTTTCACAGCCATATGAACATTAAATAACTAAAAAACATATGGCAACATGTTTTTATGTGGTTCCATTCAGGTCTTACCTTATGGCTCCTCACAATAAACAGATAATTGATTTACTGCATTAGCAAATTTATGGGTATACAATGACCACTTTTGTCAATATGATTACAGATGAGGAAAGCATAGCTGTCAGTCAAAGGTGTCAACTGCACTCAACGTCCTAAAATAGGCATGAACAGAACTCTACATGGGCAAAGCCAGCGGTGTTAAAAGTAAGTGTTATTCCCTGATTCTTCTCTTCTATTGCTCTCACTGCGTTTGTGAAAGCCTGCCTTCTCATTTTGTTGCTGTTGATGACACTTTAACAGATTTGAACTATGAGCCAGTAACCTCTTGCTTCTCATTCCTCACACTGAGTAGAAAATGACATTTTCTACTGTACCTTAATGAGCCACTTAGTTTGGTAAGCTCAGGGTAAAATGCATGAAAGGGGATTACTTGCTGATAGCGATGTACTACACTCTATTTCTTTTATTTTAAACTGCTGTGTTTTAAAGATCTTGTAATTCCCAATTGAATAATTACAATTAATCAGTAATACTTAAAATTGCTTTCTGGTGTATACATCTCTATTAAGGTAGAACTTAGCTAAAAAATAAAGACACTTTTATTCCTTACCTGCATGAAGAACACAAAAGGCAGTGTCAACTTTCATCATTTTGGAAAAAACCCTTACATACACAAGACCATCAAATAAGGTAGAAACCCTACCAGTGCCAGTGTAGCAGCAACGTCTAATCGGAAGGTAACATAAATGGCACTAAAAAAAGTGACTATTTTTTTTTATTTATGGTGGCTCTGTGACTAAGGATCTGTGCTGGTATTTGGAAAGTTGCTGGTTCAAATCCTGTTATTGCCAGAAGGGATTCCACTCCATTGGACCCTTAAAGAAGGCCCTTAACCTGAAAATTTGTCCAGGTCCTGCAAAAAGACAATGGGGATTAATAAAGAATACCAAATGAAAATAAAATAAACATTATATTCACTAGCTGGGTGGCATGGTAGTGCAATGGTTAGCATTGGTGGCTTGGAGATTTGGTATCCTGGGTCTGAATCTCACACCCAGGTGTTGTCCTTGTGGAGTTTTAACTCTATCCCCATGTCTGTTTTTTATCCTCCCACATCACCAAAGATGTACAGTTTGGTTAATTAATAATTAGTATGAGTTTGGATGGCTGTGTTGAGTGTGCCATGTAATGGAATGGTTCTTTTATGTAGGTTTGAAAATATTCTGTTTGTTGTTAACGATATATATATATATATGCACTACTGCAAACTGTAGAACCCACTGAGTACTTAAATATATGAACAGCTAATCCATGCAAGCATCTTCACCACACAATGGCCACAGAAGCTCCTACAAAAACTTGATATGTCAGGGTTTTTTATTTGTATTTAAGCTGTGGTGGCTCTGAGGCTAAGGATCTGTGCTGGTATCTGGAAGGCTGCCTGTTCAAATCCCGTTACTGCCAGAAGAGATCCTACTCTGTTGGACCCTTGAGCAAAGCCGTTAACCTGAAAATTGCTCCAGGGACACTAGACAATGGCTGACCTTGTGCTCTGATCCTCAAAAGTCATTTGAAAAGACAATTTCCCCTCAGAGATAAATAAAGTGTAGCAAAATCAAAAAATTTAAATACCTCACCCAGCAGCAGCCTGGAGTCAACATCTTCCAAAAAAAAAAGTGGAAAGAGAAATAATGGAAAGGATTATGAATAAGCCAATGCTTTTGGTTAACATTAAAAATTTAGCATATTGTTGCATAAGTTCATAAAGCTCCTTTGAATTTACTCTATAAAGATCAAAAATTAAGGATCCTAACTCTAATGTCATTTGTAGCCATGAAAGTTCAGACAGTTCTGACTTTGCGGTAACAAATACAACCTTCATTTCCATGGATGATAAAGCTTGATTATTGTGTTTGATGTCCTGCAGGTATATGTTTGGAAATTTTTGGTGCAGGTAAATGATACAGAAATAGCAACCTTGTTTATTGACTTCAGTTGTGATTAATAAATCACAGCCTTTTGTCTCTTTTGTTTAAGATAATTCAATGTATTAATTCAAATGCTCACTGTATTATCCTAAGCGTGTCACTTTATCTATCAGTGCCCAAATCTACTCTATATATATATAAAATCCTAAGCCTAAAAGTGCAACGATTTTGTGCAACGATTTTATGTGACTTATGTCACTTTTTTGTCACACTTTAAATCAGGCTTATTTTAAAACCTACATATATATGTTTGGTATCATTCTTTTCAGAATTTATCGAAGTTTAATGTGATTTGTGTTGTTAGAACAACGCCCACAGTCCAATCACTTCTCATGCATGTAAATGCTATTGTCAGACATAGTACCTGCACTCTCAGCTCCAAGCAGGGTCGGAAATAAAAGACAAAGAGTAGAAGACAAAGTACAATGTCCAAAAAAGGTTACAAAAATGTTGGCGCGATACACATGCAGAGCAGGTTAGAGATTATGAAAGTACTAAAATTCGAAAGTCTCAAAAATTAATAGTAAAGAAAAGAGATTGAATATATGGACATAGGTGATATGACAGAAGTATGTAGATATTGTTTGGCTTTAAATTTTAAGTCGGAGATTTGTAGATCGTCTAATTCATGTTGCCATCAGGGAAAAGTAGTGTTTCTTCCCAATGATGAGGTGTATCTGCAAGAATTAAAAGATTTGTTGTTTGGTGAAAGTGAAATCCACATACACGAGCGGCAGAGCGAAGCGAGCATGGGGCAAAGCCCCTTCGTTTTTCTATACACATGTAATTTGTAAGTTGTATTGGATAAAAGTGTTAACTAAATAATGAAATGTTTATCGGGATTGATTAATAAAAGCACTTAAATAGAAACACTAAAAGAATTACGTGAAAATATGCAGTAACATTCATATTCACAGTAGAGAATGTAGGCGATGTAGGCTGAAGGTGGGACAACTGAGCAATAAAATCCTGGAAAAAGTCATTAAACACCTAGGATATATAGCAAAAAAAGTCATCAGTCCTTGTGCACTTCACTTGTCACATTCATTAAGATGGAAGGTCACATCACACCTCATAACTAGCACCAGTGTCATTTTAAAATGAGAAATTACTGCCAGGATCACTTCAAAAGCTAAGACTCAATCATCAATCAAGACTTAATTTCTGAAAACTAACAAAACTGGACTCTTTTTTTTAAATACAGTAAATAGAGTGAGTACCTGTTGATACTAATCTTTCACATAGCAGGTGTCTCTAGACTCAATATGGTACCTAGAGGAGGAGACTCTTGAGCACAGTTCCTTCTCCTACAGTCTTCTTGGACTGGATCCTTGGTAGTTCCAGTATCCCATCAGGGTTGTGAACCTATTCAGTACCCTTATGAAAAAGAGACACCAACAATACTCAATGTCAAAACATTTTGGACAGGAGGCAGAGTGAATTGTGATAATATTTTAAAAAACTAAATTAAAAATTAAATAATTTCACACAAATTTGCGTAGACAAAGTTACATAAAAAAAAAAAACATTAGTAATCATTCAGCTATTCATTCTCAAATAGAATACATTTAGAGTAGTGTGTCAGGAAGTTGATAGGCAAGAACATTTTAAATCCATACTCCTTTTCTAAACCAGATTCTTTTATTGTAAAGGGTTGTAGTTATTCCCAGCAGTATCAGGTGCAGCACAGGAAAAAGCACTAAACAGAGTGGAGATCCTTATATGGTGAGACCCACAAATTAATGTACATCTCCCATTTTTTAAATAAAAAGGAGGTTCCAGAAGCCGCTTATACTGACAAGGGAAGA
Source organism: Polypterus bichir lapradei (assembly GCA_026402145.1). Taxonomy (NCBI): domain Eukaryota; kingdom Metazoa; phylum Chordata; class Cladistia; order Polypteriformes; family Polypteridae; genus Polypterus; species Polypterus bichir. The sequence goes on from JANRMT010062792.1 coordinate 94,272,529, forward strand.
ATGTGCAAACTTCACTTGAGCAGTACCCACCTGGTATTGGAACCCAAGGCTACGGAGCTAGGAGCATCATTATTCCACTGGGCCAGTATGCTGTTATGATCTGAAGAAACCAACAATTAAAATCGGCCCTGAAACATGTATGTATATGTTGTGCCATGACTGGTAAAGGCAAGTGAAATTTAATGAAGAGACTAGGAGAAAAGACAATCATCATGCCAAGCTAAAGTCTAAACTCAAAATCAGCACAAACCTGGAACGTTAAACAAAAATTGGCATCAGAAATACTGTAAGCAAGAAATCAGTTATTTAAGGACAAAACCCAAAGCAAAGTACACATTAACAAATTACACTTTTATCCAAAATCTCAGATAATCAAGAAGAGAGTGGTGCTGACCTTTATACTATTGACTCGATGGCATCATAGGTCACAACCTCCGGCCATCCCATTGTGGTAACCATTGCACCAACAGCATTCAAGGAACCACAAAATAGCGTTTACGATGAAAAACAAAATGGCATCGGAAAAGAAACAAAATACTTACATCTCTTTTATAGCTCTTATAAAATAAGTTGAATACTAAAATAAGCACCAAAAATTGATTTGGCAACCTAAAAAATCTGTGATTGCAAGTATATATACCTAAATAAAGTCTTGAAAAACTAAAACTATAATTCATGAATTAAAACAAGAACAATGCGTAGCACATACTGTAGGTGTATGTCTGCAGCAACTTTTTTCTGCCAGTAAAACCTTATTTGGACAGAATTAGTTTGATACCAGAAGGTGTAGTAAAGAAATTATTTCTGGAAGGCCCCTATAATTTTACTCCAGTCCAAATTGCTCTTGTCAGTAACTTTACACACTACCTGTTTACATTTCAGTAAAAGTAAAAATTGAATAGCCTTTTCCTTCATTAAAAAGTCAATAAAGTATAACCACAGGTTAAATTAGTTCAATGCAATTTGACATGTCAGTAAAACTATCATTTCCCATGAAAAGAGAATTTCCTCCAGGTTTTCAGAGGTTTCATGGAAAAAACGGAGGAGTTGGCAAACTTACCCCGCTTTATGCAGTCCACATCAATTCATTTCAAACCGATTTATACCGCTACCCACTAATAAACACACGTGCATACACATCGCATTACATTAAGATAAATTCATAGCTGACAAGCCAGAAACTTATTCTAATACTTCTCAGGTTGCAATACTTCGATCATTTTCCTCAATAAATAAATGAACAAGTATAATATTTTTGTCTCATTTGTTTAACTGGTTTCTCTTTATCTACGTTTAGGACTTGAGTGAAAATCTGATGATGTTTTAGGTCATATTTATGCACAAATATAGAAAATTCTAAAGGGTTCACAAACTTTCAAGCCCCACTGTATTGATAAGTAAGGGGAAGATGGATGGAGGAAAATTATTAAAAGTCGGGTGACACAGGGAAACTTCTTCCTTGCAACATGGAATCCACGTACTCATCTGTGACTGAATAAAGACGGATTGATTGAACTATTCCTGTCTTCCTCAGGGGGTACTTGCACAGTTTGTCTTTCTTTAGTGATTTGACTGTAACAACAGACAGAAGATGTACAGTTTTGACCTTAGCTCACTTTGAGACTTAAGTTTCTTCTCCCCATCTCCATGGAAAAAAAAAACCTGTCTTTTCCCTCTGTAGGATTTACAGATATCCATTAATGGCTTCTTGATTAGGTATTAAAATTACTGTATACCACTTAGTGTTAAAATATAACATTAGTTTTTGTAACTGTGTGAATGTGCCCTGCAATGGACTGGCATCCCATATAGGATTGGTTCCTACCTTGTGCCTGTGTGACAATGAGCTCTGTCACAAAAAAGAGTGGAATGCCATTTGCAGGCTTACATGGAGCTTTCTGTTTTATTAGGTATTTAGAAAAGAAAAAAATACCTTCAAGTTTGTATTTGTTGTGATGTTTCATTTAGTTATGGTTGTAGGTTTGCTTGTAGGTCTGTACTTAGTTATTAGTTAATACTTATTTATTGATCATCATTTTTGCCAAGGAGTCTCAACAAGACGGTGATGTTCAAAGACCATTAAAACATCAATGTAAACTGTAAAGATTTAAGTCTAACCAAACTGCCATTTGCTCCTTTGAGGCAGAAAAAAGAGGCAGATGAGAAAAAAATAGTTTTTTACAATGAGACACAGTGTTAGAATAAAGTTTGAAGGCAACATTCCAATACAGGTAGTTTTATGTTCTATATTTGGGGATGGGGATCCTCCATAGCCCTTCTAGCGAAACAGTGAAAGAGAGTGGACAGAAATTAAAAAAAATGGTGTTGATCAGCATAAAAACATTAAAGTAGAAGTATAGATACCTGAATCAAAATATAAAATAACTTGCTCGTCAAGAGTCTCTCATTTGTAAGACAGTATTTGTTATAGGCCCTTTTAGCAGATATTTTAGCCAGGAGTTTTATAGGATTAGCTCCTGAAAGCAATTAGGCCATAGCCTTCTTTACAAAAATGCTCAGGCTGTGTACATTTAGAGGGACAATATTCATAATCATCACATTTCAACACCCTAGATCTGTAACTAAACTGACTGTTCCTTTTAAGAGGGACTTTAGCAGTATGATAAAGAACATCATCCTCAAAAGCTACAGATCTCAGACCACAGGAGGTTTTCCTCCATGATTGTGTTTTGCTTTGCTCCATCTATTATATCCGTTATCTTCAGGAACCTGGCACTGTGGCTGTTATCACTAATTCCAACCATTTAATTCCCTCTCACCAATGAGATTCTTCTTCTTCATATGTCACTCAGTTACATATCTTACCCAAAATCCAGAACCTTGCTTTTGAAATTTTGTTCTTAACATCAAGTATTCTCTATCTGCTATTTTAAAACTATATTTCACAGTCTCTCATCAGCCTTCTGACAAACTATAGTTTTATTTAACTGTGATGGTGAACACTAACTTTAGGTATGGCAAGACAGGCCACAGATTCCTTTAAGTTCTTCTGGGAATCACTGTGGTCAAATTTGTTGTTTGCCCATGGAGTGATTTTGGCAGTGTGGCCATTCTTGATTAATTACCCCAAATTGTTTCCATTTCAGCTTTGGCTGTAGTTCACAGATATCCAGCAGCTTTAGAAATACTTTTATAACCAGTTTTTGACTAAAGAGTATTTTTTTTTCTACAGATCGTTATGAGTATTCTTGTACAATAGAAAGGAAGGCTTGTAGTGAGATATCCACTGTGGTAATAACAGCTGTTTTTTTGAGATTTTCAGCATATAGGCTGACACAAATCAGCATGCATTATATCACTAAAGCCTTTATAAAGCAAACCTAAATTGATTGGTATTTTTTTAATTAATTAAATACAAATCAATATTTTTTGCTGTTTGAACACTCAGGTATTCTTTGATTGTTAGGATATTTGTATTAAAGATTGAAATAAGGTCGCATTTTTCGTGAGAGATTTGTATATATTATTATTTATATAAAATAACCCATTTTTATCTGTTTTTTGCTTATTTCCTGTTACGTTCTTATTGGGAAAATAAAAATAATATATTGCAGTTCATGGTCATAGATGGTATAGTTTATTTTCCAGTTTTAGTCACTAATTGAATTTAGATTATAAATAAAATGTTAATCACAATTCCAAAGCAGGGACTGTAACCTGAAGGGCAAAAAAATACCGAGGTGTCACAACAGAAGGAGAAACTAATTCAAAGTTAGAAACATCTCACGGTCTATGTTAAAAGGAAAACTTCTAGATGCAGCAGATTTTTTTTTAGCAGTAAAACAAATACAGTTATTCTTCATTGTCAATAAGGTGGTGCTACGAAAATAATTACAATAATGATTTTCTTATATTTGCCAAAAGAAAGAGTGACAATCTAGAAATAATGGAGTTGACCAGGAGGAGTGTAGAAGAGTTGAGTAACTCATTTCAAATGAACTTAAATCATAACGGAACAAATACAAATTCCTAAAACTGACAGGGTTTTTGCATGTAGAACTTCTTAAATCCAAAGTGATACCTGTGACGTTACTTGAACGTATTTACCTGAACATTGACAACTAATATGTATATTAATATACATGTGCCTCCAAATCTTGACACATTAAAAATCAACTTTTAGCATTGTGAGAATATGTTTTGAATTCTTGGAAATCTTACCAGTTTCACTGCTGTCCTTTACAAGTCAAATTATTTATTTACTTATTTATTGCCATTCATCATAAACAACTGGCAACATCAATATAGTCATTGATACGTGCTGATTGAAACAATATAAGAAACAATATATAAACAGATCATTAAAATAGGCTAATGCAAAAAAAAACAACTCTTAGAAGCTTTTACACTATATTCTCACCTAAGCTTATTTTAATTATATTAACCTTATTTTGATTTTATATACTACTTGGACTAGCAATCTTATAAGTCAATACACTATCATATCATTAGCAAGTGATGTTATGGAGAAAATTCAAATACTATTGTTGGCTAATTTGTCTCACATACTGTATATCTGACACCAGGAAACATTGTGCAATTCCCTGTTGAACCTTTCAATATTTTGTTTATATTTTTAGATTGTATACTCCAGATTTTTCAAGTACTTTTCGAACTTGTCCCTGTTTTGCTTGTTTGTTTCTGTTTATTTTGTGTAATTACTGTGGTCATAGTTAAGCTGGAGCATCTCTCTCAGCTCTACCTTTTTGTTGTTCCTGATTCTTTCTTTTTCTTTCAATTGTTATTTTTTCAGTTTAAGTTTAAGCCTAAGGGGGCAGGCCTCCCCCGGTGATGAATCTGGATGCTGCCAATTATAATAAAAAGTCAAAGAAAAATCTGAAGTGATCGTTTTCTTTCGATGATGCTACATCATTTCTAAAAACAGCTGTGCTTTAAGACATGGTTTCCACCAGTCTTCTATAATTCACTAAATCATTGACTGATTTAGTTTACTATACCAAGTTCAACCTAAAATAAACATGTTGTCCACAATGTTTGACACAGTAATGTTACCAATTTATCCTTTTGAGAACATGGGACTATTTTCTAAACATGCTTGCACTCATAATTTTAGTTATATATTTTAAGTACACAATCCCTTATTTTTTGGCAGATGTAATTTTGATGTAATTTTCCAACAGCAAAGCTGACAAATGATGTATATCCTGAAGGATGAATGAAATGAAAGTGGCTTGAATTTCTATACAAAAAAGAGAGAGAGATTTTCTTCTTTTTTTTCTTAGATCTACGGTTTAAGCAAAGCTAGTACATTAGATAGCAAGTACAAAGGAGCAACCCAAGTCTACAAAAAATTCCCATGTCCAAAGTTAATTGGACTTAGTTTTTTGAGTAGCGCAGGTAGTGTTGTGTACAGCTAAAGCACTGGACTTTATAGCTCAACATTTCTCTTTCAGCTCCCACCTCCAACTCACGGTGTGTCCGTGGACAAGTCAGTGTTCCAGTTGAAACGTATGTAAACAATTTTACTTAAAATTAATCTTCAAGTCACCTTGAATAATGGTGTCAGCCAGACATACAATAATACAAAAATACAATTAATATTGCAAGATGTATTCATTATTTCCCAAATTAATAATACAGGTTATATTTAAAACAATCCGTGTTTGGAGTGAAGTAGTAAACAGAACATTTTTCATAAATTGAAGGCATTACCAAAAATAATAGAAAATCCTTTGACTATACTGATTGCAGCTAAGTATAAATTATGCATTCATTGTAGGCCAACAAAAGAAGACATCTTCAAATCTCAGTCAAATATAATTACTTAAGTTGGCTGAACATTCCCCTGCTCATCGTTTGTGATTTCCCTTTGACAGCAGCACTGACAGATGACCTTCCCTGCAATGTCTTTCTATCGGATCACGAGGCGCGCTTCTCACTCACTGAATATCTCTATATATTTGTGACATTAAGCTTTCAAATTCAGCTATTGACAAATCAGAACATCAGTCTAAAAGCTGCTCTCCCTATCACTCACAATAAAGTAGCTATCACTTGTGGTGTTGTAGAGCAAGCACATCACTGAAAAATGAGTTCTCACTGAGTGCTAATTTGACACAGCTCGCTTGCCTTGCCATAATTGCTCTGTCATTGTCAGTTGGCAGTTTGGGCTCATTCCTGGGAGCTTCGCTCTACAATTGGACACAATTACTCCCATTTACCACCACTATTATGCCACTGATGTTGGCCAGTCTGCATATTGACATGCCTCATTAAACTTGGATGCAGGCCATTAATGAACATTGTTAGCATTTCTCTTAAACTTTTTCGCCTCTAATAAACAGTCAGTGTTCCATGAAGGAGCACTGCCATGCTTGTGATATGATATTTATTATCTTGTGGGGGAAGGGTGACTCTGCCAACAGTTACTATCCACAGGCACTGAAAGAAAGATATATGGCTAGAGCACTAGAGAATAGCACTGATCATGCAGACCTTTTCCCATAGTAATATCCCACTATTAGGCACTATTTTTTTCTCTCTGTCTCTTTTCCAAAAGCAGACACAGCAGGCACCCACTGTGACCTTATAATGGCCCATTTCTAACATTCAAAGGTTTTACATGTGCTCATAAGACCACCTATGGTCTGTCCCGCTCATCCCCTGTGGTGTCATAAAACATTCTAAAGCTGACTTTGCTAGGTGATGATGATCCATCATTTCCATGCTCATTTCAGGTTGGTGTACACTTAATTTTTTAAGAGTCAACATCTGTGCAGCAGACAATTTTACACTTGCTAGGTGTTTTGCCTTTGGAAATAAATGTTTGCTGTATAGCCGCTTTTTACCTTTCTTTTTTATAAATATACAATATTAGTCATCTGAGTGCAAAAATTGCTCCAAAGTTATTAAGATGTATTGCTTAATTAGTTAAATCTAATATTTAAGCAGGACATTTTTCACAATGCTTAGAAAGAAATGGAGCTGTTGTCAATAAAATTTTGTTGCATATGGTGAGAGAACCATATAACAAAGATTTTCCTTCAGTGTTGGCAGACAGAGCTGCCACGCAAAAGTTACAAAGTGTCTTCAAATGATTTTTTAGACCTTTGGTTAGGCCACTTAAAATTAATTTTGCTGTTACTATCCACAGGCACTGAAAGAAAGATATATGGAGGAAATTCTGGACTGTTTCTATGAAGAAGCAAGGAAACCCCAAGGAAATGGGAATTCTGTGTTTGGAGACTAAAAGTTTCATCATTTTTTTGTTGCCTTTGTGAAAGAAAATTGAATCTTTACTTACTTGAGCAATCTGGGTATTCAATAAATTTAAATATACAGATGAAGAAGAAAGGGCACACCTAAGCAAAGTACAAATAAAGAGACAATAATATATGTAGTCTGATTCAAATTAATATTCCAATTTAAGCAGACTTTTCCATTATCAGTGAGTCATGACAAAACTGTAGCAGTTTGCGGAGTGACAATTGTACAGTCAAGCATCTATAAAGGCATAAGCCATTTGACTGTGAATTATTAAAACTTTAACAAAATGAAAAAATTTAACCAGTTAATGTCAGGCAGAAAGTTTATCTGAAAATAAGAAGCCTAATTTTTCAGTGTACAATTTCTGTGAAGTTTTAGCTTGTTTCTGCTTGGTGTTTTAGATAGTTTATGAAGAACATCACTTATGCTTATTTTACCCACTCTATGATGATTTTTTTAAACTAACAATTTTACTTATTTTACTTAATTTTTTATTTTATACAATAAACTAGTTAGGGTATTTTAAAAATGATACATACTGTATGAAGAACAAAAGTTAGTTAGAAATTATTTCAAAGAATAACTTACCTACATCAATATTATATTCTATTGTCTTCAAAGTGATATCTACTAGATGATATGCATATGTCTTATGAAGAAGCAATTCTGAAAGTCTTCAACAGTGACTAAATTCTGTTTCTGTATTATTCTGGACCACTAACGGCACAGTGCATGATAACATGCAGTGAATACACTTGACTTGAGCAGTCCTAGTTTTCATACTCTTTCTCTGTACGTTTAGCATTCGTTTGCTCTGAAGTTGATGTGCTTGCCGTTTGCTCTTCTTTTGTCGGCTTTTTTTGCGTTAAAACTAATTAAGTAAGTGTTTGTGTTACAATTACTTAGTATGTTTTCTTTAATTTTTAGGTGTAGTGACGGCGAAGGTGGTAGGGATGAGAACGGTGTCCGTACACGTGCCGCACGGCCACCCTGCTGGCCGCTGCCGGGAGTTGATTCTACAATAAAATAAAATAAAAAGAGGAATAACCTTGGAGGTCAATCATCACCCCGCAAGTGGATAGCAGACGTCACGTAGTAAATGTGTACCAAATTTCAGGTCAATAGGTCAAACGGTTTGTGAGCTACAGGTGATTCAACATCCTGGAAAGACAAACGAACAGCCACGGTAGCGTATTATATATAAAGATGGTTGGAAGCCATCATATCTACCATTTTTTCAACTTTATTCTGACTTTTGGTAGAAGACAAATAAATATGTGTTGCTTTCTAGCTTATTTTCAAATTCTCGTACACTTCTTGACAGCAAGACATTTGATCCTTATTGGCCCATCTTAGAAGAAATTTTGCAGACACTTAATGCATGCAAAAGCTTTAATGAAAAAACACCTCATGTGACCAATGGTCATTTTTTATTGTTTTCTTCTCGATGACCACTTAATTTGTAGAAGGACAGCAGAAGTTTCAGTGAAGGTTGGTCATCTGTGACTAATTTTCGACTATAATGGAAATGTTTTATCCACTGATAAATAATGACCTTACTTTGGTAGTCATCTCCAATGGTACTGTTCCACTTTTATCATTTCTATTTCACCAACAATTCTCTTCTCTTCCATCCATTTTATTATTACTGGCACAGGAAATGCATCTTACATTTGAATAATGTTTGGGGATATGGATTGCTCGTGGGGCAGGTTAGTGTTTCTCCTATAACACATCTCAGCACAACTCACTGTCTATATTTCTCCAACTGTAACAGACATGGTCTTAGAACTTTGAGACCACACTTTACATTTACACACAGTGAGATGGCTAGTATTTCTGACTTATCGCAACAGAGACCTTGTTAAAAGTTCCTGCACATTCTTCCTGTGTCCACATAAGTTTTCTCTGTGGACACCAATTTCCTCCATCATGTTGAACACATACCTGTACAGCTTAGATTAATTGGCAGTTCTAAATTTCCTAGCATAAGTATGTGTATGTGCCTGTGTCTGTGACAGACTGGTGTCCCATGAAGGACTGTTTCATGAAGGACTAGCTTGTTTCTGATGCTCACATGATATTCTTTGCCTATCTCTTATTGTGTAAGCAGAGTCAGAATATCAGTTGTATGCATATCTTGTCCCTTTTTTTGCATAATGACAGCTTGTTGAATTGAGAAGTGAGATTCACATTTGTAAAAAAAACATGAAATGTCCAATGGTGAATGTATGCCACTAATGACCATTAACCATTTATCTTTATATCCATCCAACCATTAACTGAACCTGCTTAATTCAGTTTAAGGGTTTAAGAATGTCACAACCTACAATGGCAACGGTTGGGGGAAAATCAGGAACCAACCCTGGATGCGGCACCAGTCTACTAAAGGAAACACTGAAACACTTTCACTTAAATGAGGCCAATTTATAGCCATAATAATATGTACAACTTTGGGATATGGATGAGAGAACTGAAATCCCTGAAGAGAAACCCACACACTCATTGGGACAATGTGCACACTGCACACAATGGAAGTGTCTTGACCAAAGCCTCCCAGAGTAGGACTAGCCACTGCTCCATCGTGCTTCCTTAGGCTACTTATTTATGGCTCAGTTACAGTATATGGATTTCTAGTAGGCATTGGAGTACAGTATGCAGTAGTAAAGAAGGTGTTACATGGAGAGTTGCTTTGGAACTTTTCATAATGTAATTTCAGTGGCTTAAAATATTGGTTTATTCTGGCACCCTAAAAGAGCAAATAGTAGAATTTGTACTGTAGGTTTCAAGATTAAACTTGCTATAATGCATATAGCACCTTTGGGTAAGGGAAGAAATTTCTCACAAACCCCTAGGCCTTGTAAATTAGCACAAAAAAGAGTGTATCAATCATTTTTAGAAGTGATTGGTGTGAAAATATTCTGGTGTTCAGGAGAAAAAAATTAGGTATTGTGATATTAGATCCTAAGTGAGAAAACAGATATGTCATACTATTTTGATAAATACAACAATCTGTTTTGTAAAGCTGAGTAGGGCAACAGGCATTATTTTGTTACTTTTTCTTAGGAGTTGTGCTGCTTTTTTTTTTTTTAAACACGTATTGATCTGGTCCTGCTCCAGATCTGGGTAGCTTCCAGATATCTGTTAGCGCAGCCTTCTCCATTTCCTAGATACTTGTCAAATTGTGTATTACTGACAATCAGTGCCTATTGAATATTGGCACATTGTTTTTAAGATAGGATTTAGCCAGCCTAAATACATATAAATATTCCAGTGTAATTAAAATTTATTACTCATGATGGCTCTGTCAAATCATTTTACATACATTTCATTCATAAAACATGTATAGAATATCAACTACACATTCTGCTAATTCAGTTTGATTGCTGTGCTGAGCAAAGCAATGCATTACTGTTTTCATCCTGGTTTTGAGTATAACTTTGTATATATTTATAACTACATATAACCGTTTCATGGGATATCAATAATATATTTAGACTATATGCTAACAAAATATCCATGATTAAATATGCCTTCAGCAGGAAAAACTGGAAAATTTAAAGGGAGCCTTTCAGGCTCTATGACTTAGCATTCCAAAATTTTAAATAAACTAAAAAAGAATCAGCATCAAAAATAAATGAGATACAGAAATTTTCAGTACTAAATAGTACTTTAATTTGACAGAGTCTGAAGTAATATATTGCCAAAAAACAGCTAACATTTTAGCATATGGGTGTTAAGTGCAAGAAAAAACTGTTATTGACCTTCAATTTCAAAGTATGTGTGAACAACCATATATCCATTGTTTCAGACATGTGTCTGAGGATTACCCTCCTGACTCATTTGGGTAAGGAAATCCACAGCGGGATGACGGGGGCCACTGCTGCTAAGGCTAACGTCTCTTTTTGTTCCCATAGCCAGGAGAAGATGCCCAGAGGGGGAAACTGACTTACACCTTCTGGTCAGTGGACTTTATGTTCAAGGTGCTCACAGATTGTTGTGTCTCATTCTGCACTGACACTCAAGAAAAATGAAGCTCCAACCCAGACCTAATCACTACGGCAACATTTTGCTACATTTAATTTTGTCTTATATATGTCATGGGACGTTTCTGTTTAAAGTTATAACCTCCTTCGTATCTGTGTTCTGACATCTAGTGTGATTTTTTTAACTTGGTGGTCATAATGCCAGAGGGACAGATATCCTTTACTTGGGTGAAAGTTTTAGGGTAGTTTTGAGACCAAAGAACCCCTAATGGTACTTTTTTTTTCACTTGCCCTCAGTCACATTTATAAGGGAAAATGATTTAGTTTTGGTATTTATTTTAAGTGGACAAACGTTTTTCTTTCAGCAGTGTACCTTCACAGTTTTTATTGTGCGCAAAGATACAAGCGTGTTTTGAATATTAGAAATTTCTTTGATTACCACTCTTATTTTGCGAGTGGTAATTCAGTTACTAGTTTTGCCAGTGTTTTGGCGCTTTATATGTTTCTTTTTTGAGATTTGTTCCTTCTGTGTAGCAATTAGATGTGTGTTACCCATTATTTGATAATGAAGCATACAGTGACGCCGGACCAGTTTCTTCAAAGATGTATAAAATTAAGCCTTTCTTTGACCAATGCATTTGAAAATTTTCTTAAAGTTACATTCCAGAGGGAGATTTCTCGATTAATGAAAGTTTACTGCTATGGAAAGGCCGTCTAGGGTGGAAGGTATACATTCCAAAAAAAAAGACTGTTTTGGGATGGAATCCTATAAGCTTTGTGAGACAAAAAGTGGATATGTGTGGAATATGATGGAAAAAGATACAGAACATGTAAGCGATGTAGTAGGGGTTGAGGTGTATAATTTTACAAAACCGTTGTGGATTGTGCTAACACTTGCGGAGAAGCTACTGAATCAGGGTAATCTGATAGGACAATACAATTACTACAGCAGTCCCCAGTTGTATGAATTTTAAGAATTCGATGGAAACTGATGTGGTATGAACAGTAAGATCAAACAGAAATACCTGCCAAAATCTGCCAAAAACATTGAAATCAGGAGAAGTTGCTGCTGCATTCAGAAATAAGTTGATGGCTTTGAAGTGGAAGGATAAGAGAGATGTTTGTCTTATAAGAGATATGTAGTTCCACGCAAGCCACACGCAACTGGAGTACTAAGTGAAAAATGGAAAATTCACACATAGTGTAAATAAATCTACAAAAAAAACTAGCATGAAATCAGTTTATTGATGCTAACAAAAAATTGTTTAAATAATTTTGGTTGTAGTTTAAAAATGTTTTTCTTCCAACAATTTAACTTGCATGTCAATTAGATAATATTCTTGCAAAATTCAACTATTTTTATCGACTGATAAAAAACCCCACCAGGGGAATGACTACTGAAAAAGGGCCCCCGTTAAAGGGGGGAAGAAATAGCTAAAATGTAGTGTATCTCTAACAAAGGAACATTGTGTCATATTACACTTAATGGAGATGGAAACTGTGTTGTCAGAAGAGGGAAGGAGAACTGATGGAGAGTAAGGATTCACTTCTCACCCTGGAAAGCACCATGCCACATATAAAAAAGAGTAAGGTTGTGTACCCATCAAAGATGGAGAATGGCACATTATAACCAGTGACACTAGAATAAAAGGTCAGTATGTCACAAATGACGGTGGAAAAAGCTTAATCCCTTATGGAACGACACAAGGTAGCACTGAGGCTGGCACCATTTGAAGCTACTAGTAGTTGAGCTGCATGCTACAGTTATGTGCAAGGAAGAAATCACTATGGATACAAAGAGAAGCAACAAGTGGCCAGTTCCTCATGGGAACTGTGGTGGGAATGTGTTAAGGTAGGTAAAAAAGTAGCAGACACTATAATCACAGATTCAGGGATAGGGCACCAGACCATAGTGTCAATAACATTGAAGGGCCAAGGGACCAACGCAACATAAAGTGGTGTCAGACACAACCAGAAAGAAATGAGTGCAAACTGTATGCTGTAGTGCCAGGACCTCAAGAACACTAAATGCCATTAAATGGAAAATTCTCTTGCTGAAACTACATGAAATCAAACAGAATACTGCAATACCGAACATGTACATTATCAAAGTAAATATCTGTACACCTTAATTCCACAATCATTTGAGCAGGAAGGCATTCTATTTATCACAGTCCAGTATAAAACTCCTATAAAAGTGTACTAGAAAAATAAAAATGGCCAAGGATGTGCAACTCAAAGAAAAGATGAAATCAGATTTTCTTGTTACCAAAATGCACTGTCCACAGCCAGGATTTTGAAATATTTTAAAAGATATTGTTGAATACCTATAGATTAGGGGTATTCAAAATTTTTACATAAGACGATAAGAACACCCTCTTGTATACCAAGCTTTTTTTTGACAAAGCACTCTAGATGTTGGCAGCATAATGTCCAATACATAAGGCAGGCAAAATCCAGATCACTCTTCCAAAATAGAGTATTATAACAAACGAAGAAACTCTTAGAATAAATAACATGTTGATAAGCATTGACACAACGTAGTAAATAGTCATCTTCCTAGTTATTTGTCACCCTTCACACAGGACGTACCACTGAAGCTTTTGTAATCAACTGAATAATTACATGCTTTGAAGTTTTGTGTTTTAAGTTTGGGCATTCAAGTTTCAAATTGAGACACAATCACAAAGTTTCAAAGTTTCCTTCAGGAGTAAGACACACTACAATACCTGTAAATAGAGTCTGTAATGATACAGGGGTGCTGCCTACAGTTTGAACTGACTGTTCAGAGGAGCATGGACAATATGGGACAGTAAATGAGGCAGCATATTGACAACGATCTCTGATAAAAAAAAAATTGTGTTTGGAAAAAGTAGTCATTGGAAGCCACAAGTGTGAATAAGACATGAAACATGTGCATCCATACTTTTTTCACAGTTGCACTTAGGACTGCTAGAGAACCTTAATACACCCTTTACTGAATCCTTGCCCTCAATATTATGGAGTGATCATAATCTCTAATTTATTTTGTATCTGCCATAACACATACAGTAAACATCTTTGGGATTTGCATTGTGGGAATGTACAAAATCTGGAGGATTTTATGTAGACAGTTGCAAATTAAGTACTTCATGCAGTTTATCTAGGCTTACCATACCTTTACTAAATGTTGCCGGCGCATTCTGCTGCTTCTTTTGGGATAGCAGGTCTTAATATGGATTAAGGTTTTGAAACATTGAATCATTGCTTTAGGGTAAATATGCACTTAATCTCTTAAAATTGCACTTCTCCGTTTTAGTAAAGACAAATCTGATCTATAGCCTCTATAAATTATTGAGTATACCCACACCTTATTTTTGTTTATTAAAAAAATAAACACATATTTGGTTTCAAGGTATTTATATAATATGTACTTTATATACACGTTATATAAATAAACAAAGTTAAATGATGAGTTCTCTATTCCTTCTTTATGACAAAACAAATGAAAAAATGGTTGCAGGGCTTGCAGATATTATTAAGCATATTTGATGATTAGTTCAAAGAGTGGTTGTTGAAAGTAGCTTTGATGATGCTCTTCCATAAATATAAAACATATAACATTCTCAATTCCCCTTAATCCATTCAGGGTTGCAGGGAACTGGCAAGACTTGAAGCTTCCTGAACATAGTGCCAATCCAACTCAGAGCAAACTCACATATGCACACACAATCACATTCACACTCACAATGGGCCAGTTTAAAGTCATAAATTAATTTGACCTTCATACCTTCCATGAGATTTGGGAAGAATATCCACAAAGAATGAGTATAATGTGTAACCTTCACACATTAAGTAACCAAGTTCAGAATTAAAATCTAAAACACTGGATATATATACATATATATATATTTGTAGCTTGAAGTCCTTAAAATAGATTTTTATTCCTAAGCATTCCTACTAGGAATCATCATCAGAGGAAAATCATTAACCTTTCAGGACTCCATGGCAATATATAGCAAATAAAGAGGTGAGGGTGGGTGGATGGTTTTGATGTTAGGATGGGGATGATGAGGTGGAATTCGGAGGGTATTGGTCATAAAGTCGTATTTATTATGAGCAGGTTTTTCTTTTGAAGTCTGCATATACTGGGTTTGTGTCCAAATGTCTGTTAAAGGCATTTTCATTGGATAGCCAGGTTTCAGCCAGTTCTCTGGTACTTTTAGTATTAGCCTTATATTTTACTTTAGTCCCATTTAAATGTGTGTCCAGTCGAACTGGTATGTGAGTAAATCAGAGACAGTGGGTCCTTTCTTCTGACTGCATTGCGATGTTACTGTATATGTTTGGCGAGTGCTTTTGATGTTTGTCCCACATATACAGTTGGACATGAATCAGATGGTATGATGTAAACCTTGTTCCGTGTCTCTGCTGCCGATTTCCTGCTTTTACCATTGCGCAGAGTGTTTGTAGATTTGTGCGCTATTTTGATGCCTGATCTGGACAGGATACATGCTGTACCTTCTGATATCCCATGATGATAGGGAAGTGTGTGCAATTACAGGTGTTTATCATAAGGAATGTTATGCAGACAAAATACTAGCATAACCGGACCTGTTTTAAGACTCTGTTCAGAAGAGTTCACACCCATTGTAATACCAAGGAGACTAAAAAGAGTGATAGGCACTATCTTCTCCAACTGTTTAACTCAAACGGCTCCCCAAAGACATTCATCAGACAATGCTTACATAGGAGACACCAGAGATCCCAGCAAACAATTGACTCCAATCTGATCCCCATCCCAGCTAGCACACACTTTCTTTTCCCAGCCATCACTGCAAACCATATTAGTTAAATAACATACTTCATAAAAATGATAATATACAGGCTGGAGAATCCCTTATATAAAAGCTCCTAATGTTCTGAGCAACATACCCCTGTACTAGATAGCATAGTCACACCTTTGCAATGGTGAACCCTTTTTGTCCAGTGTTGGTTTGGAGTAATATGGCTATCTTCATGTTACTGTCTCCCTATCACTTTCATGCATTCACTCTACCACCCTATACCAGCTCCTTTCTATGCACATGGTGATTTCCTTTCATGAGTACTCAAAGTCTGCAGTTCAATATGCATGGTTGTTCTTCCTTATAATAGATTGTGACCAAAGAGGTAAACACTTTGCATGTTCACCCAGAGAAGCTAAGCATTGCAACACACAGCTGCTTGTGAGGCAGCCAGATGTTAATGTAATTGTAGCTTTTTCTAAACTAGCTCTGCAGTTCCCATGTTCATGCAAGACAGAAGCCTCAGAAATATTAACTCTGATAAAAGTTATGATTGCAAACAAAGTTGCAAAGTGCCATTAATTTCTGCACATCCATCCTTTCATGATACATAAAACTCTTAAAAAGCTTTCCTTTTGTTATTTAGTTTCTGTAAAATTTTTATTTTCTGTCACATTCAAGAGGCAGGCTCATTGTGTCAGGTTAAAATGGGATGTTCTAGGAAACAGTTCCTGGAACTAATTGTGAGAAATATATCATTGAATTCTACATTGCATGACTTTGCTTGCAGGAGCACTGTCTACTGTGAAGCACTACTGCCAAATATTGCTGTCCTGGGAAATGTAACTTTCTCCGACTCTGTCTTATGTTTGAAATAAGCATGCAATGGGGACTGGTCTGTAGTGTGTGAACACTAGAAGTGCCATTTTCCACACCAAAGGGTGTTTTTAAAATTTTAATTATTTCATTAGTGTGCATGTCCATTAATATATCACTGCACTGACCATTTGGTATAACTCGATTATTACATTCAAAAATACATTGATGATGTTTTTCTGTGTTGCCTTTGCTTTTTTGCATGAAAAAAACGTTATCACCATAAGCAATGCTGTGAAATGTAGGTATCCAGATGTGAATCACTGCATCTGCCCTACAGCTCACACATGACAGCATTTTCATATACTTTTATCTGGAAAAAATCCCTTTTTACTCGATTTATTGACATTATTAAACATTGCTACCCAAATGTGAGTTGCACTGTCTCCTCCAGACTGCTATATAATAATCACTGAAAAAATGTTGAAACATTAAATACTTTTATTTTCTCACCTAGGTTATTTGTTATGTAGACCCACACATACAGTATGTCATCCACTCCAACTCTTGTTTTCTGCCCTGGAAGGAGAGACAACCTGAAGACAGAGTGCAGGTTCAATGCAGTTGGATCTGCAGATCCTACTTCACCCAGGACTGACTATTTTGCTAAACTTCTATTAGAGGATGTCTGCTCTTTCCTTTATACTTCAGACAGCAAGACAGAGCAACAAGGTAAGCATGACTTTGTTTTCTTTTTCTCCTCCTTCCTGGTTCTTCAATATCTCTTCCTGCTTGGAGCTGACTTTTAAAAGCTTGTCAAGGCCAAGGTGAGACAACCCTAGCTCCTCTCTGTCCAATATCATTTTGACAAACCATATCAGTACAAATTTGTGAGGAGAGCAAGCACAAAGTTATCAAATAGTTCAAGAGTTTTACTTTTGCTCATGTGGAAAGTCCAGACAATGAGGTAACTTTACTATTCTTAAAATACCATTTTTCCCCTTAAAGTTTTGATCTGCTATGCAAAGGGTGTCTGTCTGCTCTTCTGATTGAAGAAAAAAATCACATTTCTGTAAAACTGCATTCTGTCTGCATTATCATTTCCTTTTTCTGTGCTTAAAATATTATGTTTATACAGAGGTTAGAAATTTAAGTATAAGACAAATATTTACACACAAACCATAAGAATATCCTTACTTACACTTTAAAAAGAAATGTAATATCTATTACAATAGTAAATTCACATTCCCTTACACACTCTTATAATCACTCATGTTTCACTACATGAGACAAAGTATATCATAGACAAACTTCTAGTTATTTAACTGCACTAAAAATGTGTATACAGTCATTGACATTATAATTTTCTCAAAATCTTCAAATAAAAAGTACACAGTCAACTTCAATTTTTGTATGGAGAAATGAGAAGGCACAAAATGGCAGAAAGTGGATGGAGCCAAGATAGCATTGCTGGGGAATGGTGTTCTCACAACATTTTCACAGACACTGCAAGCACGAAAATGTACATAAAAAGGAGAATTACTATTCATTGCAATGGATTTCTTTCTTTATGTGACATGAAGATAGTAACACACATTTGATATTTTACCATAGCTGAAACTGGAAGTACCAATGCAACATTTGCATTCATTGTTCTTTTTAAGTATGTATTTGGAGAATATGGTAATGGAAGCATAGGTATGAAAAAAAAAGTGGTTGCAATAGTTCAGGATTGTCATTTTCAAGGACGCTGCACATCTGTGAATCAGACACTTCACCCTTTTGTGTAAAACTACTCCATATATTTCAAGTCAGTGCAAAACAAGTGAGCAGTTATTTCAGACTAAATATTGATGACCTTTTATTCTGTATATGTTAACCAAACCTTGGCCTCAAATTTTTTACAGCCACTAAATTAAATAACAAAAATATGATAAATGCAATTTCTTATTAGGAAAAGATCCCATCTAGCCATTGGGGGAAAGACTCAGACTGTGGCAATGCGACTTACTGAGTCTTTCACAGACAGAGACAGGAATCTAGCAATTGAAAATTGTTTTGTAGGATTTTCCCTGGCCAACAAGCTAATTGTCATAAAGACAAACCTGCTTAGTACCATGAACAAAATAAGACTGGAGCTTCCAACCCTTGTAAAAGGCAATACAGCAAGAAATGTTCAAGATGACAGCCACTTACAGATGCAGTGCCAGAAAGAAAGATGATAACTCAATAAAACAGGAGAACTATATACATAGAGTGCCACAGTTTTTAATGAGCTGTTTACAAAAGACTACTGAAATCTGTGTGCACAACTGATGCAGACTGTTTTGTAATCGGCCAACATGCTGCTTGCTTTATACAAATGTTTACATACATACATATATATATATATATATATAT
>JANRMT010062792.1:94292509-94306174 GCA_026402145.1 Polypterus bichir lapradei
TATATACTATAAAATATTCAAAATAAAATTTAAGATAATGAAAAAAACTAATTTTGACTTAATTTGGTATTTTTGCCTGATTAAAATGTGTTGTTTTGCTCTTCTTAATTGAATACTGAGGTCTTCTTATCTGTGGTGGGCTGGGCCCTGCCCAGGGTTTATTTCCTGCCTTGCGCCCTGTGTTGGCTGGGATTGGCTCCAGCAGACCTCTGTCACCCTGTAGTTAGGATATAGTGGGTTGGATAATGGATGGATGGATGGTCTTCTTATGCCAAACAGTAGCTTCCCTCTATATTTTTGTTTAAAATTGAAAATATATGTAAACAAAAGGTGTGCCAAGAAATTATTTTTTTGTATGTCTGTTTAAGCTTTTGATATCTCTAAGCAGCTATGTCAGTTCCAGAATGTAAGAAAATGTTGAATCAAATGATACGACGCATTGTACATGACATGCCAAAAACTGGAGGACATAGTTTTCCACTAGCCTCTACTGGCTACAGTCCATTTGGTTTAGTTTGGTTTTTGACAGTACTCCCTGAATCTTTCTAAGAATTAAAAGTTGGAAAGCAGAATCACAAATTATAAGCTTGCAGGACAAACTGGTTAAACTAGACGGTCATTCCAACCAATCCCCATTACTTTATGGTCCAGTAGCATTGACCCAACATGATCAAAGTAAGGGTAAGTCCTACAAATTAAATAGTGGGAATTCTCTGTAGGAGGAAACCTATTCAGTTACTACACATGTACCTGCTAAAAGAGTAGAATGACAGGCATAATGTAATAGAAAGAATATCATCTGATAACTGAATATTTTCTGTAAAGGAAGAGATATGGATTATAACTTGTATATGTCTTTCATCTCATAAGGTTAACAAAGCCAAAATGTGTTTAATATAAAATGAACATAAGAAAAAGTTTTGATAAGACTACTGAGTGCAATGCATCTTGTTGATTTTCAAGATAACATATATTCAATTCTCTGTGTGAAAAAACACTTTCACATTTTCACAACCGGTTCTTAAAAATTGTTTAAAAGTTACTTTAAATTAACAGCTGTCATGATTCTTCTTAATTCTCTTCATAATTTTAACTTTATACCATATCTACCCTTAATCTCAGTTTTCTTGTACTGAATTGTTTCAGTGACAAACACTTTAGTCATTAGTATAATTTAAAGATGTATATTATCTCTTTTGAGATCAATATATTATATTTCAGGATGACCTTATGTGGAATTTGTACTTTCCACCCAGGTCTTCATGGATTTTCTCTTCAGTTTCTTTCTGCAGACTTAAAACATGCAGCTTATACTGATTGGAATCCTTAAAATAACTCTATGTTGGTATGGCCTTCAATAAACTGGGTTGGTTGCTGCCAAGATACAGCAGGTTCCAGACTCATGCATTCCTGTATTGATATAAGTTGGTTTTAAAATAAATTTAAGATTAAGTGAATGTAATTCCTTCCAAATGTCTAAACATATACATTTAAAGTTAATTGGGCCTGACTGCAGTACAGAAATTATGCTGGTGATATTTCGTCATCAGACCTAATGTAGAATCTTCTCTGACTGTACTAATAACTGCCTACTGTTGTATATTATTCATGGTTTTGGATACCTCTCAATATATATTCATATGTCACAAGATATTATATTCTAGAAAATCTATGTATAACTAAATCAATTGCTTCTATGTTCATATAAAACTATAGTTATTTGTACTGTAAATGGTTGAATGATCTACAAAGTCTAATCTCAAATATATCTGCCTGCCTAACTACTATAAATTCAGTCACAAAGTCATATTTTGAGTCATCTATCCTAGTATCAACAAGGTGTTAAAGAAAAGTAAATGGACAGTTGTCTGCATTTTAAACACCTTCAGTTAACAACCAGAATGAAATTTTCAAGAGTATCTTAAAACTGAGTATGTATGAGAGCAGATACAAACACAAAGTCACAATGATTGTGAAATAAAGGGGCAGGTTGTAGGACATAAATTAAGTATGACAGCTTTGAAAAAACAGAGAATAGGTCTAAGTATGATTTTGAATATTATAAGCTTGACAGACAAACTTTCGTGGAGCTGGTCTCGTCCGATGCGAGAGATGGACGTCTGAAGTGGAGCTACGCTAGCAGCAGTGTTATTTTTCATATTATTTGGTTATTATCCTGAGATATCCAGTATTTATTCAACCCGAGAGCGACTGCTACAGTATATGTAAGCATATATAAACATGGCCAACAAGAAAGGGGGTTCAAAAGAATCAAAAACTAAAGCTACATCCAAGCTAAGATCAGCAAGCCCTAGTTCAAGATACGGCTTTTCAGAGACAGACCTGGATCAGATGGGCGAAAGTACAGACTCCTCGGGACCACGGTCTGCTACATCGTTGCCGGCTGAGAGCGAAAAGGGGAGCGAAGGTACGATCGCGAGTGCAGATCTCGATAGCTCGCCAATCGGGGAAGATCACCTGAAACTGGAAAAGGCCTTGCAGTCCGCGGCTTCAATTACTCCGCGCGAGCTTCATCTACGGTACCAGAAAGCACAATTGAAATGTCTAAACTGCAGGTGATGTTCGCTGAGGTCATACAAGATATAAAGGAAAGCGAGAAGGCAAATGAGAAAGCAAGGGTAAAGGCAAATGAAAAAGTGAGACAGGAGGTGAGACAGGAGTTGAAACAGGCAAATGAATGGTTGCGACAGGAAATGCAACAGGCAAATAAAACGCAGCGGCTGGAATTGCAACAGGCAAATGAAAGGCTGTGACAGGAGATGCAACTTGAGTTGCGACAGGTGCTGGGTAAAATTGAAGAGCACATTCAGGAAAACTCGGTTAAACTGAGCACGCTTACTGATCAATTGGAGGATCTCAAGGAGACATTCACAACTCGGATTGAAATAGCCGAAAATTTAGCTCCCAGTGCCGAGGAAAAAGCAGTAAATGTCAGCTCCGAATGCAAAAAACTCGGAGACAGACTGGCTGCTTTGGAAGATGGAAGCAGAAGGTATAATGTCAGAATTGAAGGTCTGCCTGAGAATTGAGAAAGTCCAAACCCTGTGAAATTCGCAGCTGAACTTTTTTCTAAAATAATCGGGGACGACTTTAAAGCAGAATCTGAGATAGCAGCGGCTTACCGCGTACGCGGATCAAACACCGTTAGACCCAGATCTTTTATAATTCACTTTGAAAGATTATCATTTAAGCTAGAGGTGATGGCACTCCTCAGAAACAAGCAAGATATTATATATGAAAATAACCACATTCGTATCTTCCCTGACTTCTTTCCAGCAACAGCTACTTAAACGCGCAGCCTTCTACAACATTAAACAGTGGTTATGGCAAGCCAACGTCAAATACAGCGTCTTGTATCCGGCCAAACTGAAAGTGGAATTGCAAGGTCAATTCTATGTCTTCGCTAGCAAGGAAGAAGCAGAAAAGGAATTAAGAAATCTGATCCCGGAACTATTCTGAAACATAATAGTGAGTCATGGCCGTTAATTGATATAGCAAGGACTAATAATCTACTGTCTGATCTATTTGTTTAGAATACGGGTTTTTATCATCATATATCCTCATTATTACTTAGTATTACTAGGGCGCTATCTGTTTATGTTTTTTTCTTTTTTCTCTTTTTCCTTTTTTTTCTTTTTTTTTTATCATTAGCTAATTATTTCATCTCTACCCTAAACGAGACTGTTCAACATCATACCCTTGGTTTATTGTTATTGCTATTATTGCATTAAGACTTATTATGCTTATTCTGGACACATTTTTAACACCATCCCCCGGGTTTATTATCTGGGTGTATTATCTTAATGCACTAAGATTGCTGAAGACTATATATATTTTAAGTGCACAATTTTTTTTTAAGACTTTATTGGTAATAGATATCTCTATTTTTTAACCCTAAAACGCCGCTGCATGGGGGCTTGTTTTGCTTTGGACGTGCTCTGTCTCTGGGTATGTCAGAGGACTGGGACTGTGTGAAGTGGGTTCTAGCCTCACACGGGGAGGCAAAAAGGGAGGGTGGGGGGTTAAGGGGGGGAGAGAAAGAGAGCAGGCTTGATCTATACCTAATCTATCCTCTTAATCTTTATAATTATAACTACCAACGTAATAATAAGCTGCATGGCAACAACTCTAGGGGAAATAGGAAATTAAGGCTGAAGCTGTCTCACTTCCAGTTAAGACTATAAAATGACATCAAAACTTTTGTGGAGCCATGGAGTAAAAAGTACTGGCAGGTCCCAAAAGGGATGGAGCTGCAAAGGTCATGGTGTGAACTGTTTAAGTTTGTATTTGCAAAAATGGGAAAAATATATTTTCAGACCCCTCAAACAGTTGTGCTACACAGATATTGGTTTCCTCTCCTCCATCATAACAGCCGTCATCCATATATAGCTTTATGTTTCCGTATTTTTGAGTATCAGAAGCATTATAATATACCAACTATATATAGGGGGGTGTTTATGTAAGTGTGTGTTTATATGTACTATATGTACTCAGATATAAATCTTGAAATTTAGGACATAATATAAAACATCCAAAATTGCAAATGACTTATCCAGAATTTGAGCCACACTTTCATTATGGTTCCAGCTGACTCCATACCAAGATCAGAAAGGAGGTGGTTTGGGCAAAGGGTTAGCAGTCCAGTCCCGTAAAAAGAAATTAACATGGCTATGGAAGCAGCTAGTGGAATCCAATGAAATCAGCAAACCCAGTCTAATGATATGAAGTGAACCTCTATGACGATACTGGATGAAAGCTGCAAGAGAGTCCAGTGCTCCTTCAAGAGCTTGATTCTAAGAACCAAAAGTATTTTAAGAACTTAGAAGGTATGTTGCACCAGCAAAGAAAGTAAGCACAACTGTTTTATGAGTTTGACAACTATCATATTTACATTTTTAGTGCCAGTCAGATGTGATGGACAGACAACAACAAATTAGCCAGTAAAAATTAGGCTGCTTCTGACTCCTTACTTTTGTTCTCAATTATGATTTTGGGTACAAATTGGCTTAGACGCTGTCTTTAGGCTCCAAGTCTCAATTTCTTAGTTGTCTGTCAACTCATTTACCTGTCATTCTCCTAAACTTGATTGTATTCCAGTACTAATAAAGTGAGTTTTCATGGTGTTTGGTTGGTATTTCATTTCTTTGCTCTTGTTGGTCTTTGATTATTTTTTTCTTCTGTTGTTGGACTTTGATTTCTGGACAGTGTATTGAGACTTACTCTTTCAGGCAAATTTTTTTTTTCTCTTTTAAGGATCTTCATGTATGCATCTAATTTGTGGATAAATCCTGACTTTTTAAAAAGAATCTTGTTGGACTGTATACAAGCTTTCTGAGACTCTCTGTGGGTCTTTTTGTAGGTCTCGTCTGTTTCACTATTTTGTGGTCCTGGAACCACAATACTGTGGGCCTAGAAACCAAATATGATTATTTTTAAATGCTTAAAGTCTACTTAGAATTGTGTTATTCAATTTTTTAATGTTAAGCGGGAGAGTCAAACCAAGAATAGTCATTATACCCAAGTTTTTTTTTTTTGTAAACCTAGATTAGCAACCTTCCATTATGTATAATTTATAATAAAGTAATATGGATGACTTAAATATTCATGTAGGCATTGAAGTGGACAATCTCAGTACAAGTGTTCTATCCCTGATTGATTCTGTAGAGTTTTTCCAAATTGTGAAAAGTCCTACACATTTTTATAGCCATGACTTAGTTTTAATTTTCCTTTGTATTCTTAACATTCAATGCATAATTATCAATCCTGTTAATGAAACCATTTTAAGCCCATTATTTAATTACTTTTGATTTGCTCCTGCCCTTGCCAATGATGGTGCGGACAAGAAGCCGAGCTGTGAAGCACTTACATAATTACATTACTTCAAGATTTATTGATATTCTGTAAACCTGAAACGTAAGCATTGAGACTACTGTAGATCATCTTACAAAGACAATAACTCCAATTCTTATGTGATAAAGTAGCTTCTCTCATAGAAAGCTAATTAAAGTGAATAGGGAGTCACCATTAGAAAATTAGAGTGCAAAAGGAAAATGGTCAAGTTGCAAGTTTACTGGTCTACATAGACTCAAATTTTAAGAAAACTGCCTACAAGACCTGATGGCTACTCCAAATTAGTAGAAATTTAACCAGCTTAAGCTTAAGTTTAATTTAGAACAATATATAATCTGAAAAACAAGAAATCAGAATTACCTGGCACAGGTCCAACCTATTAGCAATATGTGTTTTTAAAATAAAGAGAAAGGATAAGAACGTAAATTGAGCAATCCACTATGTTTCTACTATCCAGAAGGCAAAAACAAGTGACTATATAGAAATGAGAGGAGAGAAGGAAGATGAGGTAAATGAAAGGTAAATGGAGAAACACAACTTTTAACAAAAAACTAAAGAAGAAAACGCTCATCCTCAGGCTTGGTTCACACTTTCCTCCAGGATTAAGTGACTCATTGTTTGTCATTTTTATCTTTGATCCTAGTGCCTGGTTTTAGAGTTGTTCTTAATTTTGAGGTACTGTTTTAACTATTCATCTTTCTGTATATTAATCCTTGCTCTGTCTCACAATTCATTTGTCACTTTCTAATAAATTAGTCACATCTCTGCTTCTCACATTTAACTCAATAATGAATGTAATAAGTGTTTTACATGCGAATGAATAGCCAATATGTTTCATAGAAATGAATACAAAGACAGTATACATACAATTAATTAGGCATCTTGCAGGAAAGGAGGTCTCATTCCCAGAGTGCCAGGTGTTTAGAGCAGGATCCCATGTCACTGTACAGCTTGTACAGTCAAAGAAAAAAAAAAAAAAATATTTACTGCATATTCTGCTATAAGTTTAGGAAGAATAAATAATGATAACCCACTGACACATAAAGGTTAAATATGGGATATGAAAATCAGAATACCATCAAATACTTTTATGTATCACCGGCTGCATGGTTCATCACATAACCAATCCCAGGGTGCTATAAAGCCTTACCATTACATTAATCACACTCAACAAATCACTACAAGCAAATTATATACATGCCCCAGTGTGAATGTGTCCCGAGATGCCCATCACCACCAAAAAAGTGTAGAAAAATGTCAAATCAATCTGATAGACATGGGGTAACTGCAACCCTTGAATCTCAAGAATGACAAAAACCATTCTCCTGAAAAACAGGATTCGACATGGTCTACTGGATGACGTAAACTGTTCCAATTTCTGGACGCAAATGTTAATTCCATAAAGAAGTAGGAGGAAGGCTGCTGCTGTAGATAGATTAGGAATAAAATCTGTAAAGCATTTCAGAACCTTATTGGTCGCTTTATGAAGGATCTTCTATTCCAGGTGTACAGCAAAGCTGCTTTAATGTGTAGAATAAAGTCCTACATACAGAAAGCACAGAGAAAAACAGACAATGAATCAATTAAAATCTTGTATGTGAAATTGGAACAGTTATGTCATTCTGCAAACCACATGGGATCCCAAAATTTAGAAAGAGAGAAGGCTTGCTGGCCAGACAGATAGACTATTTCATGAGGCCAAGTAAAACAGTTGACGCTATAACTACAGCTTAAGGGTGTTTTGGCATTTTATACCATTAGGAATCACAATAGTTTTCAAATTAATTGAATGTATGCCAGAATGCCAAAAATTGCCAGAAACAGTAATTCATGCTGTGATAGCTAGTGCTGCATTATGACAGTTCTGAAATCACTTAAAAACAGTTTATTGGGGCCAAAATCGCAGTGCAGTTAAAATATTGAAACTTCACTCTTTAAAATGGAGCTATATTTTTTTTGTTGTTTTTTTGCCATTATTGAGGAGAAATAGCGACACTGAATATGTTCAAAAGAATTACTAATTCAAATAAAAACTAAGACGTTTAAATTGATTGATTTTTTTTAGATTTGAAAAAAATAAAAAAGATTCATCCTGTTTGAGGCATGTATCGATGGGCAAGTATCGTATCAAGTTTCAGACTACCCCATTCTGAAACCAAAATAAGGTCAGCCTACCCAACATAGAAAAAGTAATTTTAGAAAATTGATGACTGCAAAACATATTACTAATAACAAATTTTTTGGTTCACAGATTTCTTAAAGCTTTCCTATAGGAGGCAATTTATATTACCCATTGTGTGGTACTGTATATACATAAAATGCCACAATATCATAGAATAGAGGAGTGATGGTGTGCTACATGTTGGTTGTTGAATACAAATTTTACTGTATGCTACTTTTACTATTACTGCTAAATACAGGCCTTGCACATGTACATTTGATCAACATCAATTTAAATCACATTTTCAAAAGATGGCATTTATATATTTGAAAAAGTAATGTAATAACTTTTGTGCATGCTCTCATACTGAAAACTAGAATGGTAACGATATAAAAAACACCAGCACTCTAAATTCTAAGTCCTAGCTCAATCAATCTCTAATAACGCATATATATTTCAGTTGAAGACAGAATAAGAGAGTACGGCCCTGGAAGATTGTGCTCATGTAGTTTACTGATATGGAGTAGAAGCAAAATTGCTGCATGATGTGACAGTCATTCTGTAAACTGTGTGTGAATTAATGACAAAGTGCATGGCTCTAGAGGAGGTTACAATCAGATAATCAGTGCCAATCATGATGTGTGTTGCTATTATGTTATATAAATACAGGAGTTGCATGAAGTATTGTGTTTTGCATCTGTAATCTGAATAACTCTTTTTGTAAGAATAAATTCATGCCAACAATCAAACCGTTTATACAGGTGTCAAATGAGAAAGAAACATTTGATATTATAAATTGGTTCAATACAACACACTGCATAAATCAAAAGGAGGAACAGCCTGATGAGATCAGATTTAATCCTAACTTCAGCATCTGCGCTGAGGCAAAAAAATGCACTGAATTCTTTGAAGAACTGTTCTTAGTTTCTCCTGGTACCCTTTTGCCAGTGTCAGATGTGTGCCATAAACAACATGACAGACATGCACTAAAACAAAGGTTTGTTAATAAACTAATCAGATTCAGCCTTTCTACACTCTTAAAAATAAAGGTGCCAGAGTTGTTCTTCAGAGCATTGCCATAGGGGAACCATTGTTGGTTCCAAAAAGACTCCATATGAATGTTCCAGAAAGAACCTTTATTTATTTAGATCTGTGACAGACTCCATAGAGTAAATCACCATGAATAGATGGTAACAGATTTCTGAAATACCAATGGGTTATTATTTAAAAAGGACTTCCGTAACACAGGTCAAGTCCAAGCTTTCTTAATCTATTAGTGTCTAGCTAGGTACTGTATAGGCTTGCCATACATTAAATATTTCAGGCTTTTTCCACATATTAGGAGGTTTTTCAAAGCACAAAGAACCAACTTTATATTCAAAGAACCCTTCCCACCACAAAATAATTTTTTGTCAAGCAATGGCTCTATGAGGAAGGTCACAACCTAGAATAAACCATATAGTGCCATTAAAGAACCTGTATTTTTCAGATTGTATGTCCTACTATTTACTAATATTGTTCTTATTAAACAATATTACAATTGTAAACCACCTCTTTTATTCAGGTTAACCAAAATGTGACTGCATAGCACCAATCTTCTTTAATCCGAACATTGGCTACCACTGCTTTCCACTTCCTGTAATCTTCTGCCTTTATGTTTCCTCCCATTCTTTCCATGCAGACGACTGTTTTATTTCATCACCCTAAATTCTTCATTGTCTCTGGTTCAATCTATTCTTCATTCCATTTACTCACTGGAATCCCTCAACGTATGTCCCGCAGTTCTCATCTTTCTTATCATCTCCTCCACTGTACTCTTTTCTATGCCCATCCTCTTCATCAGTTCTTCATTTGTTACTTTCTCTGTCCAGCTAATTTTTATTATCCTTCTTAGAACTACAGTATGAATGGGCGAACAAAGTGATTATTAATGGAAATTAGGCTCCATATAAACCATGAAAAAAGTACTTGCATATTTAATTTCTGTTGTGGACTATGGCCGGCCAGTCATCCCAGCCAATACCCCCAGGCCGCCAGGTGGAGCCGTCCCTGCAGCATGGAGGTGCCCCGAATGCCAACAGGGAATTATGGACAATGGAGTTTTCATCCACAATGCTGCTGGATACCACAGGGGCTGCTAGAAGGCGCTGCAGGGAGGAGCAACGAGTGTTTTGCCTACAACCGGAAGTGCGTCCTAGTCACATGGACAGAGGGAATGATGTGCTTCCGGGTTGAAGAAGAGGAGTTTTTATCTGGTCAAGGATTATAAAGGACTCTAGGAAATCCCAGACAAACGAGCTGAGCTGGGAGGAAGGGTGGCAACGCGTCTGGGAGATTGGAGGATTTATTGATTATTGATTGTGTAGTGATTTATGAGTATTGTGGAGAGGGTGCTTTGTACACTATATATTTCGAATAAAATCAATTATTGGACTTTTATCTGGTGTCTGGCGTCTGGTCTGAGGGTTCAAGAGGACGACAGCGCCCCCAATCTGTCACACTGTACATTTATATATTAGATGCAGTCCACATTAAATAGACCAGCTAATTATTACTTGATCATATTTTAATTTTAAAAATCATTATGATTTTGAATACCACATACTTCTACTTCAGTTACATTAAAGAGAGATCTGATTGATTTTTCACAGATCA
The DNA here is from genome assembly GCA_026402145.1 of Polypterus bichir lapradei. NCBI lineage: Eukaryota > Metazoa > Chordata > Cladistia > Polypteriformes > Polypteridae > Polypterus > Polypterus bichir. Next base: position 94,303,197 of record JANRMT010062792.1, read on the forward strand.
TATTCTCCAGACATACAAATTCTGTTACAAAGTCTGTTACCAAAATAATGCTATTTTAGCTGTTTTTGACTTTGAGAATGTTATGTGTTAATTCAATTCCCAGATGCTCATTTTTGAGTGTGCCTTCTTTTTATGTAATATACAGTATGTTATATTCTGGTGTTAGTGGCATTACATAGTATGTCACAAGCATCTCCTGATTAAATTTATTTAAGGAATACACTTGCTAAAACCTTGACATTGTGAGGAAGCAGCAGACACTACTTATCACAGAAAGTTTTGGTTCTGTGGTGATTTTTGTTGGATTACCATTGCTAGAAAGCGTCAAACTAGATTAGAGTCTTTTCAGACATAGAAAAACATTTGTGTTGGTAATGTTAAATGTTAATGGTTGGGACAAACAGCAAAAGTAATGTTAATCCTGAGAAAAAAGGTAAAGAACATTTTAGTATTTTGTGAGAGAAAGGATGTAAAAATATTTACAGGGAAATAAGGAAATCAGTAGTTTAATTTTGTAGGAAACTATTTAAAGAAATTTGTTCTGTTTGGTGAGAAAGGATACTAACAAAAATGTTCTTATGGTTAATGTTGAGGCTGAGAAGAGTGTATAACTGGGAGGTTCCAATGGATGAGCAAACTGAATCTTAATTTCCCAAAGATTAAGGTAATTTTGGTGTGAGATGTACATAAAAACGAATGTGTCATGTCTTGCAGGTTTTTATGCAACTCACTTTGCTACTCTTAGGAAGCTTCAATCTACCCAAATACTAAAACAAAAGAGAAAAACTGCCGTTCTACTGACTGTTATTACTGATTTAACTGCTTAAAATAAAATGCCTTTAAGGCACAGGAAGTTGGCCCATCATCAAAACAAGCATCACTGGTACAACTGGAGCATGAACAAGTTTCACGTCTGCAGCTGCCATCTTAGCTGTTTAGCTGTTGTCCAGTTGACCTGGGTCAGAAGAACAACAAACAACACTTATTTCTATACCACATTTTCATACAATGAGTGTAGTTCAAAGTGCTTTACAATGTGTCAAAGAAGTAGCTACATTCACAGATAAACAAATGCAACTCAGATAAGAATAGTAATGAATGAATAGTATACAAGAGATAAGAAGGTCCAGAGGCTGAAGGATTCAATGAAGACCAAAGGGCCAGCACTCAGATGTTATAATGATGATAACAGATTGGTAGTCAGTAAGCAAAAAGGTGTGATAACAGCTCTTTTTATCATATTTTTCGAATTTTGTCTACAAAAATTAGTTCAGTATATAAGAAAAACATGTTTATGTATTTACTTCCAAATATTGATCTTTGTAACCAGAATATTATGGCAAGTTCTTGATTATATAAAACATTGTGTGATTGATATTTGTCTGTCTTTTCTTTAGTTTGTCTCTAAATTTTTATATTTGAAAGGCAGCTTGTCTCACAGCTTGTATTCCAAGTACCAGCTTAAATATTTTTGTCTATCTAAATGTATAGATATGTACTTTGTAAGAAAGAGAAAGCATAAGTAAAAAGGGTTGGGAAAGCTGTGCCTTATGACAGATAGGAGTCGCTATCGCTCCCTTGAACCCTTGTCCAAGACACCAGACACCAGATAAAAGTCCAAATATTGACTTTATTTATAAACAACAGTGCACCAAGCACACTACTCTCCACAATACTCATTAATTACTAAACAATACACTAATCAATAATCCTCCAACTCCCAGACGTGTTGCCACCTTTCCACCCAGCTCAGCTCGTCGTCTGGGAGTTCCCAGAGTCCATTTATAGTCCCTGACCCAGAAGTGTTTCCCATCCTTCAGTCCATGATTCCTTATCACTTCTGGGTCAGATAAAAAATCCTTTTCTTCACCCCGGAAGTACGTCATCTCTCCTGTCGCTGTAACTAAGATGCACTTCCGGGTTATAGGGCACAAATGACTCTCTGGGCCTCTCTGCAGCATCCTCTGTTGGCCCCTGTGGTATCCAACAGGGCTGTAGAGGAAAACACCATTGTCCATGATTACTTGCTGGTATCCGGGGCACCTCCATGCTGCAGGGAGAGCTCCATCTGGCGGCCTGGGGGTATCGTCCGGGATTAAAAGCCAGCCATGGACCACAGCCTGTATATTGTTGAAAACAAAAAAAAAGAAACAGACTTTCAAATAAAGAACAACAAGGTAACGTCTTTCCAGACATGAATTCAAAGTTGAACTGCCTAAGATGGCCGAACCTCCAGTCTTATGTGTTTCCAGCAGGAAGGGGTGGACCCAGGAGGTTGGACATTGGAAGTGACATCAGAGATGGAAGGGTTGTCAGTCTTCTGGTCTACAGTGGGAGAAAAAGAAAAGCCATTAGTACACAGCGCCAACCCCTGGTTCGATGGATAGTAACCATTAACTGAGCCCAGAAGCTGTCTCCCAATCACACACATGTGATAGCATCCAGCAACATATTTGTCTACATACCCGTTTAATGGGTGGTTCTCCAATTATTATATAATTATATTCATTATGTGCTACTGTCCATTTTGATGTGCTATGCTTAATAGCATCACCTTTTTTTGATTTAGAAGATTAATTGCATTTTTATTTTATTTTACAGCAGGACAGTTTTCATCTGATATGATCAGACAGAGTGGTAAAAGCATTACAGGGTCTGGAGTCTTATAAAGGAGATGCCAGCGCATTACAATTAAAGCTGGTAAGTGTGATCCAGACTTTGAAAAACTGAATGAATTTATCTGTGTTACTGCTTAGGAGTAGTAATTGGTTGCAGCAGTTCTCCAGTACCCAAGCCATAAGTTCTTATGTGTGTTTAGGTGGTTGTTGTTTGTTTTATTATTAATCTATTATTTATATAGTTTTGTTTCTATCTCTCCAGGTTCTGTAAAGTTCTAATGTCCATTTGGGGACAAATAGAATCTATCTATCTATCTATCTATCTATCTATCTATCTATCTATCTATCTATCTATCTATC
>JANRMT010062792.1:94306184-94318684 GCA_026402145.1 Polypterus bichir lapradei
ATCTATCTATCTATCTATCTATCTATCTATCTATCTATCTATCTATCATTTACAGATGTGTTTTAGAAATTAGTTGTTTTTAACAGCTGATGCTGTTTAAGAAAACTTTAATGTTGCTTTTCCACCTGCTTGTTTTAGTGTTTGCAATGCTTTCATGCTACTTTATCAAATTGCTGTGGTTCTTTTGTTTTGTTAATGTTTGGTTTTCATGACATAGTGTGTTGATGATGTCATTTAATGTCGTAAATTGCTCAGTGCCATTCTGTGGGCATTGTGATCATATGCATGTGTTTCTATCCACTATGACAGTACTGGCTAAAAGGTATATTCCATTTTGGACTTATCTATGTAATGGTAAAGAAGGTCAGCTGCATCAGCCTTTCCTTTGACATGAAAGAAATGAGTAGGGGTCTGGGGATTCCAAAAAACACAAATAGATTGGTGGCCCCTGGATCTCAGAGCACATTCTTTGATCTAGTTCATCTAAAGTTGATACTATGGTGATGCCACGAACGAAGAGGTGATCTAGGAATTAAGTTGGCAGCGACAGAGTAGGAAGAATGGTCAGAGAATGATAATTAAGAAAGAAGTATTTAAATATACTTGCAGATGAAAAGAACTAACAGAGTTTGCCCTCAAGCTTTTTTCATTAAATTTAGTTTATATAGTACACTTCCTGATAACAGGTCAAGGCACTTTACATTTACATATTTATAAATATACTTAAAACACAAAAAAAAACATTAATTAAAAACTAAACATTATGCAATATGCACCTCAAAATATATGTTGTAATATTTTAGATAAAGGTACCCTCATAGCATCTGTCCACACCACAAATAATGCAACTATATTGCATTTGTTTATACTTCTGTCTCTGTCTCTCTTTCTCTCTCAATACTTGCGTCATCTTTCTGAGAGTGGGCTTTTTACCCACCTCATCTTGTGACACTCTAGCATTATGCACTATGCTCTCCCTCACCTATAAAGGTCCAGGGCTTCACTGCAAACTGGTCTTTGTTAAGTGACTATTGGCCGCATGATAATCCTTTTTTCCTGGCTTCTTAAATGAGCAGCCTGGTTTCATCTTCCCTAGGTAAGAATATCATGCTACTACCTGTTGGCCACCTGTGTCCCCTTGCTAGTCCTATAATGGTAGCACTGGTATGATATAATGGTGATAACGTGGGAGCCTTTTAAACAGCAATAAAAAAACAAAAGTTGAATGAGACAGTGAAGAGAATAAATGCACATCCTAACATAACTGCACATTCTTTCCGACACAGAGACGCCACCTAGACAGCCTGGTAGCAATTTGTGAAATGTTTCTTCAAATATGTAATACATATAATATGTTAAAATGAGTAAGTAAATTCCAGTATGCATAAAATTCTTGGAAGTTGCACACTGTGTTTATTTCTCAAACATATATGGAGTAACCCAAATATCATGAAATGCAAGCAAAATTTGTTAATTAAAAGCTGGAGAACAAAATAAAATAACTATTACAAATGGTACTGGTAATACTAGCCAGGTATACTTCTCTGCTCTAAGATCAAGAAGTATGACATGTTCATTCTTCACCCCCCCTTTTTCTTCTTCACTGGGCAAGGATATGCCTGCTCTAATAGCAATGTTGCGCAGAATTGCCCACAGCTCCATCACAGCACACCATAGACGAGGTGAAAATATGATCTGACGACAGCAGTAGCACATTTTCCATATAGCTATTCCTATACCCAGATCTTGCATTCCATCAGGCTGGGGGTTTGCTGCACTGTATTGTCCTTTGGCTACTGTCTGAGAGCTAGTTACATAAGTCAACAGGGATGCCAACTAGGGAAACCTGCAATTACCCAGTAGCCATCCACGACCAAACTCTCCATTTCTTGCCTTTTGATACCATGTAGAAATTGTCTAGGGTGGCATTGTGGGTTTTCTCTGGGGACTTTGCCACAATATCTGCAAAATTGATTGCAGAATCACCTGTAGATTCTGTGTAGAGAACCTTTATGGCAGGTGTAGCTATGTTGGAAGAAGCTGGAGATATGTTACAACCCAATGAATTAATTTAAATAATGTGCAAATGCTGGATTTGTAAGTTGATGATCACAGACACAGGCAGAGAATTCAAACAACATTCTTCTGGATAGGACTTTTCTTTTTTTTCTTTATCTGCAAAATTAATTAACCCCCAATTCTTGTTTTTCCCTTACTTTAAGCTTCCCCCTTGAAACATCATTGTCAAAAAGATTCTACAAACCTTTTAAAGAACATAGAAGTGTCATCAACTTAAAAAAGTGTATTTATTAAGTTTAAATCATTTAAATTAAAAACCTATCTATACAATATAATCCAACAAATCCAATATGAGAATAATATAATCACAAGTGTAAATCTTAGTATTGTAAATGTTCAGAGAATTGCCATATCATGAATTTATTGTATTCTATATCTGTCACCATGGCCAGCACTAAAGATAACTGATTGAAGAAGCATTTAGCAATTCACAAGTGGATTGGCAAACACATACATTACGAAGAATTAATGTGCTATGATAGTCATGGACAGATTTTCTGAAACACTCGTAAATTTGCTGTTAATCTGAAGGTGGAGTTATGATTTTCATAACGTTGCAATGCTTTCAAGAAATGCACCTTAGATCACTCGAAAAAGCTCCCACTTCTTTCTCTATTAGTGTTATGATTAGAACCCTTGATTTGAAGCAAAGAAGTCTGTATTTCCCTTGTGTGCTTCACTTATGGTTGAAGACAAAAACTGATAAACATGCATTATTATTTACTTTAAGCAAACAGTTAAACTTGCCAGAGAAGACTGGTGGCAACGTAAATCTTAACTTTTATGCAATACAGTCAATACAATACAATAGTCAATACAGCCTAATCAAGCATTACACATACTACTTGACTCCTCAGGTCTGCTTAAGTGTCTTATTCTCACCTTCAGCCTCTGTAGCCAGCACAGAACTCACTGGAGAAGCATAGCTCCGAAACAGAAATGTAGAAGTTAATGAAGTAGAAACTTACTGTATAAAGGAGTGGCTAAGCATGTGTCAAATTTTTGCTTGGCATTTGTGATTGTAGAGACTTTGAGAGATTTACACTGGCTGTGAAGAGGAAGGTGGACGTGCCTAGGCCTTGACTGACAGCTATAACACTTCCCTAACATACAGACCAGACCACATAAATATGAAAAAAAAGATACGCTTTATTTTAACAATCAAGAAGTCTAAGTACATGAGTGAGAAAGCCAAATCTGAGTAGGAGTCTATGATGTTATCACAGAGCTTAGTGCATAAAAAAACACTTGAAAGCTTCTGTGAATGAATCCCTGTGTTGTTCCAGTTACAGATGAATTTCTGTTGTTGTTTGCCTTGTGACTAGAGTAATTCTTACATGTCTTAGCTACCCATATACCTTTTCAGCCTGTTATTCACAAAAGAGATTACAGTTTGATAATAACATGTAATCAATCCTTATGCTGTGGCATTCAGTGTGATGATTACCAGAATGACATCTCTATTATTATCCATTTGCATGCGTCTAAACTTACACAGCAACACTAATGTTACCTCTTTACCAAATACTTGATGGAATGGAAAATGCGACAGAGCCAAAATTGTATCAGTTAGCAGAATGTGTACTTATTAAAACCTCAAAAATCAGGTATATCTAACCTTGTGGTCATGAATGTGATTTGAATGTGAGCTGTGAATAATAGATGAAATCTACCAAGTTAATGTTTCTGTTTTTCTTTCTATTTTGCATTTCTCTGCATTAAATCCCACAGAAGCTCTAAAATGCTTTCCAATATCAAAGCTTGTGCTTAAACACTGATATTCAAAACCTCTATATGAAATTTATGCATACTGTCTGTTCCTACAGTAGTGTTACCAATGCTAAGTGAAGTATTCTGAAATATCACTTATGCCAAAATGTATGTGAATTCTTATTTGTGCCAAAAATTACATGAATTGTTATTTATGCCAAAACATGTATATTTATAAAAGTAAGTAAATAATAAATTCAGGGGAAAAAAATTACACCTGTCAGCCTCAAGTGCAAAATAGCCCCCTAGAAATGCATTATAAATTAAATGAACTCAATTTCAGGTATTAAAAAGAAGCAATGGAAAGATTAGCAGCCTGAAGCAATGTGATGCTCATCAGTGGAGCCCAAGTCAACAGCTTTTCATTTAACATTTAGCAGCAGTGCTGTCCTTTAAGGCACGTGCACCTACTGATCTAAAACAGAACTCTTATTCATGGCAAAACTAACCAAACAGAGAAACGCTGCTTCTGTTACAATCGGTCTAGAGAGGAAAGAATGCCGCCTAATGATAACTACAAACAGAAATCTCTTTGTTCCAACAAAGCTTCCTAGGGATTATTTAAGATATCTTGGGCCCAATCATACTTCTATTATTTAGACTTCAAAGATGCCATCCTAAAAGAAATATGTCTCTTGTTAATATCTAGTAGCAGGAGAGCCATACTTTGGTTAAGCTGCTTATTTCCTACATAAATAATGCATTTAGCTAGATCTGCTTGACTCCAACATAAATAGAATGTTTAATGTTTGGCAATAAAGTTTGTTGAAAAATAATGGACTTTGGGCATTTAATAAATCCACTGGAATAAATATGGTTATCATTGCAGTACCTTTTAAGCAACTCCAATTTAAACATTACACTCCTGTCTTGGAAATTGCTGTTATTTATAAGATTATTTAAAGTTAAATGATAATTCGGGGATAATAAATATGATCGTACTGCATGTCTATTTTCAAGACTGTTCAGGTTGAATTAAAAACTTCTATGGTTAACTGAAAAATATAATCCAAATACAATAATGGAAATATTCCAGTCTTTTTTTTTCTTGGCTGAAGAACAGACAGCTATGCCAAAGGAATAATATTTAAAAAGCACTCAACGTGTGCTTTTTCACAATATGCCTTATAAGGATTAAAAAAAAAAAAAATTAGGAGCACACATTATATCTTTCTATGACTGACTTTACACTAAAATCTTTCACCTCATCTTACACTCATTATTTCCTGTTAATTGTAGGTGTTTTTGCCTGGAGGTATAAAACAATCAAATCGAATCGCTGATACACACTATAGGTACTTTAACTAGTAAGCCATTGACCTGTCTGTCTTCTATATTATGGGGTGTCTGTTTTCTGTGCTCCCTGGTCATTACAGAAATGCTGAAAATGGGAAAATTATAAACAAAAATATTAGGAATGAAAGCACAGTTCTCATAACAAAGATGCACAGATTGTTAATGGTGTGTTCTGTAGGTAAAGATATAAAGAAAATCTCAGTAAGAAACAAATACTGGATTCTGCATAAAAAGTTATAAGCTGTTTATCCTAAGCAATCAGCATATATGATGCAAACAGAATACTCTTTTAAAGCATAGCTCAGCAGCAGAAAAATATATTTTTTAATCCAAATTAAAAACACTCTGCAGTGAGCTGATCTAAAGATTAAATGATCTACAGCAAGAATATATTATATGCAGATAGAAGGTAACTCAACTACATTGGCACTCTTTCCTCTGGCAACATTTTATGGCTACACATGATTTAAAATATTTAATTACAATACACTTTCTTATGACCTACTTGGGCGCTACACCTGATTTCAAGAATGAATCATATTACTTTGCCCGTAGTACAGTACAAAGATCAGTAGAAAGATGCACAGAAGCATATATGATGTGTTTTAGATGAGCAGTTCTTGCTTTATTCTCATTTAGTATATGACACTGTAAAGGTTTACTGTATGTTTAGTCTAATGTTTAATGATAAACAACATGCCTGCTCTTTTATTTAGGAAAGGAATCAGACCAAAAATGAAGTTTAATATCTACAACAGTAGATGCCTAAAGTTTACAGAATTGTAATCGCTGGGAGTGTCTTCTTACGAATATGCTGAATATACATTTTAGGACAGAGAGCTCAAACTCGGTTTCTGTAGGAAGGCCACAGTAGCTGTAGGTTTTACCTTGCACTGCCATAATTAAATATTGTAGCATGCATCATTAATTGGCTTCTAATTATAAAAATTGGATGCAGCGAAAACTTGACGCCCCCCAGGAACTGACTTTGTGACCCCTGCTTTAGAGCTTGGCAGCACACTCACTGTGACACATCAGCCATTTCCAATATTGTTTATTTTCTTTTTTTTAAGAACATAATCTTAATTTTTTTTTTTACCTGAAGCAGCTTATTACCTGCTGTTAGCTGGCAGCTGGTTAAAGGAAAAGCAATGTGTGGTTTCGAAACCTTAAAAAGTGAGTGAAAAAATATCAAGGCAATATAGTTTGTTATATTAGAAGCAGTAATTGGCTACTAATTAATAGAGTGGCTAGAATGAAAACCTGCAGCCAGCAACTGACTTTGAGATCCCTCATTTGAAATAAATAAAGTATCTCAATTACTCAGTATAAAATATTGAGAGTGCATGTGTTATAAATAGCTTATTACAGCTTACTAAATTCTTTGGGCTTCCAACCACTGATCTTCTCATCCCACTTCTTTTTTTAATGGTCGTGGGAGGAGCAGGGCCAGTGCTCATCGTAGCAAACACTAGGACAAGGCCTAAGCTTGTAGGGTCAGTCCATCACAGGCCTCAGTCAAGTGCGTACTCACACTGTTTCACATAGTGAAAATTTACAGTCACTAGTTAAGTTAAACTACACCTTTTTGAAACGTCAGAGGAAAATATCAAGATTAGAATCCACACCAATACAAATTTTGATTCAAACGTACTCTCATGCTGTCATGGAGCCTCATGTATAAAACTTGCTTACGCTCGGAAACATGTATAAGCCATTTCTTATGCAAAAGTCAAGATTTATAAAACACAGACATGCCATGGAAATTGACTTAAAATGACAGAAAGTCTGGACCATCTGTAAACTCTATGTAGTTTTTTGGGGTGTTGGCTTTTTAATGACTCCAGCTAGCAAAATAATTAAGCAAGAAGAAAATCTAATTTCATTGGGCATGTCAGTTACGCATTAGTCACATTCTGATGTCCATCCATCAATTTTCTAAACCAGGTTGTTCTAAACCTGTAACGAAATAGAGACCATGTAATTTCTGCATGATAAGTCAGTCATCATCACATAAAAGGACGCACATATTAGTAACGATATTTAAATGACAGAAAACACTTTTTTTAAAAGTTTGTTTGTCTACATATTTTAATTGTAGCAAAATAAGCAATTCTTTTAAGAAGTTAGAAAATGTGTGGATGACGTAAGAAAGATTTGAAAGTTGGAGCCTTTTCTTTTATTCATTTGCCTCATCAAAGAGACACATATCACATTTTTGTCTTTTAAATATTTTGTAACAGGGGTATGTGTGATATGTGGAGGAGATTAGCGCAGACCAGCCCACCACTGTTTTTACTGGCAGGCAAAAGTACCTGGCATGTGCACACTACCATTAAATCACTCATGCTGAATAATTAAGATCCGTTTTGCCAAAGGACCATCTTTTGGGTGTGTAAAAGTGGAAAATGCTGTATACAACATATTCATGTGGAAATAACCTCCCTCAAGCTAAATTTAAAACAGTGAACTAAACTGTAGTTGAAATTGTACAGAGTATTCCTCTATCTGTTCTAAGGATTGTCAGTGTGCAAATGAGAGTACTTTGGGCAGGACAAATTACAGTATTTATTGACCCTTCCAACTTCTAATATTGCTTATCCTGGCCAGGGGGCACCTGGAGCCTGTCCTAGCAATCAACAGTCACAGGCAGGGGAGAGTGGCACCCCATAGCAGGGTGAAAACACACACACACACATTCATCAGGAGACTATTTAGCATTACAAGTTCATTAAACCCGTCTTTTGACTGTAAGAGTAAACCAGACCAAACCCACGTGGACCCGCAGGCAACCTCCATGCTGGAAGCACCCTGAACCTGTTGTGGGAGGAGTAGACTGCCCTTGCCATTGTTTAAACTGTGCCAAATGTCAGTAATACCTCAAGTTCACATTCACTGAAGTTTCGTTTTCTGTGTTCTTACGTAGTTTGAAAGTAAAGACGTCATTCAAGAGCATGGACAAATTCTTATGGTGATTAGGTAAGGACTATTTGAAAAGGGTGTTTTTAGAGCCATACGCGGTTACTTGTGGGAGGTGACAGGGAGTAAATAAAAGCATGTGCACTTGTGCATAGTTTTAAGTTGACCTGAGATTTATGATTGAACATGGCATGGGACCTACCATATATACAGTTTTATAAATATGATTTATAAGTGTACTTGCCGTTTTTGACTTTCTAGCATAAGCAAAATATTAGTATGGAACCTAAGCAAGGTTTATATACATGAGGCCCTTGGAGCTTTGAGGAAACAGCACTGACTACTGCATCATCATCATTCTAATCAGTCACTCATAACCTGAACTATTCATTGTTGCCATGGCCCGAAATAAGGTAAAATACTATACATTATAGCTGCTTCGGAAAACAGGTATCCTAATCAAACAATTCTTTAAATGTAATTATTCTATTATAGGGTTATGAGAGCCTATTTTGGCAGTTTTGGGTGTAAGGCAAGAAAAAAAAATCCTAAATGCACAAGTGTCAATTACGGACATGCTGAAAGCACACATCCACATTTACTTATACCAAGCATATTTAAGGTTGGTAATGATTTAATTGGCATATAATAGACACAAAACTGTAAGGCTGAAAGAAATACCAACCAGGCAACGGAGACAACATGCAAAATGGATGGATCAGAAAAATGAAGTCAGGTCCTCAAAGATAAGGGGCATCAGCACTAACCAGAGCATCTCTGTGCCATGCTACATTGAACATACAGAAAATGCATCTGTCCTACCTTTCAGAATATAAATATTTGCACTCAGAGATAGACAACAGATCAGTGTATACAAATGCACTTAGATCTTTTTAATTATTCAATTCAAATATTATCACAATGTAATATAATATTTGTAAACCCACTTAATCCATACCAGGGTTGTGGGAGTTCGGAGCCTCTCCTGGCAGCTTCAAGGTACAACCCAACAACTGACCCTAGATGGGGCTCAAGTGCAATGCAAATATGAACTCACAGAAATAAACATATATTAACAGAACAAATATAAAGAAGAGGTGCTGAGTTGGACACAACAGACATACAGTGCTGATACCCAGGCATCTTGTTTAGTTTAAATAAAAAAAATGTCCAGTTAATACTACTGGCAGCATAATCACATCCATACTTTATTCCTGCTTTTTCAGTGAAGAGGCAGAATATATCCTGGCAGGAATGTTCACAAGGCAGAGACCAACCTGGGACTTGCCACCAGCTCATCGCAGTGGTGGAAAAATGACATGCATTTTCAATTCTAAAGATGTAACAGTAATCTGCAGAAAAATTTTAATTTAAATCTAGTGATGACATTAGCCACTCTCCAGAAATAAATGAATAAGTTCATTTGTACATGGAAGCATAACAAGACTCTATAAACTAGTTCATTTCTTTATGTGCTCACATTACATCTTAATCATAATTTATACCAAATGTCTGTTTGACGATTAGGAGCTTCTGCTATGATTACAAGCTAACAACACTATGCAGTGTATTATGTGAATATTCTTTTATGTTTCTCCAGTTCTAAATTTATTGCCCAGATCATTTTAAAATAAAAAATAGAGGAATAAGGCTCTTCAACAAAAGAAATTCAAAGTGATTATGGTTTTATGTTCCTGATTCTGGTTTTAATACTTCTTGAACTACATTGTTTGATTCTTTTATTTGAGCAAGTCCTAACATTTGTAAAGCTTTTGTATATTCTCTTGTGACAATTACTTGATCTTGTTTTGTTCATTATTAATTTTCTTTGGTACTGTTGTGACTTACTGATAAATGTTATATGAAAGCAATGCTATACAGATGCACATGTTAACTTTTATCCACACTCCCCAAACAGATCAATTAGTGAAACTAAACAGTTAATAATTTATTGCTTTTTCTTTGTCTTAAGGACCTCAGTAAAGTGATGCTAAAATAAACCAAACTTTTAAGTCAGTTTGCGTCTAATTAGGTCTGAAGTTAAAAGAGAAGCAAGAACCCCTGCCTGTGTTAGTTTGTCGAGGCTGGAAGAGAACAATTATATGAAGCTAAAGTCCAGGGGTTAGGTAAAGTGGTGCCATTGTCCACATATGTTGCACAATAGGTGCTTCAGAGCAATATAACACATGCTGTTTTATGATATGGAAAGTAATCAAACCTTATTTGCTAAAAATTCAGATCAATTGAATTTTAATGAGAAGCATGTGCTGGAGTGTAACATCCACAAAGAATTCTGGGAATGTTTAAAATTACTCCCATATTTGCCAGGAGACAGTTGGGTACATAAACTTTTTTATTTCTTGATTCATGGGTCCATTCTGGTTGCAGATTGCTCTGCTGTTCTGAGTTCAGCAATTTGAATAAATTATGCTGAAAATCACTTGGTGGTTCATTTTGTGTGAAATTATATTTTCGCTGGAAAGGTTAATTTTGAAGGGAGCTTGAATGGCTGGAAATTGTGCAGCTGGGGAGAGTCTGCATGTTCAGAAGGCAGCAGTTATTAAAAGCGATTGCATTTCCTCCAGGATTTCTCCAGAGACCAGAATCAGTGGAGATGTTAAACCTTGCTTGACACCCCAGTTGGATAATTGTGGGTGTGGGAGCTAATCAGCAGAAGATGTCTCCTCAATTTAAATCTTGTCAGTTAGTCAAGATTAGGGCTTCCTGTATCGAGCACCATTAGGTTTGTTGCATGTCAATGCACTACTAAAGATGTCCACAAAGTCCGGAGCAGAGGTAGAAAGAGGAAAACAGGGGAAGGTGCCTGTGTTTTCCAAGGAAGCCAGTATTTCAAGAGTAACTTTCACACAACTCAGTCTTGACATTATGTTTCTTTACTGCTTTTGTCTAAACAATTTTTTGCAATAAAAATGAACCGAAGGGAAAATGAAATGTATGTATATTACTTTAAAGGTTGAGAAATGTCTGTTTGAAATCAAAATGAACAGGTTACACAAAGATGCTGAGGACTTAGAGATTTAATACAGTAAAAGTATTTTTATTTTTATGTACACAATAATAACATTTGGACCAGAGTGGTAATATTTTTTTATACATTATATTTTTTCTTGTAAATTAAATTAGAGCTCTTGTCTAAAAAAGAATGAAATTATGGAATCCATAAGTTGATGGTATAAAAGGCTAATAATATGTGACAGCATGATCTCATTAAAAAGTAGAATTTCAGCCCAGTTTGATCAGGGACTAATTCCAAAATGTGTGGTGAATTTTATAGCCTGTCTGGCTGGCAAAAAGCCATGCTTCTGCTTTCCCAATGGTAAATATTTGTAACAGATTTCTCATTGCAATACAAGGAGTCCTTTCAGAGAGCAGGTCATGTAACATTGCAGAAAAATCAAGGCCGGGGCAAATAAACAAAACGTCATGCCAAGTTCACTACTCTCAGTAATTCCGAAGCTGGGCTAAGCATACAAAACCTCACCCCTCACTTCAAAGTGTAGACAGATGGCTTTCCAGTTAGAATAGAGAGTTTAAAATAAAATTTCATATCCATATAGGGTATTATATATACAGGACGGGAGTGTGTGTGCACATAATTTCTAAATGCACATATATATTAAAAAAAGGGAGAACTGTGCACATCTCTTACTTACAATAAAAAACATTTAACATATATTTATTCACAATTCAGTCATACCAACTATATATTTATTTACTGCATGTGTGGACATGTATGCATTTAAATAAATATCTAATTTCTGTAACAGTGGGGATTTACAATGGCCAGCTCAAATCTTGAACTGTATTTAGTTCACTTTATTTGCTGGTAACCTCAGTGTACTGTGCAATTAATTGCCAAGTTTCTGACTAAAAAATTCACCTCTCAATTCTTTTGTAATCCAATCACACACAAGCTTCTCTAATTTGCCTCTGTTAAGCAACTGTTAAGAGTAACATTATTATATGCTCCATTTTAAGAGATTTCATGGTACAGTTGGATGCTGAAACCAGCAACTTCAAAGGCGCCACCGCTGTGAAATTTAACAGTTCGGATCTTGGCAGCTTTATTGCAAATCATAAACATTTGCTTCTTGCTGTTTCCTGGAACTGAGACAAAAGTGCACTCCAACAGAACCAACAGCTAATGTTTAATTTGTCAATTTTAGCACAACCTGAACGATACTGTGGGCATTGTTATATTTTTATTATACTGATTTATTTATTTTTCTGGACAAAAGTAGACGACGTAAAACTTAAGTTTTATCACAACTCAAAAATAAATGTTTGTTTATGCAGAGGTTATAAACAAATCATATGGTGCTTCTTTTAAGTCTTCTGTTGTCACAAATGCACTTTATTAATGTTTTCTCGAGAATTTGTTTTGACTAATCTGAAAAGAGGTAAATGTCAGAGGG
>JANRMT010062792.1:94323684-94335127 GCA_026402145.1 Polypterus bichir lapradei
AGGCTATTACTGCATAAACACATTCAGACATAGAAGCCCCATTGTGAACATTGTGATCCTTAAATTTTTGAAAATGGTTTCAATTGTTAATCTGTTCAGGTCTGTCACATGAAAATCTAATGAAAAACCATGACATGAAGAAATAAAGAAACATGTAATTAAAAGAACTAAGCACCACTGTGAAACAAAACACAAGCAAAGACGGTATAAAGTAAGGAATTAGTAAGAATCAGTATCAATACATTTATTGCCTCAAAATTAATCTAAACAAAGAATATTTTATAATTTAATGAATTTACCTTATAGTGCAATTTTTTCAAGCGGTAGTTCCCTAGGCAAGGTAAATATAGTTCTATCATATCCAACCTCCCTGATACCATGCCCAGAGCAATCTGTCACCCAATATGCATAACCTCTTTTAAAACTATATTAAATAAACAGGCAGACAAGAATCTTCTGAGCTAATTAATTGTGATTAATTATTTTAAAACTGTACTCACTGAGCACTTCCTTTCTGTTTTGCATGGCAGTGATCTAACTCCTGCCCCTTGTTACATGCTATTCTAAAATCTGGGCAGTAGAAGATAATGCTGAACAGACTATGGATTAAGAAAGTCCTTCCTTCTTCGGGACATACCCTCGAGTACCATATCATGTTTAAGAATGATAAATCTTAGCATATGCAACACCGACAAATTAGAGCAACGCTGCACTGGGACTGCAAACCTGAGCAATATGGATGCCGAATAAGATTAGTTCAACGCATCAGCACCTTGCCACAATTATTGTGAGTCCTATTACATGGATTGTTTAAATAATAATGCACAGTGCCTGCCTAATTACAAAGTATAATTTAAGCATTCCTTACAGAGGGCATTGAAGGGATGACGCGTTCGATTGCTACATTATGTATGATGACCCACTCTTTCTAACATAATTATTTCTTCTAATACGAATGATTTTATTTATGCAGCACATTTTGTTTTTAAACATATGTTTTAATAAGTCATTTTGTTCCTGTAAAGTGTTGGGCTTCAAGAGAATTCAGCACACCTGACTAAATAAGATGCTTGAGTGCAGGGAGGAAAGAAATTGACATTTTATTTTACCCTCGGCATGACGCCAGGGGCAAAGTTTGATCTGAAAACTTGCAAATTAACCAAAACTGTCACTCAGGAGTTATGGGCCTGAATACTGCAAAATATGTTCTTTGAAGTCCTCATTTCAGCAAAATTATTAAAAACTTTATATCTAATTAAAATGATAACTGCATTCCCATTTTTCAAACTCTCTGTATCCTGAGGGCCAATTGGGATGAGTGAATTTGCACCCTCCTCTCCACAGCACACTGAACTGCTCCTACAGCAATATCAGATCATTACCATCTCCCCAGCTGAGAAGGAGCAGCCATTATCATGCAGCATTATTAATCTTCTTGTCTTATCAACTTGCAAATCACAAACCATTGAGCCTTATGGCATGGTTCTGGGTCCATAGTTATTCATTTTGTAGGTCTACCTAGCCTTTGAGTCTTCTTAATCACCTGAAGATTGTCAGTCTCTTACTTTGCCCTGCCCCGATGGCCCTCCTCAGTTTCTCAGAAAATTCCATGATCTTTTTAAAAAAGACCTCTGATTTTAGGGAGAGAGTGACTTGAGGAGAGAAAGAGAGAGAGCGAGAGAGAGCACGAGAGTGAGAGAGAGAGAGAGGGAGAGAGAGAGAGTAGGAGACAGTAGTGAGGATAAATTTCATTAATGGATGTGAATTAACATCCTACTGCCAAGAGCTGACCCTTTTTCCTGACATGTATGTCTAAGTCATTCTTGTCATTTTTTTGCCATTAATATTCTGAAAAAAGACAGAACATTGAATGGAATAGAATAACTTAGTTTCTTTAAACAGGCACCACTGACCTAGGGTTGCTTTTTTCCCCCTTAATTTGCTTTTCTTAATAATAAAATATTAATCCTATTGCATATGGCATGTATAGATGTTATTCTATTTGAAAGAATGAAAAAGGGGTGTGGAGGGTACACTTTTACAAAAAAAAAGCCTTTCTGCTGCTTAAAATAAAAATGAGATTTTAGTTTTTGCTTTAGTTTAAATTTAATCCATTTACAAATATACATATAAACTTTCAAACAGCCTTAGCCATTTTAAATTACAAAGGGCAATTAAATGACATCTCTAAAAGACACTACCACACTTCAACAATCGTTCTAAAGTATCACATTAGATATTGTATGTTTAGATTTATTTCAATTAAAAGTAATTTAAGGGGAGTTTAATGCAGTATTATAATAAAAACATATTTGGAGTATTTTACTCCTGATATTTCTTTAGTTAAAGCAAAAGGTGAAACAATGAAGCATATTAATATTTAACATTTTTAAAATATTTGCTGAATGAATATTATTGAGTGATATGTAGTAATTAAAGTCTATTGACACAAAAGCATTCTTTGACTGCCTGGCAAACCTCTGTTTTATATCCTATATCTTTCTATATATAAACACTTCTCATTTCAGAACTTTACATATTATTCTGCTCTGACTGTGCCAAATTCTACCACATATATATTTTTAAACATTTAGAATGAAAACTGAATTTTAGAGCTGTAATTATGTTTTTCTATAGTGAATTAAAACCAATTTGTTTTAATACTTTGTAAGATCAAAAAACAAATCAATTATAATGGTTTTGATGTTATTATTTCATTGAGTAAAAAGAGATTAGAGCAGTTATTAAAATTGTCAATGATATTAAATAATAATCCTGAAAAATTGTGCACTCTAAGTTTTCAACTTACATATTTATTACTATTTTTAATCTGCATATCAATATAATATGAATGGCTAATGTAGCTATACAAATCTAGCACTTGAAAATACTGCAGCAGAAGATGACTGACACTTAAAATGAAAAAGTAGACACACCTTGTTTAAGAGACACCTTCATGGCCGTGTCTTATCAGCAGCTTTAGAGAACAAACAGGAACTGGGGATGGAGATCTGTGGCAAGACATACACTGAAAATGTTAAGTGATACTAAACTGTGTTAAAATATAAATTTTATTATCAAACAGTCACTTTTGAACAACCAAAATGTTTTCTTTTAAAAATGTATCATGATTTTTTATTTTATTAAAGTTTAGTAAAATTATGGAAAATGATAATCCATCTATCCATTATCCAACCCGCTATATCCTAACTACAGGGTCACAGGGGTCTGCTGGAGCCAATACCAGCCAACACAGGGCGTAAGGCAGGAAACAAACCCTGGGTAGGGCGCCAGTGCACCACAGGGAAAATGATAATGCCAAGTTTATTTATAAATATGTACAATTTACATTTATAGAGACATATTAAAGTTGAAAAATTTTAAAGAAAATGTATCATTCATATATATATATATATATATATATATATATATATATATATATATATATATAAAAATACTTATATAATCAATTCTGATAGCAGTATCTACACTTATCAAATCAGCTCCACGGCACCTCAAGGGCTCTTCTGAATCAACAAACCAGATATCAACTAAGAAAGATCCTGCAGTACGTGAAAAAACTATAATTTTGGCATTTATTATAAAATATTAATTCATAGCAAATTTGAAGATTCTCTTTACTGATTTTCATTATGGAATACTTGTGAACTTCTTGGCTTTATCAAAGATAGGTGAGGGATAGTAGCATTTTGCGTCAAATTCTATTTTTCTTTTTTTTAACTATTTTTGTCCATATTAGAAATAAAATAAAATCAGTTTTGTGACATGCTTGATTAACTTTCTAAGTGCTGTGTCAAGAGTGTTAGATTGAAGCATCAAACTTATAGCACCTTCCAAAAGGAGAAAAATCCATGGAAAATCGTGTTTTTAATTATTTAAAACAAACCTAAATACTTATAATAATTAACTTTTTTATCAAAGGTTTCTCTAGTCATCTTATTGTACGGATGTAATTAAAAATGTCTTTTATCAGTGGCTGCAATGTTCATGAATAATGAGTCATGTCATCCAAGTACCTACATTTGTAACATTACATTTCCTAGCTGGACTGTAACTCAGTTCACCTTTAAACCCTTAATGGTATTAATATGAAAGACTCCACTCTTTATGATAAGAAAATGGGGATCAAAAGTCAAATGAAGAACAAAGATTATTCTAAATTGGAAGTGAATTAAGCTAAATCTGCTCAAGTAAATTAATGAAAAATAATGATATTTTACTTAGGAAAATGTATTATGCTTGAATGTATGATATACAAGCAGGTGCATGAGCTGCCTGCATGCAGCTATAATTACTTGTATCATTGATTTGTTTGTCTTTTCCTTAAACAGATGATTATTTATTAAACATCCTTGATTCTTAAGTAATTTGACCCTTTCAATAAAAATGAATAAGGCCGTCAGTTTGTAAAGATTATCTTATCACATTTCTGATAAACACATATCACACAATGATATTGATGTGTGCAATCTAACTCTCGAAAACACCTATGAAAAATAAGAGTAAGTTTTTAAAATCTTGAAGTATGTAAAACAATCCAGACCACAGGTGAGATAAGATGGAGGCTCCAGAAGGCAGATGGAGCTGTGCTTCTATAGTGTTCACTTATACCTGCAGCAAACTTCCTCCTGCAAAATATCTGGTGAAAACTGCAGAGTCTTACTGCTGGCGATTTGAATTAGCTTACTTTGCTCCCCTCCAGGTTTCCACAGCAGCAACTAAAAAGGATATCCTTCCTTACCAGGAGGCTTCAGGCTACGCTCATCTCCTCCGGTTAAGATTTGCATTCAGCTCTTGGGAAGCCGACCGACAAATTGCAGAGGCGGCTGGAGGAGCATGATTCTGTCTCTAACACAGAAAGCAGGTCTCAGCGGAACAACTTCTGCTTCACAGTGTTTCCAGAGGGAAGCCAGAACAGTAGCGCAGTGTTTTTCTTTTTTTTTTCATTCCAGGATTTTACTGCAAATGCTAGATCTTATAACTGGACAATCCCTAGAAATCGGGTTGGCTCTAAGGTCAATAGACCCATAAGGCTGCTGAAGGCCAAAAGCCTCAGGCTGCTAGTAACAAATTGCCAAGGTAGTCTATGAAAGGAATGTAAAAGCATAAAAATGCTGCTTGTGACAATGAATAATTTACATTTATAGGGTCATCACATATCAGCATTTATAGGACATTTAAAGTATTCAAGATTGAGTCATTTAGTTTGACAACCACATTGTTTTCTGGAAAGTACAGAACTAAAGACTTTAAGATCTAAGTTCTCCACAAAAACAGTTTATTGCATTTCTGAGAACAAAGCTTTCCTTGTTAAGGTAAGAATGGCAAAAGTAACATCCATCCTTTTTCTAATCCACTTATATTTAGAGAGAGCTGGTGCATAGCTTGGCAACATCAGACACAAAGCAGAAACCATTTACATTTTCATGTATTTGCTTAGCAGATGCTTTTATCCAAAGTGACTTACAAAGAAGTCAACGTAATCGAATAAACATCAGTCTGGGGACTGTTTGGGGACAAGTGTTACAGGACAAGATTCCAAAATTGATCACCACAATAGAAGAGTTCAGAACAAAATACAAGGTAGTAGCAATTCCTAGGTTACAAAACCTAATAGCTGATATCAATTAGACAAGAAGAGTGTTCAAACACTTCCTAAACACATTGAGGGGGACAGAATTTCAAATAAAGATGGGCAGATCGTACCACCAGCTAGGAACTACACATGAAAAGAGTCTGGATTTAAATTTGATGCCATGCAGTGGTGACCAGCACTGGACATTGCATTAGTCCTCTACAAGCATATGCCTCACCTATATTCATTGCCATGTGTGGGCCTGGTGCAACTTTTACAGGGAGTGATTTAAGGGGTACACTGACGAAGAATTTAGTCAATTCACAGCCACTTACTTGACTTCTTTTCCCAGCCCCAAATCTGAACAAATAACTGTGTTCATACCTCCAGTCCCATCTCTGCTACAAAATGGGGAGCGAGATAGGAAGTCATTCATTTTAGGAACAACCAAGCAGATAAGCACATTAGTGTAACTGAAGAGCATGAATCTTTTGTTTTTAATATTGTACTGGCCTGATATAGATTATTAAATGAGGATTCAGTCTGATTGCCTAACCATTCATATGTTTTCTGCCTCTTTTAGTTTTACACCATATATACTGTTTGTAAATAATGTACACTGCATATATTTATAGTGACAATGCTTACAGTATATTAGAGTTTAATGGAATATGAAATGGACAGAGATTAAATATATATAGTGAGAAAAACAAAATTTTACAGGTATCTACAACTATAGTTCTTGAAAGTGGCACCTCATGCTGAGAACACTGGGGGAAAAATTTTAAAAACTGTTCAATGAAACCTTTTGTGGTGCAGTTATCACATCAAAGCATTTCTTAAACATTAAATATACAGCATTAAGTATACAGTAGTTTAAATAAATTCCAAGATTGCACCCATTTAATGTGGCTAATTAGAATATTGTAAATTCTGGAGGAATAAAACTTCTAGTAGAGCTTTTAAATATGTTCATTTTAAAGGTATGAACGTCTCAAATATATGACACCCACTCCAGCAGCACAGGGCACCAGTTCATAGCACAGTAAACACTCTCATTCAGTCACACTGCGGCCATTTTAGGGATGTAGGAGGAAAACTATAATACAACCCACAAAGACACAGGAGGAACATGCAGACTCCACATAGAAAATGAGAGCATAATTTAAATCAGGATTGTGTATCCTTTAGAAATCATCACCGACTAACTCGCGATACCTAAAACTGCATGCCCAGTACCTAAAATTCTTTTAGATCTAAAAGCTGTCAAAATGATAAATTCAGAAATTTTCCTGGTATAGTATGTTCTTCTTCTCTGTATTGTTTTTTTGCCTGGTAACTGTTAATCAGCATATGACTTCTGTTATACAATTTGGGTCAGCGGACGTAGTTTAAACCTCATTTTGGTTACATACTCCTCTTAGCAATTTATAGTTAGTCTCAGGGAAATGTCTTCTAGTGCCACTAGTATCCAAATGCCCTCCAGGCATCTTGTCTCCAAATCTATAATCTTTTTCTTTAATTAAGTACATCCATAGGGACTGTTCAGTTCATGAACAACTGCAAGCTGGTCAATTGTTTCCAGTGAAAACATGGCCTGTGATTTGGACAGATCTGATAAGGGAATGTCACAGTATGTCATAACCTATAAAATCTTTCTTGGTTTAACTGTTACAAACATGTGCTGTTTAGGTTGACTGTAAATTTTAAGTTTGCTCTGTGTGACTATGAGTGTGGGTGAGAAGTCGAGTGGGCCCTGTGGATCTGTGTTATATTATAGTATTATTGGTTTGTATGGTCATTACAGTACAGAGTACATTAAAATTCTTACTTACATGAGCAAATCAACATGAAACACATCATCACTCTCTGGTGCCATGATCAGCGAGCATAAAAACCTTACCTCAAAACTTTTGTTTTCCTTACCTGAAGTAACTGCTTAACCTAAAAAATCATGTATTCCTTACCTGAAAAATCTCAGAACATACTTTACAAGAATCACCTAGTATCTATAATATAATTTTTAAGAAGTTGATTTTTATTATTCTTAATCAGTGTGGCATAGTGGTTCTGCAGCAGTTTTAATAAAAAAAAACAATCAATTAGCTGGCTCATTCTCTGTGGGTGCGCGCTCAAGCAGCCATGGGGAGTTGGTGAAGTAATTGGGGCAAGACGCACCTGTGTGTCAAGGTGCGGTCTTTCTCAATTGCTTCATTGGCTTCCTGCGGTATGCGATTGAGCCGATGCACCCACAGAGCCTCATAAGAACGAGCCGGCATGAGAGTTAGGAAGGAAGGGAAAAGGCTGATTGAGAAGAAAAAAAAAGATTGAGAAAAAACTCAAGGAGGATAAAAGATAGGGAGCGGGAGGGCAGGAGGTGGAGATATGGTGAAAGTGAATGTAAGGAAGATGGAGAAGGCAGACAGCCAAGATGAAGTCCCTTGGAGTTTGTGAATGTTGCTTGGGGGATGATGGCCACTTCAGCTGATTGACCTGGGTAGCCGAAGTGGCTGAAACACTGCTCCATTGCAGTGATTCACCGCAGAGAGGCAGCATGGTTGCCAGGGAAGGAGAAGTTGAGAGAGAAGTTCATTGGGTGATACCGTGGACCACAGGGACATAAGCCTGGCAATGGAAGTCGGAGGCTTAATGGGGTGCCCTGCCTGAAGCTAGAGAGAGCTAGAAGGGCCAGAGCCTAGGAGCAGCGCTGGAGGTGGGCTGAACTACCGGATAGGCCAGGACCCACTTTAGGTTAAGTGAAGAAGACGGCCAGGTTTTAAAAGTCAGCACCGGGGCTCAGGGTTTTTAAAGACAGCTTCCAGTATTTTAACCTTGTTTTTAATGGAATAGGTATTTTCATTTTACCCTCTATAGAGAAACCTTGTTCTTATTGATCATTTATTTATTTATTGACTATTTTACACTGCACTTTTTGGTCACTTGTTTTTTTTTTTGGAATTGTTTTAATAAAAGAACTGTTCACTTTTACACCATTCCCCTAGCTTAGTGTGTGTTTGTCCTCATTTGCTTAGCTCATTCCGGTCATGACTATCGACTGTGTTGGGTTCAAGAAGCTTCCAAAATGGCAGGGGAAGAAAGGAGCTGACCTGCACCATCTCAATCAGACTTCTCTAATTGCCTACAAGGCATCTCTATGTTCTGCATTTTCATATGCCACAAATATACTTTTACTTTTTCTCTGCAATACTGATAAGGTCCACTACAGGTTAATATTCATGGCCTCCTTTTCTGAGGATTCTTGAAGTGATTAACCTAGAATCTGTCTCTATATATAAAATGCTATGGTCTGTCTGTCACATGATTATTCTCAAACTAATGGGGCTAGAACCTTGATCTTGTTCTTAATCAAAAGCCTATGCCCTCCTGGAAATTCAAAAATTGTAGGTAGCAGCAACCTGGTGGACATAAAGGATGGCACAGTGATCAAGAAGATTGTTAAATAGCCTAAACTATGACTGCATGAAAGTATTGCTTTTATATCCTTACACTGATATTTCTTTGAAGACCACTACTTAGCAAGTTACATCAGTGATGTGATCAATATCAAACTGTACTTTTTATGTATTTTTAGATTATCCACCAGAAATAATAAAACAAAAATATAACTTCCAGAGGAACTGAAAAAAATTACTTTTTAGAAAACATAGTTATTATTATTATATAAAGTATCATCAACTCCTTATTTTTTATTTTAGAACCATAGGTCAGTGTGTTTCACTAGTACATCATCCTTAATTCAGAAAGTGTTACAGGATAGAAGGAAACTGTACAGGTATAACATTGGTTTAAACATAATTGCCAGAGTAAATATGTTTTTTTTAAAAAAGGTTAAAGGAAACGCAATGAACTTCTCTTACAAAGAAAGTCACCTGTTCTTCATAGAGTGCAATATTTTGTTGCACTTTGACAAATTCTGTATTTCAGAGTTATTGAGGTACAAAACAAGAATACTAAAAGTAAGGTCAGCAGATATTCCTTATTTCCCAAGACAGCTCCTTATACCAACTCAAATTTATGCGTCCCAAATAATTCTTAAAAAAATAAAATATGCTCCATATTTTAAATGTAAGAATTTTCTTTGGGCCTCAACCTATGCAGACAAAGTACTGTTTAGCCACCAATCACATCTGCTCTATTCAAGATCTGACCAATCAGATGATCTGTAATTTTGAAGCTGACAACCGTGCTAGTTGTACATCGATGTGCTCCCTATATGGATCTCTTTAAGTAAAAAAATACTACCTCCTGACAGAGGAAAATCCGCAAAGAACTTTATGTTAAATTCTGTTGGTGTAATTCAACAACATGGAAAAGACAGAGTGAAAGAGAAAGAGAGGGAATGGGAGAGATGAAAGGTGAAAGAAAGCAGTGCTTTGAGGTACTGGAGCAGTAATCAAACACAATTATTACTACTGAAACAAGGTATTTTTAAATTTGATTTTCTTTGAATATGACAAAAATGTATTAATCTACTTTAACATTATCTTCAGAGGAAGACCATTATAATAAGCACCCACTTCCTCATTACCCTTTTGTGAATCACTTGTTTGTATTTTTTAATATAATATGTATACAATACTTTGATAAAAGCTGCGGACATCATGATGATAGTAACTAAGCATAAGATCTGAATGCAAAAGTACATTCTTCAGGTCATGGCATGACTTGAAAAATTCAGGAACATGTAATAAGGGAAGATGTGTTTTACTTTTAGTTACAGTAAGTTCGTAAGGACATAGCATTATAATTATGATATAGAGTTCTTAGAGAATGATAAGTAATTGGGCCCTGCATTCTGACACCCTCATTAAGTTTTCTAAAGACACAAAAGTGGTGGGTCTTTTTAGCAATTGGGACTAGTTACCTCACAGAATGGAGATATAATGATCAGCGGACTGGTGCATGTGCAACAATCAGTATCTTAAGGTGGAAAAGATAAAAGAGATGATTTTTGAGTTCAAGAAGGCCCATGCTCTCCTGTCAAGTGCACCAGATTCCTTGGTGTGCACATGGTAGTTGACCTAACTTGGTCAATTAAGACCAACTCCATAGCCATGAAGATGCAGCAGCATCTCCACTTCCTCTGCAGCTGAGAGGGGCAAGGCTAACCCCCACCTCCCCACCATTCTCACCACATTCCACAGAGGTGAATTGAAAGTGAAAGTTAAAAATTGTTCTGACCAACTGCATCACTGTCTGGTTTGGGAACTGCAGTGTCTCTGACCGCAAGATCCTACAACGAATAGTGCAAACAGAAGAAAAAATCATTGGGACTTCTCTGTCCTTCATTAAGGATATCTTTATTAAGTTCTGCACCTGCAAAGCCTACAGCAATGTGAAGGACTGCTCCTGCGCCTCCTATCGTCTCTTTGTTGCACTCCCATCTAGCAGAAGGTACCATAACATTCAGACCATGTTCTGCAACAGCTTCTACCCCTTAGCTGTCCAGAATCTAAACTTAGTGCTGTCCCTCTCCCCTCAGATCTGCTCCTAGTAGCATATTTAAATGCTGTATATTTGTTACTACTCTTGCTTTTATTATTTACTAGCAAAATACCCGCGCTTCGCAGCGGTGAAGTACTGCCTTAAAATTTTTATTAAGAAGAAAATTAAACCTTTTTAAACTGAGGGAAAATATACCAATAATTATTTGTTAAGGATCTCTTTGTATGCCACGTTGTCAGTTCGGCCCTCCAGTTGCAATATGACCAAGCTGTAGCTGTGTGCTGAGCTTACTCTTGAGCATGCAACGTACAGTTGGCCATGTGAACAGTAATCTTGTTTCAAATCTCACAGCTTGGATTGCTGCTGTCATAATCGGTTTGA
>JANRMT010062792.1:94355413-94389950 GCA_026402145.1 Polypterus bichir lapradei
ATATATATATATATATATATATATATATATATATATATATATATATTCTTTATTTTTCTGTTTATTCAATATCTTACAATTGTTCTCTCTATTGCATGCTTTTTCCATTATTGGAGCTGCTTTATTTCTAGAGTTAAGAAATTAATAAAAGAACACAGTTCAGTCTGTCAAAACTCATTTGATTAGCTCATTGCTAAGTTGTCCCGACATCACATCTAGTAATTCTTGCCAGGATGAGAAAGTGACAAGTACTGTCCACTTGCACAATGCATATTGTAACATATCCTCCCCAGAGTACAAAGAACCCCCAGAAAGCTTCATTCACAACTTATTTTGAGAAACGGGGCCAAATATCCCATATACCAAGCTCATCATGGGTATTGTTCTATCCAAAAAGCAATGGATATGCCTGCAACTATAAATTCAATTACTGAAGAGGAGGAGATTATTTTTATTTAACTGCTGGAACTTCTTCACATGTGCAATCTATAGTCCTGAGTCACTAACTTCCACCATTGAACTTCTTAATACTTGTGTTACTCTTTTAACAGTTACAATAGAAGATACAGTGGGATATGCAAATTAAAAATCTTGATTAAAAGTGTTCTTCAGATAATGTATCATTCTATTTGTTTTAAAATAAAAAAGAAAAGCATTTTTAGGCAGTAACATATATTGTTTACACCAAGTTAAACTGTGAAAAGTCTAGACTTTGCAAGTAGTAGGAGCTATTTGTTTATATATTGTAATAGGAATCATTTTAGACTAATTCTGAGCTAACGTTAGTTGTTTAAGACAATAACAATCCTTCTTTTGGTCTAAGAATAAGGGCCAGAAAAAGAACAAAAAAAAAAAAACACTATCTGAAAAGTAAATTATAAAATTCAGGTGCAATGCCAATCAACTGACAGTCAAAATGTTTTCATGGCTACTGTATGATGGCGCCACAGAAATCTGTAGAGTAAACATGGTGGAAATCTGAGAGTTGCATCCGCTGCTTGCAGATTATGTTGTCTTCTTGGTCTCATAAGAGTGTGATTTCTGTTGTGCACTGGGGCAAGACACAGCGGAGTGGTATGCACTTGGGATGAGAATTAGCACCTCCAGAACAAGGCCCTCTCCAGAAAAAGAGTGGCTTGTTCCCTTTAGTTAAGGGGTGAGCAGATACCCCCAAGTGTGTTTGCTTAAGTACCTTAAGGATTATTCAAAAACCTTTTGATATAACAATCAGTCTAAAATGCCATTCTTACTTATACGCTTCAATGAATATGATTGTGAGTACATGTGGCAGAAATGAGGTGCCTGTGGCGAGATTTTGGGCTTATTGTCCAAGACACAGTGAGGAGTTCAGCAAAACATGAGGATCTCAGAGTAAAGCCACTGCTTCTGCAGATTTTTAAGAGACAGTTGAGGTGGTTTGTTCATGCCTCATGTTTCATCCCATCAAGGTTGTATCAGGCAGGGCATAATGAAAGAAAAAAAAAATATTTCTCCTGCATGGCTTGGGAGCATCTGGGAGCTACCCTGAAGGAGATGAAAACAGCTTCTTGGGACAATGCAATCGAGTTTTGAGGGTTGCAAACATTCAAAGAGTATACATTATAATTAAAGAGACCTTATATGTAAACATTTAAAAATGTTTTAAAATACCAATACCGTGACTGGGAAATGAGATGCTCCAAGAGATTTTCAGAAATAGCAAGATACTGGAAAAGCAGGTTCAATAAATTGATAGCTGGATATTGCTCAGAACATTCACTTACACTAACTTTTGAAATATGGAAGCATTTGCTTGTTCTGAGTCTAACAATTCATATAGGGTTCCTTTATCTAAGATGCTTTGAAGGTAGCTATTCTTTATAGACTACCACTGCTGTTGTAAATATTGGGATCATTTGATACACATATTAACAAAAAAAGTATAATTTTACCATTAGAACAAAATTACAGGATTAAGATACATGTTACAAGGAGCAAAATCAGCAACCTTAGACAAAGAATTTATTTTTTCACTGATGAATTACTATAATGATCTGCTTTACGAGGTTT
Organism: Polypterus bichir lapradei; assembly: GCA_026402145.1. Lineage (NCBI taxonomy): Eukaryota > Metazoa > Chordata > Cladistia > Polypteriformes > Polypteridae > Polypterus > Polypterus bichir. The sequence goes on from JANRMT010062792.1 coordinate 94,357,463, forward strand.
CTAATAGTGGTCTCAATAAACTTCAATATGTCAATAATTCATTGAGCAGGCTTTTTATTCAGACAAGATCCTGAAAAGAACTGTTCATTGGCTCCCTATAAAGGTTCATTAGCTATGCAAGACACAGTAATGACTTACAAGACTTTAAACAACCTTGCACTTCTTTGGTCTGCATCTGTGTCCTTCTGCACAAGCACTCCCCACTGATTCAAGTACTTTATTAGGAGTAGGAAAAGTATAGCAGCAGATCAGATTACAGGGAATCTCTCTTCTTCTTTGATTAGATGGAAGAACATGTTAATCTTTTTAAATGCCTTACGTCAGTCAAATAATTGAAATCTTTAGGTTTTTTATGATAAACTGTACACCTTAAGCTTTGTATAAATGTATGACCTATTTCATCGTTTTCTGGTTTGTTGTATTTGTTTTCTTTTAGTAACTTGAGTATTATCCATCCATCCATCCTCTTCCGCTTATCTGAGGTCGGGTCGCGAGGGGAACAGCTGCTTGAGCAGAGAGGCCCAGACTTCCCTCTCCCCGGCCACTTCTTCAAGCTCTTCCGGGATAATCCCAAGGCGTGCCCAGGCTAGCCGGGAGACATAGTCCCTCCAGCGTGTCCTGGGTCTTCCCCGGGGCCTCCTCCCGGTTGGACGTACCCGGACCACCTCACCAGGGAGGCGTCCAGGGGGCATCCTGATCAGATGCCTGAGCCACCTCATCTGACTCCTCTCAATGCGGAGGAGCAGCGGCTCTACTCTGAGTCCCTCCCGGATGACTGAGCTTCTCACCCTATCTTTAAGGGAAAGCCCAGTCACCCTACGGAGGAAACCCATTTCAGTTGCTTGTATTCGCGATCTCGTTCTTTCGGTCACTACCCATAGCTCATGACCATAAATGAGGGTAGGAACGTAGATCGACTGGTAAATTGAGAGCTTTGCCTTACGGCTCAGCTCCTTTTTCACCACGACAGACTGATGCAGAGCCTGCATCACTGCGGATGCAGCACCGAACCGCCTGTCGATCTCATGCTCTGTTCTTCCCTCACTCGTGAACAAGACCCCGAGATACTTGAACTCCTCCACTTGGGGCAGGATCTCTCCCCCAACTCTGAGAGGGCACTCCACCCTTTTCCGGCTGAGGACCATGGTCTCGGACTAACTTTAAGTTTTATTCTGCTGCCCAAGCTCTCTTTCTCAGGTGTGGGGGTTGATTTGTTTTCAGTCCTATTTTTGTAAAATTGATCTATTTGTATGGCATGTTGTGTGATTTCAATAAAATCAATACAATTTAAAAAAAGAAATAAATAAATGCATTTATGAAATATGACTATAGTTAAGTAATAACAAAATGACATGTGAGCATAAATCTGTTGTGAAATATGTTTTGTGTTGCTTTTTTAATTATTTCTTCATTTAGGTATATCAGTGACACCCCGCTCAACATAAAATCCGCCTTGAATGTAATTTTCATTTCAATAACAAGCATGATTGGATGAGGTGTTCCCACTTTGTTAAACAAGTACGGTTAGAATAGCAGTGGGTTAGAGTTGGTCCCCCATGCAAATTGCAGAGGTCTTGAAAAAGAAGGGCCAACACTGCAAATATTAACTCTGCACATAAACTTAATGCAATTGTCAATAAAATTCTTTGAAACATATGAAATGCTTGTAATTATACTTCAGTATACCTAGATACAGCTGACAAAAATATCTAAAAACACTGAAGCCGCAGACTTTGTGAAAATGAATACTTGTGTCAATCTCAAAACCTTTGGCCACGACTGTACAGCTTTTAGATGTTTATTATTTTGTTGTGGATGATTACTGGCACTTGGACTGACTCACCAGTTATCAGTGCAGGCTTATATTTTGCAGTAGCAGCCCTATCAGATCCATTAACTGTTACATGTCACATTTACCTACCTACCTACAAATCACTACGGCACCCACATAATCCATATTGTCACAATTCTCAGTCCCATCCTGGGTGAAACAATCTGGGAACATGAAGTAAGCCGCTAGAAGAGGGATTCGGAACTCAGTTAATTTCAGATCCATTTCTTATCTCTTTATAAGTATAAGGTTAATATCTGTGCCTCATCCCTGTTCTTATTTTCTTTAGTACATTTTTTTTTTCCATGATACTGTTCTCCCAAGGTGGAATATATGGCAGGCAGCTAGGGCAAATGGGGCAAACTTGGTTCCAGGTACAAAAAAAAAATTATATATTGCAAAAATAAATATTTTTCTAGATAAGACTTAGCATATCGTGGAAAATTAGAAAAATGTTGTTATTATAATTACGATGAGTTTACCATAAACAATTATTGTTTACTGAGACACTTGTTTACTATTCTTTTATTTAAAAAAAAGCATTATCTGTTGGGGGATGGGGATAGTTCAGACTCCAGACCTGCAATTTAAAACACAAGAACAGGTTGGGTATTTTTAAATTTGATAAAAAAATGCTTCACTTTGAACATAATGTCATTTGGCAAATTAAAATATACCATGCCTGTGAAGAAATAACTCTGACTTGAAAAATGGCAAACGTATCTTTAAATGCATAGACACTACTGGTCATTACCTTTTCAACTTAAACCGAAACAGACATCAAAACATCTGCATTAAATACAGCTTAGAACTGATATAGATTGGAAAAAAGGCCATCAGAATGAAAATTGTTCAATTGTTTTAATGGCTGATTGATTATTAGGGCTTATATATATCACTATATAATAATATATATTATTAGTGGAGTATATATATATACTAGCAAAATACCCGCACTTCGCAGCGGAGAAGTATTGTGTTAAAGAAGTAATGAAAAAGAAAAGGAAACATTTTGAAAATAACGTAACATGATTGTCAATGTAATTGTTTTGTCACTGTTGTGAGTGATGAGTGTTGCTGTCATATATATATATATATATATATATATATATATATACACACACACATATAAACATATATATATATACATATCTCATACTCTCACACAGATATGTGCTACCAAACATGCACAAGGTTCGAGCCGCATGTAGACGGAGCTGGAGCATTTCTGCGGGAATGGAGTAAATAAACTGTGCGGGCCCTGCAGTATCGTACTTTGCCTTCAGTGTGCCATTAAACTGCAGCTCAATCACCTCCATCTGAATCTGAACAGGTGCAGTTTCCACATCGACGGCAAATGGGTTGCGAAACAACTCAAAATTATTTTTTTGTTCTTCAAAGTCACCAAAGCGCCGTGCGAACTCAGTGCGCAGTGTGCTCAGTTTATCAGCAAAGTGCGTATTTGGGAACACCGTTGTGCCGACTTGGTTCAACATTAGTTGGCAACAGTGAAAGTGGGGCAAGTTGCACTGGTGCATTTGTGTCTCCCATAAAAGCAGCTTCACTTGAAATCACTTTGTGATTGTGCACGGGTAAAAATGTCTGCTGAAGTGTCAGATTCTTCTTTAACTCTTCTGCTTTCTGTATCTTCTGTATTGCATTCAGGTCTTTCAGGTTATCCTGATGTTTTGTCTCATAGTGCCGTCTTAGATTAAATTCTGTAATTACAGCCACATTAGCTCCACAAATGAGACACACGGGTTGACCGGCAATGTCAGTAAACATATACTCAGCCTCCCATCGATTTTTAAAGGCTCTATTTTCAGAATCAACTTTTCTCTTTGGCATTGTGTGGGCTATCTTCGCAATAACTTGCAGCATCATAATCTAGACTTGATTAACGCGGTAAGTGTTCGGCAAGGCAGCTGAAGCGCTGCATTATGGGATCTGTAGTTTATTGTGTTACCAGTGCTTCATATACCCGGGCCATTAATAACAATAATACAGTATATAAAATTATCTCGCGGGCCGGATATAATTACATGCCAGGCCGGATGTGGCCCGCGGCCCTTAAGTTTGACACATATGGACTAAATAGAACTTGGAAAGATATATTTTTTCGAATGTGATCGCGCAATTCAGATCGAGTTGACGCGCACTACAGTACATCGAGCCCGCGTGCTATTGTGGTTTTGCCTGCGTGCCTAAATAAGTCACCCTCCCCTCGCTCTTACTTTTTTACCGTTCATCTAATGAATACACTGAGTATGGCTTTACCAAAACAATCATTGATGGCGAATAAAGTATCCATTATCCGAGTATGTAGATCGGGGTATATATATACATATATATATATACCCGCGTATCGCAGCGGAGAAGTAGTGTGTTAATGAAGTTATGAAAACGAAAAGGGAACATTTTAAAAATAACGTAACATGATTGTCAATATACAGTAATTGTTTTGTGAGTGTTATTGAGTGTTGCTGTCATCAAGGATTTGATTATCATTATTTCTTTCAATCAGGTTCGTATTTGTAGGATGTGTTGTGTTCAAGTTATATTCCGTGTTTGTCAATCGTTGTAAAGATAACAGGTTTCATTCATCGATTCGTTTCTTACTGCATCAATAAACAGCTCGTCTTCTTCTTTATCTGAGACCTGACACACTGCATGCACGGGTTTTTTTTTACACTGTCTTCCTTTAGCGGGACATTGACTTTTTCCACCGTGTGCTTTGTTTCCGCAATAGCTGCACTTATGAATATGCTTGTATGTATCAGACGCTTCATATTTTTTTGCTGCCTTTTCAATTGTGTAATTCGGTTTTTGTTCAGCGCTCTTTGGAACTGTTGCTTTTTGTCCGTGCACTGCGTCAGTTCACGTGAGCCGCTTGGTGTACATGCATGGAAGTTTCCCAGCTGTGCTGGTGCCATGTCGTGCTATGTCCACGGCTGTATTTAATGTTAGCTAAGTCCCGGCACTTAAAACTTTCTCTCACAGTTTCGCTGAGTTTGTGCCAAACACCACCCTGACCATCTCATCTTCCTCTGCATAAGCACAGTCCTTCACCCGTGAATATTTAGCGGCAGTGTTTCTATTGGATTGCCGCTGACGGACGCCCTTATATAGGCAGGCACTAAATTACAAACGCCAGCGGTGTCTATGAACTTAATTTAAAGTTTAGGTTTACACCGTGCTTTCCATAGTAGCAGCACTCATGAATATGGTTGTATATGTCACTCGCTCGCTTCTTATTGTTTCGCTGCTTTCTCAATTATATAATGCATGTTTTCTTCAGCGCTTTTTGGAGCTCTTCCTGGTTTTCTACGTACTGCGTGATTACGTGGGAGGCGTGATGATGTCACACGAAACTCCGCCCCCCCACGGCTTTCGAGCTCACCTCCATTACAGTAAATGGAGAAAAACAGCTTCCAGTTATGACCGTTACGCGTAGAATTTCGAAATGAAACCTGCCCAACTTTTGTAAGGAAGCTGTAAGGAATGAACCTGCCAAATTTCAGCCTTCCACCCACACGGGAAGTTGGAGAATTAGTGATCAGTCAGTCAGTGAGTGAGTGAGTGAGTGAGTCAGTGAGTGAGGACTTTGCCTTTTATTAGTATATATATATATATATATATATATATATATATATATATATATATATTAGAGAGAGAGAGAAAGAGAGAGAGAGAGATGAAGAGCTCCATATCAAGTATTTTAAACCATTTAGTTTTGGTTTAGTAGGCATAAAGATTTTAATGCTTCAAGATTTAATTTGCTAGTTTAGCCTTATCTTCTCCTGGAGCACTGTATGTAGTGAAACATTATTTATCTGTGATTTAAAAGTACCTTGTTAACTTCTGTAAAATGTGTACAATGTAACCTATTATTGGAATTTGTTGTAATCTAATGTCTAGTTCCATCGCTTAACAGGACCATTTCTCTTATTTCACGAATCAGTCACACTGTCTGCTCTCTTCTGATTTCTAGTTTATTCAGTTGTTAGCTGCTTTTCTGATGTCTTCATTAGACTGCCTTATATTATATATTTGTATATAATTGTATTTATACATATTTGCATACTTACCTAATTTGTTCATATTATATTTACAACATTGATTTACTTGTTCCTTAAATAAAGAACTGTTTTTCCCCTATTATATCTTTCACATTTTGTTGCATTTTCGTTCATTAATCTAGATAAAGTCATCTGTTAAATACATGAATGACAGTATCAAACTGGAATAGAGGGACATACATTTTATTCTTGTCATTATATCTTTCATACTTTATGCTCTAACAACTTTTAAAGGCCTTATAGGCTTTTAAATATGCAGAACAATTGGCTTGCATGGTCTGCTGAAGTTACGGAATGTGTGCATAATGTCTTATAATATGAAGCCTTTAGTGCCACACATTAACATTTCTTTGATGTTCATTAACACAGCAGTAGTAAATATGATGATCCTAAAAGTTATGAATCCAATTCTAAAACCCATTTCAATATCAGTATTTTGCTTAAGCTTCTAAATAAAAAATGGGCATTACTTTTTAGACACTGATGTGCAATTACTTTAAAATAGGCTTATTTCACAGTTAAGCTTTCCAAATAAATCTGTAAAGAAATAATTGAAGACTGTGCATTTTTAACTTTTTTGCCTTGACTTTGTTTTGAGTCATTATATTCACATTAATGTTTATCAAAGTATATTTAATTACAGTTGTAACATTGTATTGTATCAATTGTTTGTACAATGCATTTCACAGAGTTACTATGTTAAAGTATACACCTCAGAAAAAGAAGTAAATGGTGAACTTGCACTTTTTTTTAGTTTATTAGCTAAGGTTCAGCTATTAGAATTAGTCTACCTTATGGTAAAATATTTCCTTGAGCACCTGTATGAACTTTTTTACATAATACTGTATATAAAACTGTACCATATATTATGCTATACTGTATACTATAATACACTGTATAATATATAAATGTACAGATGCAGCCACGAAGAACAAGTGAGGTATACCATGTCATCTTGCGTTACTTTGCCTGTATTGCATTGCAAACAAACCGTTTCAGAAATTTAATGTACTGTGACTACACTAACTTGAAAATCCATCAGATGGCTCAGTTAAATGGCACGCTACCTATGAAAATCCAGCAGGTGGAATAGTGAAAGACTGAAATGGCATTCATATCTATATCAAGAATCAGTGACAGTTTGTTCTAAAAATCTGAAATTTAAGTTGAACACCCTTTAGTTTTAAACAGTTATTATTTGGTAGTGTGTGAACATGACATGTGTTTTTCAGGCCTATAAACTCAAAGAAAATTTTGAAGTTAATTTCTTTTGTGGGAAATGCAAATAGTAATAATATATTTTATTTAATTGTCCCATTTACGCTATTCAAGGACACGTTTCAGGATAAACCAATGTATTCCATGGAAATTTACACAACCGATAATTTATGTTTCAAAGCATTACAGTTGACGTTTGACTCTTCTCTAATATTTACTATACAACAGTAAAAACATACAGTACCTTACTATTAATGATAAGGAAAGGCACTAATTAATTTCTCTTAATAGTAATATTAGTATAAAATCATGTATCTCTTCACCCCGTACTCCTTGGACTATAACACCATATCAGGTCATTTGCAGAAATTACCTGAGGATTCTGGACTAATGGAATGTAAAGTATTGATAAGGGGGATGAAACAGAGTATAGGGGGGTCAGGTAGAAAACTTTATTTCTTGGTGCAAAGAGATCTAACCTAACATCAACAAGAGCAAGACAACTAATTGTTACCTTTCACAGAAGCAAATAGCCTCTATGCCCAGTCACTATTCTGGGAGTGGATGTGAAAGTGGTGCACTGCTACAAGTACAATACAATACAATACAGTTTATTTTTGTATAGCACAGGAAGTGCCGCAATGGGCTTTAACAGGCCCTGCCTCTTGGCAGCCCCCCAGCCTTGACTCTCTGAGAAGACAAGGAAAAACTCCCAAAAAAACCTTGTAGGGAAAAATGGAAGAAACCTGGGAAAGGCAGTTCAAAGAGGTAGGCTGGGCGTGCAGTGAGTGTCAAAAGAAGGGGGTCAATACAATACAATACACAGAACAGAACAAATCCTCAATACAGCATAAAAAAAAAAAAATTTAGAAGTACAGAGCAGAATTTAATAGTAGATGATATCACATAATAAAATTTGGATATTTTTAGAGTCCTGGAGACCTCATCCATCAAGCTGCCTCCCCCATTTGGCCATTCCACGGCTGAAACAGTGCTGGGCCAGCCAATCCGATGAAAGGACCCCTCTTTCCCATGATTCCTGCGATCCTCCATCAGGGATGACTTTACCATAGGCAGGCAAACAACTTGGCAGGTGGGCCATTGCACCAGTTGCCACATTTGAGTACTGAGAACAGAAACAGAATAGGTGAGGGTTAGTATTCAATTATAAATATCATGTTACTTATGTTTTAGTGCTAATGACTAACAACAGAGATGCAGTCTGTACAGTTAATCAGCAGCACTAGTCAGGATATGCTAAACTGAAGTAGTGAGTCTTCAGCCGGGATTTAAAAGTTGAGACCGAAGGGGCATCTCTTATAGAAGCAGGAAGACCATTCCACAGTTTATGGGCCTTGTAACTAAAAGCTCGACCTCCCACTGTTATTTTATTAATCCTTGGAATCATAAGCAGACCGGCATCTTGAGATCTTAATGTGCGCTCAGGTTTGTAAGTCATGATAAGTTCTGACAAGTAAGTCGGACCTTGGCCATTTAATGCTTTATATGTTAAAAGGAGGATTTTGAAATCTGCCCTAAACTTAACCGGGAGCCAGTGTAAGGATTTAAGAACTGGAGTTATATGTTCATATTTTCGTGTTCTTGTAATAATTCTTGCAGCTGCATTTTGGATTAACTGGAGGCTGTATAGAGAACAGTTTGAACAGCCAGTGAACACCGCATTGCAGTAGTCAATCCTACTAGAGATAAATGCATGAATTAATTTCTCAGAATCCTGTTCATTTAGAAAGCGCCTTAATTTCCTAACATTTTTAAGATGGAAGAAACATGTTTTGGACAACTTTGTAATATGTGCTTTAAATGACATGCTAGAATCAAAGATAACTCCTAGATTGCGGGCTGATTCAGTATTCCAACAATTATCATCTCTGTTTTATCTGTATTTAAAGACAAGTAGTTCTCATTCATCCACTCCTTTAATTCACTAACACAACTAATTAAAGACAACATCGGAGAAACTTCATTTGATTTAAATGAAAGGTATAACTGGGTGTCATCTGCATACGAGTGAAAATTAACATTATGTTTCCTAATGAGAGATCCCAGTGGAAGCATGTAAAGTGAAAACAGTAAAGGTCCCAGTACTGAGCCCTGCGGGACACCATATTGAACTTCTGTGTATAATGATGGAGTACTGTCTGCACATTTCTTTACATATTGGAATCGATTTGATAAATAAGAACTAAACCAAGCGAGCATGGGGCCTGTAAGCCCAACATCGTTTTCTAGCCTGTGCAGTAAAATAGAATGGTCAATGGTGTCAAATGCTGCACTTAAGTCTAACAACATAATTACAGTGGAGTTTCCTTCATCAGAGGATATCAGAATGTCATTTACAACAGTGTTAGTGCCGTTTCTGTACTATGACCATTGCGAAAACCAGACTGGAATTTCACAAATAAATTGTAATGTGTAAGGTGTGACTGAAGCTGACTGGCAACTACTTTTTCTAGTATTTTAGAGAGAAACAGTAAATTTGAAATAGGCCTATAATTATTTAGTATGTGTGGGTCTAGGTCTGACTTTTTAAGTAATGGTTTAATGACTGACACTTTTAGTGCATCAGGTACTGTGCCATGCAATAATGAATTATTGATAATGTTTAGAATAGGCGCTGCAAGAACATCCATTGCACTTTTTACTAGTTTTGTTGGCACTGGATCTAGGGAACAAGTAGTGGGCTTCATTTTAGAAATTGAAGTTAAGACTTCCTGCTCAGTTACAGGATTAAAATTATTAAAGTGCTGAATGCAATGTGAGACAGGGTCTGCTAAGTTAGTATTTGGTTTGTACTGTGATGCAGAAATCTGGGATCTTATATTTTTAATTTTCTCATTGAAGAAGTTCATAAAGTCTGTACTGCTAATATCTGTTGGTATTTTGCACTGTTGATCTGAATTCCCATTTGTTAATTTAGCCACTGTTCCGAACAGTACCCGAGGATTTTTATTATTGCTATCTATTAATGTAGAATAGTATTCTGAGCGAGCTTTAAAGAGGGCTTTTTTATATTTATTAACACTTTCTGTCCAAGTACTGAGGGGTCTGTATCAGTGACAGGCTGGACTGTTCTAGTAACGCTGAGGAACTGCCTAAGAAATTGCAAAGCTGACTCTTTTTCCTTAGGAGACTGTATTCCTGTGGTAGTGACATCCTTCACATCTTCTACATCTCTGTTATGGCCAGTGTGATTTTCTATGCTGTGGTGTGCTGGCCTGGAAACATCATTTCATGAGAGGCCTACTGAATAAACAAATTAATGAATAAGACAAATTCTGGACCCTCTGGAGGTAGTAGTGAAGGAGAGAATTAAAACAAAACTGAGTGCCATTATAAACAATGCTGAAAATCCTCTCTCTGACACACTAACAATGACTTTCAGCCAACAAATTATTCAACAAAAGTGTGTCAAGAAATGTGATTGAGGCTCCTTTATACCAATAGCAATATGTCTGCATAATGCCTCACTGTGATTTTTTTTATCTTTAGCGAAGTCAGTGGTATTCTTTTATTCTTTCTAGAAATTCTGGTGTATACTCTATCTATGTCTGCAAAAGTATTGGAACACGGCATTCAATTTTCTTTTATATACTACTTATTAAATAAAAAAAACAAGAATTACCAGGTAAAATAAAAGTACACTTTTCATGGAAAATGCATCAGCATTGACTAAAATCTATATATATAATTCACTAAGGGCACACAAGACAGTGAGCGCAAGCAAGACAGAGAGTGCACGCAAGACAGAGAGCCACAACCGCCAAAGCCCACCCGCCAACTCTAACTAAGGGCAAGCAAGACAGAGAGCGCACAAAAGACAGAGAGCCACGCCCACCAACTCACAGAGCCCCGCCCACCAACTCTAAGACCATGGGATACGCACGACAGAGCCCCGCCCACCATCTCTAATCCTACTTCCGAGTCCACCTTCGCTCTTGATCAAACAGCAATAATTAGCAAACAAACAAAGATAACTGGTAGTATCAGTGCAAAATTCACAATTGGTATGCCAGTTTGAAAAGATAAGTTTTGAGGGTAGTTTTAAAATGTGTTATTGAATCGAGCTGATGTACATGAGAGAGAAGAGAATTCCCGAGTTGAGAAGCACTATGAGAGACGTTCGAGCTCCCATAGCACAGAGTTTGATGTGTGGTACAGAAAGTACAGCTGCAGATGAGAATCTGAGTGAGCGAGAGGTGTGTCAGTCTGTAGGAGATCAGTGAGGTTGTGGAGAGCTTTAAATGTTAAGAGTGGTATTTAGTATTGTATTCTGTAGTTAACAGGGAGCCAGTGAAGTTGAGAGAGAATAGGTGTAGTATGTTCAGTGGATTTAGAACAGCAGGTTATTATCCTGGCAGCAGAATTTTGAATAAATTGTAAGCGATGGATACGTTTTTGTGGGATGACAGATAGAATACCATTACAGTAATCTATACATGAGGTGACTCGGGCATTAACCAATACTTTTGTACTGTGTTGCGTAAGAACAGGACGAAGTCTAGAAATGTTTCGGAGATGGAAGAAAGCAGTCCGAGAAATGTTACTTATACGGGAGGAATTACTTAATAATAATAATAATTATTATTTAATAATTGCCATTATTAGTGTTTAAATGGATATAAATAATTGCATGTAAACGAGTCGCCAAAATCTGTTGTATGTAAACGATACTGTTTAAAACGTTATTGTTTTTTCATCAGAGAACCTGGTTTCCACGTCTACCTGTATTAGTTTAAATGGCACTTTTACCACTCGCAATAGGGCGGATGCGCTGACTTATCGTGTCGACCGGGCAACGCAGTGAATGCGGCGCCTATCTATACATGTCTATGTTTTCCGTAGCCTGCTACAGGAAGGTACTCTCTCGACCACTGGCATTGGTTTCGCTCCTTGCTATTTTCGTTATACTGCGACTGTGGTTTCCTAAGCCTTTGTTATACTGAATTCCTTTCTCACCGCTTTCCGTTCCTATTCTTACACCACCGTATGCTACGATGGGCTTCGGCTAGTATACATATAATATGCAGCATAGCAATCATTCCACACAAAGCCTGCAGTGCAGAAAAATTCAGTTACTTTTTTATAATGGGAAAATTCAAAGTGCATTTTCCTAGCATTTTACTTTAATAACCATTAGTTGATGCACTATTCAAAATGATCTTATTCTCACAAACTATGCTGATAATTTTTTATAAATTAAATGAAAATAAGCAGATTCATAAATGAGTGTGTAGTTCAGACTAAAGAAAAAGAAAGTAATAAAGATCAAAAATGATGATAACTCAGCAGTATAGTAAGTAAGTAATAAGTAACCCGAGTTCACACTCCTTAAAGTCTCTCTCGATGTTATCCTCTTTGGTCTCAGTCAAAAGGAATCAGACTAGCCAGATTTACAGTGTGAACGAAAATACATTTTTTAATAAATGTACCACTTTGACTAGTTTAAACTAACAAAAGCTTAAAGGGTATAAAACATAAAAAAAGAAGGAAAAGAATTCAACAGAGGAATTTAAGGAGGTAAAAAACATTTTATTTCAATATGGCTCTCAGGATGTTTGTATATGCACTTAACACTAGAATTACCAGAGCCTACGAGTAAACTCGTAGATCCATCCCATCTTAAAATGCTTCGCACCTATCCATCAGCATCTTTTGTCCTTTAAATGTGTTGATAAGCAGCAAACAGCAAGCAGCCTGCTATCACATCCTCCACCCCGCACAGTTTTCTCAGCTCAAGTCTGTTTACCTGAGTGTCAGGTGCTTACAGTTGTATAGAGTGTAAAGTCAAGCAAAATGACACCTTCTATAAATATTATATTGTTATTTGAAACACTTGCATTTCATATGTGTTCCGTGTCTACAACGATCTATATAAACACATGTTAAAACAGAAACGTTTTTAATGTTTTAGTAATAATTGACAAAATGTAGGCATGAAGTGTATAATGTGTAAAGCCTGAATTCCAAATATCAAAGAAACACTTTCACAAAAGGTACAAATAGAACAGAACAAATGCGCTTCCATTCAAAAATATAACTGCAGAAAAACAACCCGTGCTAGGGTTTGACATTGGCATGCAGTTGCCACGACAGCTTCGGTGGCGGAACAGTTTTAACTGTTGATTGGTAATCAAAGCTTCACGGGTTCGATCCCGGACAAGTATGTTTTCAGAAGTGAGCTACTTGTATTCTTACTATTTTAGATTAAAAACATACATTTGATTCTAGTCTGTAACAGACGGTGTAATTTATGATACTTGGAAAGGTTAGCTTTGGTTTTTCTTTTATTCAGTTTTATTCTCTCAGCCGCGTTCACGATCCCAACTCCTCCCGCATTTGACACTGCTGTTTTCACATAGACACCCTATAACAGAGGTAAACTCATATCATGACGACAGTTTTACATTGGATCAAAAATGCACTTTTGCCATCGCTGTACTTTGTATATGTACATGGGAAGCTCTTCACTCTACTTGTGACTGTAGGAAATAAGTAAATAAATAAAGGTAAATGGGAAAATAAGCACTCCGGGTGTTCCTGTTTTCTCTCCCCCCCAGCACTTCCTGGTGTGGTGGAAGTGCTGAGGTCTAGGGTCTTCCTGGTATTGGGGTCCCCCTGGCGGTAACCCCGGGTCCCTACAGGGTCGAGCTTCCCAGCTCTTTACTCGAGGCCTCCAGGGATGTCGCACCCTCGAGGTCTGGAGGAGGCACAAGCCCTCCTCCTGTCTTCTCAGGCGTCCCAGCTGGGTACCACCTCCATCCGGGTATGACAAAGTTTTATAAATATTACCATGTTTGTCATTTACTTTTGTTAGTTCTTGGAAATGAACTGTTTCATTATTCTTTTATTTACTGTAACATTAAAAACAATGTTTTTTTTCTTTGGGCTTAACTGTTAAAATTTTAATTTTTCTTTTTTTTTTAATTTTAAGTTTTTGATTAAATAGTTTTCATCCAAAAAATGTACTATTATAAGTAAACTTTTATATGAGCATATATTATATATTATAGGGTGATATATTAAAAAAAAAATAAATAACTTGTTAAATTACAAACTTTCCTTCTGAAGATACAGTACATCCATCCAGCCATTTATTGCAGTGTTTTTCATACTTTTCTATGCCCCACTCCCTAGAAAATGCCTGATTTATGTTTGCATTCCCCTACAAAAGTAATATCACATCTGAAGGTGAAGATGTCAAAAATTCTACTTTTTGGACCACAAACCGAACCACATAATGTGGGTGAACAAACAAAATTTAAAAAAAAGGATACAATTAAATAGGAGTTGAGTAATTTACCTTTATAAAACTCAATAATCTTGTAAATATGTCCCCCGTGAAGATCTGACACTCAATTGACGATGCAGGGGTTAGGGTGTCCCGTAAGCCGTTAAGAGAGATGACACATGATCAACAATCGAGGGGTTGGTGGGAATGGTGACCTCTGTGAAGCAACGGGTGCTGACGCAATGCCAAGCAATGAAACTCTCTTGCTCTGCAGATCAAAAACAGATGTGGCGCACAGTTAAAATTACTGCGCTCTTGTCAAGACTGCCAGCTGGAGAGATCAGTTAAGTGAAAGCACCACTTGTCCGCTATGGCAAAAAGTGTAAAACAAACCCTGAAACCAGTCATGTTTCACAATCAGGACTTGCACAGAAATCAATGCTACACATTGCCCATTTCCATGGGTCATTGCAAGGTCTACTTTCCATTCTCTTAAAAAAAGTAATTCGTCTTGGTCTCGTCCATTACGAGAGATGGACGTCTGAAGTGGAGCTCTGCTAGCAGCGGTGTTATTTTTCATATTATCTGCTTATTATCCTGAGATATCCTGTACTTATTCAACCCGAGGGGCACTGCTATAGTATATGTAAGCATATATAAACATGGCTAACAAGAAAGGGGGTCTGAAAGAACCGAAAACTAAAGCTGCATCTAAGCTAAGATCGGCAAGCCCTAGTTCAAGATATGGCCTTTCAGAGACTGACCTGGATCAAATGGGCGAAAGCCCAGACTCCTCAGGACCACAGTCCGCCACATCGTCGCTGGCTGAGAGTGAAATGGGGAGCGAATGTGCGAGCGTGAGTGAAGCAGGTCTCGATAGCTCACCAATTGGAGAAGATCACCTGAAACTGGAAAAGGCCTTGCAGTCCGCGGTTTCAATTACTCCACGTGAGCCGGGAACAGCGGGGACACCGGCTACAATAGAGCCTGCTGCTTCACCTATGGTGCAAGAAAGCACAATTGAACTGTCTGAACTGAAGGTGATGTTCGCTGAGATCATGCAAGAGATAAAGAAAAGCGAGAAGGCAAATAAGAAAGCAAGGGTAAAGGCAAATGAAAGGGCTGCCTGAGAATCGAGAAAGTCCAAACCCTGTGAAATTCGCAGCTGAACTTTTGTCTAAAATAATCGGGGAGGACTTTAAAGCAGATTCTGAGATAGCAGCGGCTTACCGTGTACGCGTATCAAATACTGTTAGACCTAGATCTTTTATTATTCGCTTTGAAAGATTGTCATTTAAGCTAGAGGTGATGACACTCCTCAGAAACAAGCAAGAGATTATATATGAAAACAACCACATTCTTATCTTCCCAGACTTCTCTCCAGCAACAGCTACTAGACGCGCAGCCTTCTACAACATTAAACAGCGGTTACGGTAAGCCAACGTCAAATACAGCCTCTTGTATCCGGCCAAACTGAAAGTGGAATTGCAGGGTCAATTCTATGTCTTCGCTACCAAGGAAGAAGCAGAAAAGAAATTAAGAAAGCTGATCCCGGGACTATTCTGATACATAATAGTGAGTCATGGCCGTTAATGATATGGCAAGGATTAATAATCTACTGTCTGATCTATTTGTTTAAAATACGGGTTTTTATCATCATATATTCTCATTATTACTCATTATTACTAGGGCGCTATCTGTTTATGTTTTATTGTGCTTAATTACTTTTTCTTTTTTTCTTTTTTTATCTAATTATTTTTCTCTCTACCCTAAACGGGACTGTTTAACATCATACCCTTGGTTTATTGTTATTGCTGTTATTGCATTAAGACTTATTATGCTTATTCTAGGCAAATTTCTAACACCCCGGGTTTATTATCCGGGTGTATTATCTTAATGCACTAAGATTGCTGAAGATTATATATATTTTAAGTGCACAATTTTTTAGACTATATTGGTAATAGATATCTCTATTTTTTAACCCTAAAACGCCGCTGCGTGGGGGCTTGTTTTGCTTTGGACGTGCTCTGTCTCTGGGTATGTCAGAGGACCGGGACTGTGTGAAGTGGGTTCTAGCCTCACATGGGGAGGCAAAAAGGGAGGGTGGGGGGTTAAGGGGGCAGAGAAAGAGAGCAGGCTTGATCTATACCTAATCTATCCTTTTAATCTTTATAATTATAACTACCAACGTAATAATAAGCTGCATGGCAATAACTCTAGGGGAAATAGGAAATTAAGGCCGAAGCTCTCTCACTTCCAGTTAAGACTATACAATGATATCAAAAACTCAGAATCAATGTCTCCATGATGGGACAGTTAACTTTGTGAGCTGGAATGTTAAAGGCCTGAATCAAGAATTAAAGAGAAAGAAAGTTATCTCTCACCTAACAGGTCTAAACGCTGAAATAGTATTTTTGCAGGAAACCCACTTACTAAGCAAGGATCAGTTCCGGCTGCAAAAAGACTGGACTGGCCAAATGTTCCATTCTAGTTTTACAAAGAAAACTAGAGGTGTGGGAATTCTTATACATAGAACAGTCCCATTTGTAGCATCAGATGTAGTATTGGATCCTGAAGGGAGATATGTAATGGTCATGGGAGACTAATCTAACTGTAAAATGATCTTGATAAATGTTTATGCACCTAATGTTGATGATAAGGAATTTATACAAAATTTATTTGCATCCATTCCCAATCTGAACACTCATAGAATTATAATGGCTGGGGACTTTAATTGTGTTCTAAACCCACTCTTAGATAGGACTTCTTCCACAGGGGGAATGGCATCTAACACTGCAAAGATAATTACAAAGTTTATAACTGATCACAACTTATCAGACCCCTGGAGGTTTTTAAACCCAAACTCAAGAACATATTCTTTCTACTCACCAGTACATCATTGCTGCTCAAGGATTGATTATTTCTTTATAGACAATAACTTCTTGCCTATGATTAAATCTTGCAAATACGATGCTATTGTTATTTCTGACCACGCACCTATGATCTTGGAGCTAAAGTTACTAAGCCCCATACACTCACCCCGCAGATGGCATCTCAACCCCTCTTCTATTAGCAGACGAGAATTGTACAGAATTTCTATCCAAACAAATCAAATTCTTTCTAGAGACAAATACATCTTCAGAGATGTTTGCAGGAATACTCTGGGATACTCTTAAGGCCTTCTTAAGAGGACAGATTATCTCATATCTTTCCCACAGAAATTAATTAGAAACCAAGAAAGTAGCAGAGATAAAAAGCGAAATTACTAGAATAGATGAAGAACATGCCAGACTACCAAGCGAGGCTCTACATAGGAAAAGGCAGGCTCTGCATTCAGAACTAAACCTCCTGACAACTAAAGAAACTGAACAACTAATTTATAAATCCAGACATCATTACTATGAACATGGAGAGAAAGCTAATAAGCTTTTAGCTCAACAAATTCACAAGCAAGAAGTGCGCAACGCAATCTCAGTAATCACCAACGCGAACGGAGATAAAATCGTCGACCACAAAAATAAAATGCACACTTTCAGAGACTACTATAAATCCCTATATACTACTGAGTTTAAAGAAGACAATACACAATCTAATGCATTTCTGGATACATTACAAATACCACAAAATAGACACTTTTAGTGCGGAGGAACTTGATAAACCTCTGGTGTTATCAGAATTACTAGATGCTATAAAGTCACTCCAAGGCGGAAAAGCAGCAGGCCCTGATGGCTACCCTGCAGAATTTTACAAGAAATTCTCCGCTCAGCCAGCCCCCCTCCTATTAGCAACATTTACAGAAGCCAGAGATAACCAAATTCTTCCTCAAACTTTTCGCTAAACACTAATCACCATTTTTCCAAAACAAAATAAGGGCTTATTACAATGTGCATCAGACAGACCAATTTCACTTCTGAATAATGACGTTAAAATACTCTCTAAAATCATAGCTAGAAGGATGGAGAAAGTGCTCCCCTCGGTAATATAACAAGATCAAACTGGATTTATTAGGGGCCAACACTTATCTTCAAATCTTCAACGCCTGTTTAATGTAATATACTCACCAACTAAATCAAACACCCCAGAAATATTATTATCATTGGATGCAGAAAAAGCATTTGACATGATTGAATGGAAATACCCCTTTACTACATTGGAGAAGTTTGGGTTTGGCCCGAACATTTGTGCATGGATCAAATTACTGTATACTAACCCAGAAGCTTCAGTTTGTATCAACAACACTTGCTCAGACTACTTTAAACTAGAACGTGGTACTAGACAAGGATGCCCCTTGTCACCGCTACTGTTTGCAATTGCCATTGAGCCACTGGCAATACATTGTTGAAATACTGATCAGATAAAGGGGATTATCAGAGAAGGACTGGAACAGAAAATTTAATTATATGCAGATGATATGGTACTGTATATATCAGACCCAGAAAATTCTGTGCCGGCAGTCTTAACAGCACTCATAGAATTTCAAAAGATCTCTGGTCTCAGAATTAATCTGAATAAAACTGTACCCTTTGCAGTGAATTCTCAAGCATATAATATTAGATTAGATACCCTACCTTTTATCATTGCAGAACAGTTTAAATACCTAGGGGTAAACATCACAAGTAAACATAAAGCTCTTTATCAACAAAATTTTGCCGTCTGCATGGAAAAAATTAAGCAAGACTTGCATAGATGGTCAACCCTTCATCTCACACTAGCTGGAAGAATTAACACTGTTAAGATGAATATTCTTCCTAAGCTTCTTTTCTTATTCCAAAACATTTCAATATACATTAATAAATCATTTTTTTAATCAATTAGATTCAACAATAACCTCATTTATTTGGAATTCAAAACATCCACGCATCCAAAGAGCGACCCTACAAAGACAAAAGGCAGAAGGTGGCATGGCTCTACCTAACTTCCAGTTTTATTACTGGGCAGCAAATACACAGGTGATAAGAACCTGGACACAAATAGAAGAACATACACAGGGTTGGTCCGCAATAGAAGTAAAATCCTGAAGTACTTCTTTGTATTCCCTGCTCTGTGCTCCAATAAACACATGTTATCGGCAATATACTAATAACCCAATTGTGCTTCACTCACTTAAAATATGGAACCAATGTAGAAAGCATTTTAAGACGGAGAAGCTTCTATCTGTGGCACCTCTGCAAGAGAACCACCTCTTTCAACCTTCGCAAACATATGCAGTTTTTAATATTTGGAAAAATTTGGAATTAACTTGCTTAGAGATCTTTATATATACAACGTCTTTGCATCCTATGAACAATTACATTCCAAATTGACATTCCAGCTACACATTTCTTTCACTATCTTCAAATCAGGAACTTTGTTAAACAGAACCTTCCCGATTTTCCTCATCTTGCACCCTCATCCATGCTGGAAAAAATATTGCTCAATCTCAAGGACTTAGACACAATCTCTACAATATATAAAATCATTTTACAATCCCTCCCTTTTAAAGTTACAAGAGGACACTGGGAAAAAGATCTCTCAATTAATTTATCAGAAAAAGAGTGGAAAGTAGCAATGCAGAGAATTCCTTCGAGTGCCATATGTGCAGAGCATACAATTATACAACTCAAAATTATATATCGAGCACATCTGTCTCGTCTAAAACTCTCCAAAATGTTTCCAGGGCATGATCCAACCTGCGAACGCTGCAACCAAGTCCCAGCCTCACTGGGTCACATGTTCTGGGCTTGCACCAAATTAACATTATTCTGGACCAAAATTTTTAATTACCTTTCAGACAGCCTTGGTCTCACAATCCCTCCTAACCCATTAACAGCTGTGTTTGGTGTTCTTCCAGATGGGTTTAAAGTGGAGAAAGACAAACAAATTGTAATTGCATTCACTACACTTTTGGCACGCAGACTTATTCTGCTAAAATGGAAGAACCCAAACTCTCCTCTTTTAAGTCAGTGGGAAACCGATGTGTTATACTATTTGAAATTGGAAAAAATCAAATACTCAGTTAGAGGATCCGTACAGACTTTTTTCAAAACATGGCAGGATCTAATCAGTAATATTTTAAAATAAGCTCATAAAGCACAGAGAATTTATTAATTTAGGTATGTTTACAAGCCTTAAATTTCACACTGTTTGCCTTGCTCTCTCTCTCAGGGGTGGGGGTCGATTTGTTCTTAACTCAATTTTTTTTTTTGTAAAAACTTGATTGATTTGTATGGATTGCAATAAAATTAATAAAAAAAAAAAAAAAAAAGTAATTCGTCTTTACGAATGCTCAGCCCACAGCAAGAAACCAGTGAGAATGTGCATTCTTCCACTCATTCACAGGTGACAATTGATTCTTTTCATATCATAGAACAGAAGCACAAACTAATAAAAGGCACACAGCAAGAGACAAATAGCACAACAATAAAGTCCTACAATGGACCTAAACCCAGTTTTGATGCATCGCAACGCAACCTTCCTCTTTAACATACCCTGTGAAATGCCAGGTTGGGACCCTCTGATTCAGTAAAACCATTCCAAGGCTGTAGGCGGGTTGAACCTATTCTACACGCGTTGCCAGGCAGACTTACACCTAAACACCCACACTCAGTCAGACAGGCCTAATTTAAAGTTGCCTGTTCACTTTTGCATGCACAAAAATTGGGTGGAACCTCCAGTTACCAGAGAATGACAACTAGAAACTTAGACTCTTCAGGAATGTACAAACTCCAAAAAGACAGTAATGGGCTCCTAATTTAAAAACAAATTCCTGGAGCTATGAAGTACTGTATAAGCAGTAATATTGTGCTGTCCCATATTAAGCAAATGGAATAAATTTTTCCATCTGCAAGCAAGAGCAGCGGTTTCAATTATTACCTCAGGTCCTGAGTGCCTTTTGATTTTGACTTCATTGGACACTCATGCTGTTTTTAAATTGTATTACATCTTATATGTAGGATAGGCTGTACCCTGCTGGGACAGTGAAACGGAACAATCAAAAAGCATAAAAATTGGATGCATGTATATATAAAATGTATCAAAAACATTTTAATGTATTTTAACTGTAACAATACTAACCTAGTGGAATTTTTAATCTATTCAAAAACACAATTCCTTTCGGTATATCCCATGTCCAGAAACAGTAGCAGACTATTAAACTGATTTATATGATTATCTACTATAAATAAATAAGGGTATTTTCTTAGGTTTAACACTTTGTGCAGCAATAACAGGCATTTAAAAGTCAACTAATTTCTTTAAAGTCATTACTACAGTAGTTATTCTATTTTGTAGTCCAATTTCGTCCTATTGGCCATGCTAACCATGTGCAATCATTTTCAAATAAATCAGCTCACTTCACAGAGGGGAGCCAAATTCCCCACCATGCACTCTGAACTGTAACAGGAGCTTGCTGTGTCACTTGCAAATATGTCACCAACAATACCGTTGAATATGGACCCACTCATAAATTTAATTTTAAGTAATAGGCCTCTTGGGAGTTTACAATTCTTATTTACTGCATTTCTTGTAAGAAATGTCCATCCATCTACAAAGGTGTTACAGGGAGACAGTCAGCAGAATGTTTCAGGGAGCACATTCAAGCCATTAAAATCAAAGACATCTTAACATCTCTTGATTATAGCCACACTGATCTCTCTGTTTGTGTTCTTTCACAGAGCTGCAAAAATACTTTTCAAAGGAAAACAAGCTAAGCTTATTCTGTGCTTGGGATGACACGAATCTCTAGATCTTAATGACCGACTGCCATTTCAATCCTTCTAAACATCTTCTCTAATATCAGCTTTGTCACACCTACGCTCACCTTTTCTCCTTTCATCTGCCCTGGCTTTGTTCCTTCATTCCTCTCCTATACTTGTTACCTGTTCTTTCTTTTTCAGTTACATACCCAATGAAGGTTATACAGCCGAAACATTGTTAAATCTTCTTTCCTTCCCAGTGTGGAAATAATCGTTACCTTTTTCAATTTTCAAATAAATCCTCCCAAATTAGTGTTGTAATAAAGTGGTGATAGTATTTTTTTTTAAATTTCTGAAATTACTGGGCAACATCTGTTGCAGTCTAGCCACAAGACAGTGTCCTTATAATATTGTCATACAGTGCATTGGGTAAATATGTCCCCTGTGAAGGCAATAAAATTACTAAAGTTCAAATAATATATCTGTTGTAGATCATTCCTGAGGGCCTATTAAATGTAATACTCCCAAGCTTAATTATTTAATGGTTACTTGATCAAGATGTTCATTAACTAAGTAGAAGATAACCTAGTAAACCTCACTAAAGGGGCTCATTTTTCCTTTTAAATAAGAAAAGAAATTGTATTCAGATTATAGCCATAGGCCATATACCTGCCACCTTCATTTTCCAATGTTTTTCTGACTTGTTACAGAAAGTGACAGAAGACTCAAGAAACAACATTCTTTATATTTGCGTTAATAAAAATATTTACCTGTTAAATTTGAGTCCTTTATAACAAAGTAAAAGCAAATAGAATTGACTCAGTTAATGACCCTACTTCAGTTCTTGTAGATGTGGGACAATACCTTCCTGATGATTACCAGCCACTTTGTATAACGTGGTGTGAAGCCCTGGTGACTACTTACATATTCACAAGATTAAGACTTTGAACACATATAAAAGAAAAATCACATTTATTTTAACAAGCTACTCACTGAGAAACACGCAAGCTCAGGTCAGAATATGGAAAATTCAATTGATTATTATGAGTTTTTTTTCAAAAACTTGTCATTCAGCATTTTTCTGGTTATGGATTTCACAGTGTTCATATTTGGTTTCTGTTGTGGTGAAATGTTGCTTTTAAGTTAGTAGCTCTTAATGAAAGTAAAACAAATAAGTCTGCTTTATTACATATATTTGTAATGGTTTCTAACTGGGAATTTCCAAAGTTACTCAACAATAAGTTTTATTTTAGATAAGTATTTTCCTTTATGTGTAATCTGTGAATATATGTAATAAAATATGATGTTACGATTAATGAACAGTTAAATTCATTGGTGCTCGAGCATAAAGTACCATGAAGGGCCATGTTGTCAGGATGCAATACAAGAATGACAATATTAATTCTCAGATAGTGAAATTGCATTGGTGTTTTGTTTTAAAAGACACTTTTGGGCTATCCTACCTTTATTCAAAGCTATAAATTTAAAAAAATCCAGACACAGACTTGTAATTTTCTAATGTGGTCTTTCAGTAACAAAATTCTCAATGAAAGTTATCTAAAGGAAAACAAAAATGACACAATTCAGATGCTTGTTCTCATCTGAGCACATTCCATTTTCAATCACAAGTGTTGTCAGGAGGTGCTTTATTTTACAATATTTTAGTAAAAACTAGGGGGCTCCATCCCCTGCTCTGTTCGCCCACCCACCCCTTTGTTTGGTTTACTGGATATAAAGAGATTGTTATTTTCATGGGAATTGTTACATATGCATTATTTTCACTTTTACTTTAAAAACTTTTGTAAAAACAATACTTGTCCTTTATTTCCGGCACTGTGCATAGTTACATCTCTTTCCCGCCAGACGTATAATGCTGCTCGTGTTGGGTTGAACGCACGCTAAGGATATGCCGTCAGATCATCTGCTGTCTTTTTGCTGCTTGCGAGCTGCCTGTTCTGCTTGTTGCATGTCGTTGTTTTAAGAGCTGGGAGCACATGATGCGTGTCTGCCAAAAGCAATCCAACAACTGCTAGGTTAGATGTCTGAGGACTTGTTTTAAATGATGTCTCTCTGCCTTGTCTCACGTGACGTTGTAAAAACAATAATTGTCCTTCATTTCCGGCCCCGGGCATAGTTAAATCTCTTTCTTGCAGGACGTATAACACTGCTTCTGTTGTGAAGGCGGGGGCAGCTGCTGTCGCACTGCCATTCGATCATTTTAAAGCCTGTACAGCCACTGTCCTTTTTTAGCCGCTTCGTGTCTCTGCTGCTCGCGTTGTGATCACTTCTCTATGATCATAAATATACACCTGACCGAATTGTGTTTTCTTTGAAATTAAACTTGTCGTTGCTTTAACTGTTGAGGGACCACAGATTCTCATAGCATATGGTCCATTATTGTGTAAATCTACGTTTTGTGCAATGAATGATGCGAATACGAAAAGACTTTGTTTTCTGCTCTTTGCCTTTTATTTCTGACCTCGCTTTGTCCTGCTATTTTTTCAATTACACCTGGTCCTGATGATTAATTTCCTTTTGTTTGCGCTTATGCGATCTTTTAATCGTCAACGTTTCATTTATAACTTATTGTCCTTTATACGCTTTATATGCACTGAGACACCTGTATCTGTGTGTGCTGCTTCCCTTTACACTACTATTTTTTTTTTGCTGGCCGTGCTCTGATATTGCTTGTAAGTAGGGCGTGTCTTGCAAGAATCTCATGTTCTATATCCCTGCGAGACACTCCGTGGCCATTTTCTTTCATCTCTCAGGTCTTTTATTTGTCTTCCGTGATCTTAATGTGAAGATTACATATCATCTCCTAGTCATTCCCTCTCACAGGATTTTTTTTTTATAATAGAGAGATATCTGAGTTTGGGATGTTTTGAGCATACAACTTGACTTCACATGTGGATTATGCAACACAAGTAATGCAAGATTTTCTTCAAGGATGCTTTTGATACTGTTTCCTGTTGTCCAGCATAAACATTTAACTTGGTCATTACTACAAACTTCATAGGTAAATCAGTTATTGCTAATATAACTGTGATAAAATTGTGAATGTATCTTCAGTAATAAATGGCAAAGTAAAAAAAAAATTGGACAAGTTTAGAAAAGATGGCATTTTCCATTATATACTAGCTTTGATTTTTGTTTGGCACATATGTATGCCTTTTCAAGTGATTTTATGAGGAAGAACAATTTGTCTAATGTACAATTTTTACAGTTTGGCAAGAAAGTAATTATCAAATACTTTAAAATGCTTAAAAAATACTCCCTGAATGCTTTGGACATGAGTTTGGCAGTTTTGTAGGAAATTAGTGTGGTTTCAATATAATTCAAGATAGTAACAAATTATTTACTGGTGTTGTGCCAATCCTTATAGCATGACTACATATTTGTAGTAACTTATGGCAATGTTAAAAGCTGTTTTACACTCATATTCTTTGTGTATGCCAATTAGATTATAAGCACTTTGTAAATTTAATTCAGTAAAAAAAGGGTTGTGTTAGAAACCTGATTTGAGCAAGGAGAAAATTAAGAGAAGGAATAGTAGTTCTTTATGGTGATTTTATTGATCTGCCAATAATCAATGCAAGGTCTTAATATGCCAGCTTAACGTACCACTCCAACAGAACCGTTTGTCAGTCTAATTAACCCATTCTCTAAATTTTCAGCAAGATTATCTTCCACAGATTATGTCTGTGGACTAGAAATGAAGTGCATGTTTTTCTACAGTAGAAAGAGCCAGGTAACATTTTATTAGCATAGTTGTTGGATCTATGGGGTGGTAGTTTAGGCAACCAACTTTTATTAATAATGTCCTGAAAATCATGATATTCACGAGGCAGTTTTTCTGAGACACAGCAAGTAGAAACATTAGGCTATCCTGACTATAAGCTACAACTAAAACAACTAGGATGCCAGGTTACTAAATACCTATTTCTTCAATTAATTATGAGGTTGTATTCCATTAGCTACTGTATATGTACGCCAGCAGCGTATGGTGTTGTTATGAACAAATCCCCAAGATAGGAAGGCCAAAACCAACCAAGATACATTTATCACTCAAAAACAAATACAAAACTAAGAACTAAAAATAATAATAGAAAAAGTTGTTATCCAGAATAATACAAATAACTACATTTAAAGTGGCAAGAAACATCTGACGACAAAAAAGTAAGAAAACAAAGTCACAAAGTAATTGCCAGACAAAGACAAAACACACAATTCAGACAATACCAAAATACAACATTCCAAAAGCAAAAGTCAAATCTTGAGAAACCTAGAACAAACAGCAAAACCTTGAATTAAAAAAAGACCTAAGAGAGCCTGATGCAGCAGCAAATGATACCACAGCACTGTAGTTGTGGCAACAGGTGTCTTGAATAGCTCTTGGGTAACTCAACTATGACCAACTTCTAAGAATGTTTACAGATGACATCTTTCATGTCTTCCAAAACAATTTGTGAAATCCCATCAGGTTCAGTCTTCAACAAATCTTGGGCTTTAAACATATTTCACGAATTAACATTCAAACAAATTCAAATGAGTTAACTTGAAAACTGTTGATTGGTTACACGGCAAATTGATTAAATGTCTATCAATAGACTATGCTGAAACAGTTGGTGGTAATGGTGTGGAAGATGAAAACATCAACTTACAATATCCTGTAGAATGTGTATAACTGTTAACACTGTCCAGTCTTCCACCGGCCAAATTACTGTTGAAAGAAGGATGTATTGTAGCAGGTGACAAGAAAGGTAACGTAGTACATCTTCCACGGATAACATTAGACACCAAAAGGAGATCTTGATATACAATTCATATTAAAACGTTTACATTTTCCTATTTAGAATAGCTTTTGCTATGACAATTAACAAATCACAGGGACAAACATTCGAAAAAATTGGTTTATTTATTAGAGAGAAAGAAACGATATTCACTCATGGGCAGTTATACATTGCATTGTCACAATGTAAGTCCAAACACAGAATCAAAATTCAATGCGATATTGACGAAAGTTAATTAAAAAAATTGTTTTTACTGAAGTTTTTATGAAACATAATTTTCTTTCAATTTATTACATTCTACTATTTTTTACTATGGTCATTTACTCACTGTAATGTAAAATAGTTGGTTCTATTATGCATATGCATATGTAACAATTCCCCTGAAAATAACAATCTATTTAAATTGTACATCTGCTTCCACATATGTGAGCGGCAGATCTGCAAAGTGGCTAGCACGTAGCGCCCACCAGGGGGTTGGCAAGCAAAGCGAGTAGGGGGCAGAGCCCCCTAGTCTTTCATAAAATCTACTCATGATAGTATAAACTATAAGAGACTATAAGAAATTTGAAAAACAAGACCATTTGGTCCATCAAGTTTGTTTGTTTAGCTAATAGCTAAATTGAACCAATATCTCAACCAGATACTTCTCAAATGTTTTCAAGGTTTCCTGCTTCAACTGCATGTAGTTTGTTCCAGACTTCCACAACTTTTTGAGTAAGGAAGTACATCCTGGCTTCAGTCCTTTTTGCACTTTTCCTTTAATTTCCATTGATTTCCTGTGTATGTGACTCTACTTTATCAATGCTTTTGAGGAATTTGAAGACCTGGATTATGTCCCCATACAGTCTCCTCTGCTCTGGACTAAACATATTTAATTCTCTGAGTATGTCATTGTGCAACATGTCATTAAGTCCTGGGATCCACCTGGTTGCAAAGCTTCAAGTGCTGCTATGTCTTTCTTGTTGCATGGTAACCAGAACTGCACACAGTACTCCAGGTGTGGTTTTTCTAGTGCATTATAGAGTCTAAACATAATGTCGCTCGATTTATATTCAACAGCATTTTACAATATGAATTAACCTTTTATTTGCATTTTTAATAGATTAATAGATCCCTTTCAGAGGTTGCTTCCTTTAGGGCAGTTACTGCTATGTCATATTTATAGTTAACGTTCCTTTTGCATACATGTAGCTTTTTGCACTTTTCTACATTAAACTGCATTTTCCAAGTGTTCACCCAGTTCTGAAGCTTGTCTAGGTCTTTCTGAATTGTTTTTTTGCCTCCTCAGTGTCTCCCATTCCTGCAATTTTAGTTTCATCTGTGAAATTCACAAGTTCACAAACTATACCAAAATTTACAACATTAATATAAATCACAAAAAGTAACAGACCCTGGATAGACCACTGAGGGACACCACTGATAACCACACTCCACATGGAGCATTCTCCATTTGTTTGTGTTCTGCTGGTTAAAAAAACATGAGATCCAGTTTTGATGCCTGCAGTTTGTAGTGTCAGAATTAATCTTTGTTGTGGGACTGTATCAAAGGCTTTGTGGAAGTCTTGGTAAATTAGGCTGTAACCTTTGCTTTTGTCACCTATTGCAGATGCCTGTTCAAAAAAATCTAATAGATTGTATTGACAAGATCTTCCACTCATAAATCCATGTTGGGTGTTATTTAGTATATTATGTTCATAGGCACTTTTTTAAATTTAGTTTTTATTATAATTTCCATACCTTTCATGGCACAAAAGTAAGACTTACTGGTCTGTAATTACCTGGATCCATTTTGTCTTATTTTTTGAAGATTGGAGACACATTTGCAACTTTCCAGTCCTCGAGAACTTCTCCTTTTTCAAGTGACTGCTCAATTAGTGTTTACAGATGACATCTTTCATGTCTTTCTAAACAGCTGGTAAAATCCCATCAGGTTCAGTCTTCAACAAATCAAGGGCTTTAAACACATTTGACTCTTCTGTTTTAAAATCTAGAACCCAGAGCTGGTTTTAGTACTCCTCCAGTACTGTAAGTCACAAGCTGATTTACCTTTTTTTTTTTCAAAAAATAATAACTTTTACCAAATTAAATGCCACGGTGAAATTTGCTATCCTCTTGCCTTCCCTCGTTTTTCTCCAATACACCCCATACTTCGTGTACCCTCTCTATAATCTCTACTTTCTCCCACATGCCCATTTAGATCACCACATATAATCGTCATTTCTCCTCTTGTATAGTCCTAAGCTCTCCATTTCTGTTCAGAAAGCCTCCTTCTCCTCACAGTCCACTTGAGGACCATATGCACAAATAACATTAACTACAGTCTCTTCAGGGCTCAGCTTAACCCAAGCATTACAATATCACTCTTCCTATTTACACTGACAAGACTATACTTACACCATCTTCCCTTATGTTGTGGTAGGGTGTTTCTACTGAAGCAAAATAAGGTGAGGCCTCCCAAAGAGACTAGGGAGCAGGCCATTATCATAACTAGGCTGCCCAGCAGAGGGCCACCTCAATTTAGCCACTCCTGAATACTCTCTGTAGGCACAGGCCTAGCAGGACTTAAACTGTGAAAGTTGGAAAAATAGAATAAATGCCTTAACAAACTTTCAATAGCCCCAAAATGGGAAGGGTGATCAAAAACCTTGGCTTGTATAAACAGGGCAAATAAAATATTTATTTACAGAAATATTAATAACAATGAAAAACCCAAAGACCAAAAAAGAGGCACAAAGAGTTGCCCAAAAAGGCAATCCACAGTAACCAAGCTCCAATACATTAATCAAAAGTCAGAATCTTTAAGAAGCACCATAAACATGTGAAAAAGCCAGAAAATCAAAAGAATAGCTATACATATAAAGAGAAGAACTTGCCAACACCAAGCCCATACAATGTACCATAAGGGACAACTGCATTTCCGATCTGCCTTTATGGGACTGAAAGCTGTCCCCCAGCAGTGATAAGTGGTCCTGCCTTTTAGGTAACCACTCGCAAAACCTATGGAACAAGGCAGAACATACTCATACATAGAAGCTAAACAGTAATCAAAACTGACAAAAATACATAATTATATAAAATATAAACATAAATAACTATATAAACATAAGAAATAATATTTAAAGGATAAAACATGAACAAAAAAGACAAAAATTGGAATTTATTCATAAACTGGGGAGTAACCCCAGCTG
This sequence comes from Polypterus bichir lapradei, assembly GCA_026402145.1. Taxonomy (NCBI): domain Eukaryota; kingdom Metazoa; phylum Chordata; class Cladistia; order Polypteriformes; family Polypteridae; genus Polypterus; species Polypterus bichir. Next base: position 94,387,494 of record JANRMT010062792.1, read on the forward strand.
AAGCATTACACCTTGATTATTCAATCCACTGTACAGCAGCTTACGGCCACCTGCCAATTCTCTTGGTTTATTTCCCTTCCATCTCAGTTCCTGCACACTCAATACTCATGCCTTCCTCCCATTCATCAAATCTGCCAAGTCTCTTCCTTTCCCAGTCAATGTCCCAACATGCAGTGTTCTCCTCTTCTTTTGAACTTGTCTTTCCTTTTTGCCTTCCTTTTGCCTTCTGACTCTTCTGGACTAACTTCTTTAACTGGACCAACCTTTGACCCAATAGCCCTCACTCACTTCCCAGGTGAGGCTCCTGCAAGTCATCTACAAGGGTACACTTGGGTATTTTACAAAGAAGATCGGACTGATTCCAATTGAACACTAACCCACTGGCACCATGTTGAGGCCCCTTGGTGGCCAGAGTATCTTCTGTCCTTGTGCCCTGCCAAATTTTCACCTGGGGCAGAACATTCATTAATTAATTACTGGTAATAAATATTTCTGGTAATTTCCTAATAAACCCATATATTCTGGCATTTTGAAGTATGCAATAGGGCAAAATCATCCCAGGAAGCCCAGAGGGTTTATTGCAATTTCTTCTTTCACCATACAGACAATGGAAAGAAATTTATTTTGATTTGAGCATGATTCTTTTCTTCTTCCAAGGGTGTAGTATGCTTGTAATAGCAAATTGATCCTCTACATTATCACTTTTTCTTTCTACAAAAATTACCATCAACGCAACAACATAAAATAACTACTATATCCGATGTCACAATAATGAGACATACTCAGATAAAGATTTGGGGCAGCCACCTGTATAATCTGGTATCCTGGCTGCAAAGTCGTTCTTTTATGAAAATACACAGCACTAAAGTGCATACAAACGAGTCCAAAACAAGACTGAAGGTAAAGGGAAAGTGAGGTCATAAGGATCGGGCGCGTGTTCTGCAATCATTGGATCGAGCCCGGACGTGACATCACAGGGGCCGGAGCTGGTAAGGTCTACTTCCATTGGCTCGGTCCCGGAAGTGACGTCAAGAGAGCCAGGTGGAATCTCCCAGGAATGGTCTACAGGAAAGGGAGAAAAAGAGTCAGTGCACTCTGCCACATCCCGGCATGCCTCAGAACTGCCTTCACTCAAGCCCTTTAGCTGCCTCCCATGCGCACGTGTGTGACACCAATCAAAATCTCGTGCCTTCATGTTAAAACTGAGAAAGGACGTAGATCAAGATTGCTTCTGTGTTAGTCTGACTATGAATCTTGCTTTAAGGTTTTACTTTTGATGATCTGGTTTTGTTGCTTTTTTTGGTTTTTAACTTGGTCTGTTGCCTGACCTCTCTTTCATTTTGGTCTTCAAATTTTAAATATTAACCATCCTCTCACAGCACAGTGGTCCACTTTGGAAAGACCTTTTCTTCAGCCATGTTTAAATTATGATTAAATTATTGTCTATGATGCTATCATTCAGAATATATTAATAGATGCTACCACTTCAGATAATTATTTGATTATATTGATCTGCTGCTTTGCTTACCAATAAATGCTCTCAATTCAGTACACAAACTATGAGGCATATAAATAAGTTTATTAAAATTTATTGGCATTCAAAGGCACCTTAGGTCACTTGCTGATCCCGATCCAATCTGGTTGTAGTGCGTATTTACAGTAACAAGACTAACTTTCAGGTTTAGGGCTGTTGTAGTTTGCACCAGAGCTGCGGATTAGCACTGGAAAAAGACCAACAGCAGTTGCAGTGTGCTTCTTGTAGTTAGAAATGCCTAGTAACTTTTAGACCACCTTGTAGGAAGGTTTAATGACAGTACAGTGGGTAATGTTACAACATGCATCAGACACTGAAGTAAAAGTATAAAGCGTGAATCTCAAACAAATGTGGAATGTCAAGCTAACTTAACCTCAGTGCATCACACAGACTGTTACAGAAATGAAAAAGCACTTATAAACCATTAAAAATAGGGTAACCATATCTTATATATTGTCACAAAAGCCACAAATAGCCATAGCAAGGTTTGGGGCAGCCACCCGTATATTTGGTTTCCTGGCTGCAAATTGTAGTTTAAATGATAGCACTACTGTGCACGAAACTGAGTCCAAAACAGAACTGAGGAAATAGGGAAAAGTTGGAGGCTTTTAAAGGGGAAGACAGGAAGTGAGATCAAAGGGGTCGGGCTCATGAAGGTCTTCAGCCATAGGTTCTAGCCCGGATGTGATATCACAGGGGCCGGAGCCGGCAAGGTCTTCTTCCATAGGTTCGGTCCCAGAAGTGACATCAAGAGGGCCAGGTGGAATCTTCCGTAAATGGTCTGCAGGCAAGGGAGAGAAAGAGTCAGTGGACTCTGCCACATCCAGGTATGACTCGGAACTGCCCTTACTCAAGCTCTTTAGCTGCCTCCCATGCACACATGTGTAACAATATATATATATATATATATATATATATATATA
>JANRMT010062792.1:94390350-94408813 GCA_026402145.1 Polypterus bichir lapradei
TATATAGATACTCTGAAAAAATTTGGGAGGACTACCATCTACTGTAAAATGAAGGAGGTGACCATCTGTTAACATCTTTTTTGATGCTTCCCATCATTTGCAGAATCTGAGTATGAAAAAATCTCTACTTTTTTGTGTAACAGTAATGTAACTTCATCGTACTCTTATAACTAGATTTAACAATCTAAACTGTTCTGTGACAATCAGTAAAAATTCTCTTTATGCTGGTGATGCACTACTCTGTGTCTTTAATCAGTACTCATAATTGCCATTAATATTAAATCTATTGTGCAGAATCCCATTGTAATTCTAAATCATAGTCAGAATAGAAGACTAAGTTCTTTTGCTCTGAAACACTGAGCTGCCACTTTGAAACACAGTGAAAGTTTTTTGTTTGTTTCCACAATGATGAATGATGAGAACATCACACTGTCTGCTTATAAATTGTCAAAGCTGTCCTGTTTCATGTTGTGGCTTGTGGGGAAGGGGACATTAAAAAAAAACACAAGTACTAAAGTGAATGACAACATTTAGAAAGGACATGAATACATATTTGGGCTATAGAAAAAATGTGTTAAATCTAAGAAAAAAATTGCAAAAGGTTCACATTTCATAACACTTTACAGCAATAGTTTATTTTATACTGTTGGGCATACACTGTATTCTGAAGATGAAGGATGACTAAAACAGGAGTAGGTGCAAAATATGGGGGTCCTGGTGGGAGGGACTGTGACAAGCAATTAGCAGTTTGAATTCCATGAATCCTGAAGATCATATTTTGGATGGTGGGGGTCGCTGAAAATAAATTTTAACATCATTTTATGGTGTTAGAAATTACTTAATGTTCAATTGAGAATTTGAGAGACGGTATAGAAGCAATCAGCAGGCAGCTCTATGCAGGATGGATGGGAAGGCAGCAGCGGGGTTACATGTTGAGTTACAGCAGGTCTTGTTGTTTGACAAGCCTTGAGAGGATTTGAGAAAGAGCACAGAAATTTTTTACAGTAAAATGTATTATATGAGGCTCACACTGCCAATAAGGCCTGTTTTGGTCTTAGTGATGCTAAAGAGTGTGGCAGTGGATAGAAGAAAGTGATGGTGATTGCTGATATTTTGATAACTGCAGTGTTCCGTTGCATGGAAATGCTGCTTTACAGTTCAAATGATACACCTCTTCCTTCCATGCTCTTAACTAACTAGAACTTTAGTGCTTCTGTGTGGAAGGGTGGCAAATTGGTTTATCACATGCATGATGGAATATCATTTTAGTACTGTACTTAGGTCATGTAAGTATATATGTGTAATGAAAAGTTGGCCATGATACTGGTCAGAAGTGCAAGGCTTCATTGCTTTGTTTTTGTAAACTGCATATCTTCATGTGATTATTCCAATTAAGATTGTATATCTTAACTACCAGCATTCTACCTAGTTAATTTATTGAACATAAATCCATAGTGCAAGAGTAAGATTTCAGTGTTCAAATAACACTGGAGTACTACTGGGTTCACTGGATTATGACAGAATATTTTGCACACTTGGTGCAGCATTTAGATAAAGGGCACCCGTTCTCTGCAGTAACCTGCTTGCTGATAGTAATAAAAGCTTTTTGAGATCAGCATTTAAAACCAGGCTCAAGATTCATTATTTACTGAAGTAAATGCTTCTTAAAGTCACTTCTAGGGCTGTTCCTAATGCTTTTTAAATGTTGTCTTTAATGCTGGTGTTGCTTGGCAGTTATCATGTTCTTCTTAACCTCTTTTTTGATACCCTGCAGTAGCATGTAATGTATTTTATAGTGGATGTTTTATTACCAAAGAAGGATCAATAATTAGAACTGTATGGTATTCTCCTTTAACTGTGACTGTTTTCCTGCTTGATGATCCATTTCAGAATGTGGCTATCCTAAAACAGTGGAATCTGAGAGTAAAAACCTTTGAAACTTTTTAAAAAACATTTATAATTATTTAAAATAAATCAAACTGGTCTATATGCAATTTTTTTTCTACTGTGTATACTGCATTTCAGGGTGTTTTTCTTTTCTCTAACATTATGTTCTTTATGTTTGTGTTGCATATTATTTTGTTATTATGATAAGTGGTCCGTGGCAAAGTGCTATTTTAAATAAATAATTGTGAGCCCCGGCTTGTGTGAACGTGCATAGGCTAATCGCACATTCATGTGCAAATGTGAGCAGGTCAGTCAGGTGCTTCATTCACACCTAGGAGTCAGGAGAGGTGCTCTCCGTCAGTTGGAATACCCACAGGGATGAGCTAGGGAGATGTGTGGTGAAGGACGAGTGAGTCGCCTTCTAAGATGGAAAGGACAACAGGAAGTGAGAAAGGTGCCATGAAAATAATGACACAGTCTGATAAGCAGATTTTACAGGAATGCGCCTGACAGAGGGAACGCCGGTTAAGAAACATTCACACACAAAATTAAAAAGGTAAGGCCCTGAAGGTACACATAAAGCAACAGATAACATATTTCTTAAGTATACTAATTAAACTGTCTTCAACATGTACCATGGCTGATCAAGTATAAAGTATTATAAAGTAAATGAAGGAACAAATTTACGTTGCTTTCTCTACTGGTAAGAAAATTGTCTAATGGCATACTTATTTCGATAATAAAATATTAAACTTTGTTCTACTAGCCAGTCACCCTTATTCTACTATATTATTACTATAAAAAATTAAGTTGCAAGATATGTAAACTATTAGCAAATCTCTCTGTACATACATAAAATATTACAACAGAAATTAAAGAATGCAAAAAAAAAAGTACAAATTTGGATCTTTGTCTGTTCAGTCATGATCTTCACTTACTTTCTTCCAGTCTTAGTCATCGTCGGTGTGCAAAGGAAAGTAATACCACCCCAAGGCAAGAGGGGGCAGTGTTGTTAACTCTATCTTCCTTTTCTCCAGGAGTTCAGATGGACACCAGCTGGACAATGAATGACCTCTGTCAAGGCTCTACCCCATCTATAAAGACCAAGAGGCCACAGGAAGTCGGCATTCATTTCAGGACCTTTATCTCAAGATATATGAGCTCTGAGAAGTGCAATAGAATCATAAGACCTTTTTTTTTTCTTTGCATTAAGCAATTATTTTGCCACTATCAGTGCCATTGTTGTTTAAATTTTACCACCAAATAAATGGGACAACTCTATGGTACTCCAAGTGCTTGGGCTGACTGTTCTGGTTTTATTTTACACTATGTTATTTCCCAGATTTATTTTCTGTGGTTGTTATAATTTCTCTTTTACATTTCAAAGGTGCTAGTATTACTGAGAACTCTAAATTGGTCTAGTGTGATTAACTGTGAATTGCGCCTTGTCTTGAGTTAGTGTCCTTCATACAGGATTGATTCTAGCTTTGAACCTTAAGGATAGGTTTCAGCTCACTGTAACACAGAATTATGTGGGTTTCATAAATGAATGAATAGCAGGGTATACCACTGAGATAAGACAGATAATGGGGGTGTTTTAATTATTTAATTTGTTAATGGTTCTGTTGATTGTATGCACAACCTGTGAAGCAGAAGCAGCAAGCTAATTAGCCGGTGCTGGCTTTGGTCTGACCCATATAAGAAGAACTAGGTTAGTGCAGGAAAGGGATTCTTGGAGAACAGAACAGGAGAGAAAGGGATAGCTGAACAGTGAGATATACGAGAGAGAATGGAAAGGGCAGCTTTGAACGGTCTATTTATACAGACAGCCAGAATGAGTGCTGAGTGGAGGCTCTGTAGTATGGCCTGAGGGTCGTATGCTGAGCAGTGGAGCCAAAGAGTTAGAGAGAGATCACTGGAGCAGGGAGGATGCAGGTGAAACAAGATGCTGAGGCATTTGTTGAAGGTCAAGGCACCATGAATACTGTGAATAACTGTGAATAGTTCAGTTTAGTTCTGCACACTGGCCTTATTGTGGTCTGCATTGGAGAAGAAGCAAAAACACCACCTCATCTGTAAAAAGGAAGGATGCCCTGAGAACTGCAGCAACCAGCAGTGGCACAGTTCGGGTCTGCATGGTGAATTGGGGATACAGCGTGCTACATCAATGAAATCTCCCGATGTCCTGACAAGTAATAGGAAAGGTTACCTCTCGACTTTGGTTGATTTTAACTTTATTTATTGGATTTATTATTTTTTGAACACCCAAAAGGCATTGCTTTGTTTTAAGGTGTTTTTTTATGAAAAGATTTATTTATTGAATTATTCATTCGACATTGAAAATCAATCACTTTTAATCCTCTGTCATGTATAAACTTACCATTCTTCTGATTTTAAAGTCTCCACTTGTTCGCTCACTTGCCCCTGTCCATCCTTGATACATAACTATCAATGTCACAGATGAAGGGTCATGTCCATTGCTGCAGGCACTGTGTTTTCACAACCATATTACAATCAGAATATACTGAACTGATGGAAGTCAGATGACATGATAAACATGATAAAATGATAACAGCTAGTCACCACACACAGTAGAATTTTTCTCTGAACAACTTTGTCTTAATAATTTTAAATAGTAATAGAGATGAAACCACTGATGCTTACTGCTAAAAAGAGCTCGATTGTAGTTAAGATATATAGACAGTACAACAATAAAGATTAAAAAGTACAATAACAAATGTAATAAGGTGGCAGCAGTATGTTGAAATGTTTGAGTATTATGCCATTAGATAGTTCTGAAATGTGATATCTTCATGTCTGCATTAAAAGTGTTATGAGTTCCTAAAAATACTCCATGCTGAAATACTGAAACATAAATAATCAAACAAAAATAATACTAAAGAAAATCTATATTTAAAGAATGATACTATGATCAAAGAATGGAAGTAATGACAAGAAAAATAAGTTCTGAAGTGTCAAATTCAGGATCTGTCCAGCACAATTCTGTTTATAAAACGCTGCTTACATTCTTTGACATATAGTCATAGTATTTATTCCTTGCCTTTCTTTGCATATTCTGCAGATGACAGTAATTACAGATTTTAACCATTATCAAAGGCCCTAGCGCTGAGCAGCTAATATTATGGAAACAAACTGCTATTGGGCAGATGGATGTTTGATTTTATCCCAAGTGTGCGGGCAAAGATAAAACAATTATCAGTAACAGCTGCCTAAAAGGCCTGCCTCCAAGCTCAGAGATAACCTGTCAATTTGACTGTTTTGTTCAAAAGCAAGTTGGCACTGGGGTAACATTAATACTAAAGGAGACAGGAGGATGACATGGTAAATAATAGAAGTAAAAAAGTAAGGCTTTCCACAGTCTAAACTCTGAGAATTTAGTTTCAAAGGGGCTATTTTGAATGGACAGCCTTTACATACTAAATAAACAAATGCAAGAACTAATAAAAATATTGTCAATGAGACAGCAAATTGTTTGGTTAATCATTGTGCATAAAAATGTCCACAATGATATACAAAATGAAAATATATTTTATAAATAATTTTTGATTCAATATGTGTACAGAATAGTATGTAGACTTAATTATAATATTTGTTTTAGTATATTAACATAAGACTGGAAGTGGTTACCCATGTTAGTTTGTCATTACTAAAATTTAATCAATTTGTTCAAGTCAGTTTATATTTCATTAATCAGCTTAAATCTGTGAATACAATCAAGCTACTTCAAGCTAATCAAAACTACTTTACGTCACTCTGAGAATGCCAGTCAGAACATTCCAAATGGATCTGGTTAAGTACAGGAAGGTAACTGATAAGTCTAGCATCCAGACCCTCATGTTATCTTCTTTACCTGTTTATGTGAAGGTAGGAAGGAAGGATGGAATGAAATGCACTCAAATTTTGGGACACAGACAATGAAGATGGTGACAAATGTGCAGCAAAAAATGAGCACGGCTAATGGACTACTCTTTGGATCTCTGGCAATTGCTGTTAAGAAAAGTGACGGAATTTAATTTAATGAACACTTACAAAACCTGTCCTATTAATTCCCAGGTTTTTTTTTTACCTGACTTAAGTTTGGCCATATCTCTCAAAATAGTCACACAAGCCTTAATATAATTTTTGATGACCTGAACTTTCTTTCAGAGACCCTCAAAGACTTTCAAGCTATGGTCACTTTTCCCTTTTAATGGAGGCTATTTTGATTTTTCAGTCCTGTAATCCTCTGGAGAAATGTACTTATTATGAACATGTTTATTATTGTGTACAGAGACTATTATTAATGACTTGTTATTTGATTGTGCTCATCATACTTGCGACTTTTGTGTTATTACGTTTAGCTTCTTGGGTTGGAGGAATTGCAGGTAGGTCCCTTGCCACTGCTTTGACCAACGGATCTGCTGCTCGCAGTCCAGTGTTGCAGAGCTAGATATTAATTGGTGAGCTATTTAAATTTCGATTGTTTATCACTTACCTGTTATGTTTTAGTGTTTGTCTGTGTGTAGGTACAATGGGAAGGGTGGAAGTAGGTGAATTTTAGTCTTTACTGTGTTCTTTCCTAATGTTTTGGCTTTCTCTTGGAACATCTGATAACTTGGGAGTGTGTCTGTCCTTGGTTATTTATGGCAGAAGAGAGTCAATGATGCATTTATTGAGAAATCCAGATAATTGGCCAAGGATGTGCCCGTGTTTTCTAACAAAGACTGCTTTGTAGCGGCCTCTACATCCGTTAACGTTAAAATGGGGAGAGTGGTTATTCTCCAGTGTAACTTGCACCCAAACATATGGAATGGCTGATGGAACTGAGTGCTTGAAAATAGCCTTGTACTGCATTTATTCATCAATACTGTATGAATCTGCATTCATTTCATATCTAACTAGAAAAATGTTACATTTGAAAAGCTTTGATATTATTTTCAGTATGTATGCAAACACCCTTGTGAATCCTCCATTAGACAAAATGCCAGCTTCTTTCTTTCAATGCATTCCTCATTTAATTTGCTTGCGGTGCAAATCTATGTCTGATTTAAACTTGGTTGGCTTATTTTTTTTTGGTCATTAACTAATTCTGCTAAAGCTTTCTCATTTTTCTCCTCTCTGCACCATTCTTACTCGAGATTAAACTACATTTTTATTTCTGTATTGCTCCCTCCTATTAACAAATCTCTTGAAATAGACAGTCTATATCAGGTCATCAGGTCATAATTATGGAAATGGACCTCTCAAGGCTGTCATCTCATGCTACCTGGAGTTTTAACACGTATTTTATTTCAACTGTCTTTCTATTCTAGATTGTATGTTATTAAAATAAATATAGAGCCGTTTTTCAACTTTGTTGGGGCCATGCTGCCTATCTATCCCTCATAAAATGCTGGTCCGAACTCAGATATCTGTATGCCTTTGTATAGAATTGTAAGAGATCTTCCATTAAGGGTTCTGCTTTGATTCTTGATCAATCCCAAGACAGCATGTCTCTGCCAGACATACAGTTATATCATTGACTGTTTACCTTTTGAACAGCATGTGATTGGTCATATCCTTCCATAAATTTACAATCCTGGTTCCTTATTGAATCCAACATGATTTCACCTTGATCAATAACTGTTCTTACCTTTACTGCCATGAAATTCAAGTCCTGCCATCTTACTTTAAATCCATTAGCTTTACACGTTTTCTAGATTTACCATAATGTTAAGAAACATCTTTGGAAAGCTCCAATTTGACATAGCCAAGCCTTCATCTTCCAGAAAGTTTGTGGTTGTACTGGTGGTAAACCCATCTATTTTCTGCTATTGGCGGCTGGGTTAGCAAGACACATGGCAATATGGATGACTCTGCACTCAAACCTTTCCAGTTGCTGAGATTAAGATTTTCTGTTCCTTCTTATTCTGTCCTTAAAGCGAATCAGGTGCAAGTATCCTTTGTACTTCCTCCACACCTCCTTTATAAATGCTCCTGCTCATTACCTCCAAACTTTAAGTCAGGGAATTCCCTATATGAAAGTCTACGTAACGCATCTGCTGCCACTTAACATTTATTTTTATCTAGCTGTGTGATCTCCTCTCTTCACTCCGCATTTAGTGAAAAACTGAAAAGCTGGAAACAATATCTCTGTATCTTTTACAAGCCTAAATTACATTCACCTCTCATAAACATAATGCTATGTATTTGCTCATTGATGCCATCTGTTACTTGTATCCCTCTAATTTACCTGGTACTTTTCTCTGTATGCTGAGGGATTGCCCTCTAATCTTTAGTTTCTAGTTTGTCTGTAAATGCCTGTCTTCTAGTCACTCTGTTAATATTTCCCTTTTGGATCATACATTTCTTCACCTGGATGCAACTTTTATCTGGCAGAGGTTGTTCTGTCTGTGTACCCTCTCTGCAAAACTAGCTTTTTAACTAGTTGAGGAACTTGCATTGTACTACTAATCCTATTTCCTAATTCTTTCTTTTTCCGATTCTTTCTCTTTGTTTTTAATATGTGTCCACCAAGCCTCTTACTCTGGTAAGAGACACAGACATCAGTAACTTTCAGTTCTTTAGGTATCCCTTTTATAGGATGATTTGGGCGTAAGTGTGGTTGTTGCTGTTTACTTTCACAACTGCTTTTTCTGTGACTAGTGATTGTTGTTTCTTTTCTTATTGAAGTTAAATAAAGAGTCATAAAAAAAGAATGACATGGGTTCTTGTCCTACTGCCCACTCCTAGGTCCAAATGCCCAACTTAATCACTGCTTGCAAAAAATAATACTGACATATGGATGACACAGCACAGTATCACCTTTATTTATGTAGGTTTGTGGTCAGTCTTCATTTGGTGTATAGTGTTTTACCTCATGTTATATATTTTGTAAAGCTACACGAACGTTTTATTTTTTAAATACTATTTTTTAGCAAATATAAGTAATCCACAAGGGGACAGGGTTACTAGCTGCACTCGTTTTTCTTGCATGCATTTGTCATTTGTCTCACACTTTTGTTAGCATGTTTATGTCCCAGGAACTTTTGTTGTACCACTTACAATTTTATTAATTGTAATTATCCAACCATTTTGTTAACTCACATAATACAATAGAATGTCATTAGAATCTAGGGCAACATGGATCTAAAGCTGGAACTAACTCAGAGCAGTACACTAGTCCAGCTCATTGTGCACTGTGACATATCCCTTAACTAATAAATTTCTTAAATTTTACACTAGTATCACAAAGGGATAGTGAGCTACTGGGTCTATCAACAGTTCAGATAAACGAACAGAGCAGAACAACAAGAACAAATTAGCTACAGCTTATTTGCTGGGCCACAGCAATTTGACAGCAACATAACATCTCAAATAGAGTAGGACAAAGCAAATCAAACAAACAAACAAAAAATCTGCATTTAATTAAACTTTCTGGTCCATTCTTGAGATTAAAAAATAAATAAAAATTATAAAGATTGCTGTCTCTCACCCTGCATTTTTTGAACCTCGCATTTATTGAGTATTTTCTAAAGTCACATGCAAGCAAGCCCATGTGTATGTACGTATGAGGTAAAAGTGCATACCCACAGTATAAGCTGATAATTGATGTCACAAACAGAAAAATACAAAATAAACAAACACTCCAAAGGAAAAACACCGGCAAAAGAAAATCGAAATGAAGACATTCTGAGCACTGCAAAATTCTGAGATTCAGAAAGTATAGAATTCTTCTCTAGCTTGTGGATTTTGAATATTGGTTAAAGGGCCCACTTTGACATTTCAATGCTGGTATTTTCAAATATTTGCATTACATTTTTTATGGTAGAGTTTTCTTATATTCAGGTTCAGCTTTTGAGGAGATGTTGTTTAAAACTAGAACTTTTGGAGAAATTTCTAAAAATTAAAGCACTAAAAGTATTTATAACATGTCATGTGGGAAGATAAAAAGTAATTTTAAATATGATCAAAACTGTTTGCTCTACTCCTTACACAGAATTAACTCCTTTTTTACAATAATGAATTTTATAAGAATACCATTTTAGCTGTATCACAATAATTTCAATTAGATTTTCTCCATCTTACCAACATTTTCTAAAAGTTCTGCAAGCAGTCTGTATAGTGCGTCACATTATTGAGATGTATTCCATTAACTGACACAAGTCCTGTTGTTTCATACATATTTTGGCAAATCTATTATATACCTATATATTATATATATATATTATATACCACTGCTGGTAACACACGATTGATCAGTGCCTTACTGGAAAAGGTTTTATTCTCATAGTGCCAGCCAGAACATTTGAAATGCTGTAGTGCTGGCATCAGTCTATAGCAGGCCACAAATAATTCAGTATTCAACATGATTGAAGGCTTTTTTTGTTTAGTTACTATTTTTGTTTCTAAAAAAAAATATATTTTCACTTAAATATATTTGATTCTAGGACACAATTTGTTTTTTATTTTAGTCTTTACTTCAACAAAAGCTAAACTTTCAATAAGAATGTGTAGACCGTCAATATCCACTATACATCTTCAATGGCACTTTATTACTATTACTTTTTCCCACAATCCCTTTAACGTACTGTATTTTTCTTTTTCTAAAAGTCATTTCCTTCTAATGATGATCTTTTGAGTCCTCAGTTTCTCACATACAAAGTGCATTGGCTGCTAGACGGTGAAACACGCAGACAATTTCACTCAAGATAGCTTGGCAATTGAGGTTATAGAAAGCCAGAAGAGTTTCTGTTTTAGAAATTTGCAAAAAACGTTCAGTAATTGTGGAGCACAGTGTCAGACTGTGCTACTTAGTCACATGAAATAAACAGTATTTATCTAAGAAGTATTCTCATAAAAAATAGCCCTGAAATAAGCTTATATATTTATAAACAAACATGTCGGGAGCAATATCAAAGATTCCTGAATATAAAAAAAATAATCTTTGTTTTCAAGACTTTAATCTTGTGGGGTAGACAGGAACAAAAGAGAATGATTCTTCGATCAGTGCATTGGCATCTCTCAGTGGATTAATTAGCATAATACATATACAAATAATAATGAAAGATTTAATATATTCCTTATTTAAACATAATTAAAGTTATAATCTATCCCTGTTTTAGTTTCCAATTTTAATTAGTAAACAGTTTTCTAAGAGTTCTATTATATTGTCAAGGTATAAATGAATCATGTACACACTGAAGTAGAAAAAAATAAATTCTGTGATACTGATAACTTGTTATCTGATAATTATATTTTTATTGTAATAAAAAATTCTGCAGTGTTCATAATCATATTGGGTTGTAATTGAGTTTGCTTTGAAAGGTACACTGCATGCTGCTAAAATGGCTATACACAGAAAATAAAGCCGAGTGACAAATATGAAAATGGCTTGGCTTGAATAAAGTAATGATTTGTGAAGAGATAGTTGTTTACAATTTAGTTTCGCGTCTGTAATAATTCTTTGATATTCTGTGATTAAAAACAGACCTGTTAAATTTTTATTCTGTCAAAAACCTACACACTCAACATACCTACAATGCACTTGCCTTTTAGATTTGTAATGAAGGTTGGTGATGGAGTTCTGAATGTATTTTAAAATATTCCTATAAAGCAACCTCATCCATTAATTAATTAAAATGTCCTTTAGGATAGCATAGGTGGTGAAGAGTTAATTTTTTTTCCCTTTATTTCATTGAAGCACATCTTGGTAGAAAAGTGACACTCTGAGGAGGCAAAGACTTGACAGCAGGAGCTGGTGAAAGTCTGACAGGAGGCAAAGATACCCTCAGGTTGCAATGACAGAATAGTAGAATTACTTGTTTTAAACACTGTTGGATATCTGACAACTGGCCTTCAAAAATTGCCAAATGAAGATTGATAGTCTGTCCTATTTATGAATATTCTCCAATAAGTGCAAAGAACAGTAGCATGATTTTGCAAAGTAGTGTAATTCTGTGAATGACTTAAAACCTTTGTTTTTGTTGAGGTCTGCTGTAAAATAACATTGGAAACATCTTCTATAATACATTTAGTATGTGCCCAAATAAAATTCTTTTTTCAAGTGAAATGCATACATTTACAGACAAAAATTAGCTTTGAGGGTATCTAAATGCTTTAGAGTCATACTTTAAAATCTTTAAAGATGTTATTCCATCAGCAGGCCACAACCTTTAATAAAAAAAATGTTTAGAACATTGAACAATTTGTTCTTTCTGTGAAAAACGTACATATTGGGCACACTTTACAAACTGTCATAATTTTCAACTAAACTGATGCAGCTGCAAGTAGACTATCCACCCCAAGGTTACTGCTTCATTTCCACAACTGATCACTGTGCAACAAGAGAATTATTTCACCAAAAAATGTAGACTATCGCTCCTTTGTATTGTTAGGTACTTTGGATAAAAGCATCAAGATAAATAAACACAAATATAGTTTGGTGTATTTAACATTCATAGAAATCTACTCCATAAATATACTTCCGTATTATGTATCCAGTCTGAAGTTCATTTAAAGACATATGGAGTCATCCATTTGTGGGATTAGGGTAGAAAAAGCCAGAGGAACTTACCCAAAATTGCCTGACAGGTCATTGTAGGGTGTAAGTCTCTCCACATATAAATACACCAGGAAACTTTTAGCAGTTACAATTAACCAGATAACAGTATTTCATCATATTGATATTGAACATAACAAGCCCTGTATGACTAATCTCAAATTTTCCATGCTGAAACAGAAAGTAATTTAATTCCATCCTAGTATATAAAAATAACAGCATGATCGGAACCATCTATACTAGAATGTAAAATTTCCAAGAATTATGGGAGGACTTTATCTCTGCCATTTTAGCATGTCTCAAGTGCAAAAGACTGCCTGCAAAACTAACAGTAAAATCACAGCCAGCAACCTTGTTGTAGCCATCCAAACAAATGCTGGCTCCTCAAATGAGCCACTGTTACCAGAAGTAATGTCCTGCAATTTAGAGGAAAGTTTTTTCCAAAATTTGGCTTTTAATAAAGTAGTATTATGATAAGAATATTGGCATGATCAGGAAGAGAGGATAAATTGAACTGGAAAGTGACTGGTTTGTGGTTAGACAAGTGGGAAACATTACAAACAAAAGCAGTGAGAGTTTGAGAGACAAAAATATAGTCCATTCTGGATTGTGACTGATGTGGATATGAGAAAAAGGAATATTTTTTGATATAGGGTTTCATCAATCTAAATGCAAAGAAAATCTGCAGAGTGAATAAGCTGAGTAGCAAGTGTGGTGATATACAGGAACGGGAGATTTATCCAACATAGGATTCATAAAGCAGTTGGTATCTTTCTCAAGAATTATTTCAAAATCTTCAAGATTTAGAATTTGGTTGGTCAGAAAGGCAGGTGAGTAATGGCCAAAATGGAGTAGGATGGTGTAAGCAGAACATCAGAGAAAACTTTTACCACCACAAGTAAATAGCACAACGGATCACTTAACATTTAAATCAAGACCACAAGTGTTCAACAATGCCACAGTTAAATTAGGCATTGTATAGAAAAAGAAGAAATGCCACAGTAATTAGTAAAGAGAAAGAAAAAATAGAACTAAAGAGAATTTACAGGCCACCCACCTACGCCCATCCAAATAAGTAACAATAGTCGAGTTAATTAGGATACTCATCAATCCACCCCCCACAAACGAACAAGCCAGCATGAGCAGATGAAACTTGATACAAAACAAAATTCATCACAGGGAAGAGCGCACCCTCCATACATACATGTGAAAAAAATCACACATTTTAATTAACAATACATACCTCAAAACTTCACAATACACAGGTCTGCAAAGTCAAAGAAGCAAAAAAAACAAGAGATTGCAAAATATCTACATAGACTGACACAGCTCCCTTCTATTAGTCCCACAATTGCCATAACATCCACAAACAACTAAAAACAGAACTAAAAAATTACCAAGTTGTCAAAATGATAATAATGGTAAAGTTGTATTCCAACAAGTTTGAGAAAACCAAGAATAACATACAACCCCAATTCCAATGAAGTTGGGACGTTGTGTAAAACGTAAATAAAAACAGAATACAATGATTTGCAAATCCTTTTCAACCTATATTCAATTGAATACACTACAAAGACAAGATATGTTCAAACTGATAAACTTTATTGTTGTTTTGCAAATCTTCACTCATTTTGAATTTGATGCCTGCAACACGTTCCAAAAAAGCTGGGACAGGGGCAGCAAAAGACTGGGACAGTTGAGGAATGTTCAAAAAACACCTGTTTTGAACATTCCACAGGTGAACAGGTTAATTGGAAACAGGTTTTTGTCATGATTGGGTATAAAAGGAGCAACCCCAAAAGGCTCAGTCGTTCACAAGCAAGGGTGGGGCGAGGTTCACCACTTTGTGAACAACTGCGTGGGCAAATAGTCCAGCAGTTTAAGAACAACGTTTCTCAACATACAATTGCAAGGAATCTAGGGATTTCATCATCTACCGTCCATATTATCATCAAAAGATTCAGAGAATCTGGAGAAATCTCTGCATATAAGTGGCAAGGTCGAATACCAACACTGGATGCCCGTGATCTTCAATCCCTCAGGCGGCACTGCATTAAAAACCGACATCATTCTGTAAAGGATATTACCACATGGGCTCAGGAATACTTCAGAAAACCATTGTCAGTTAACACAGTTCGTCGCTACAGCTACAAGTGCAAGTTAAAACTCTACCATGCAATGTGAAAGCCATATATTAACAACACCCAGAAACACCGCCGGCTTCTCTGGGCCCGAGCTCATCTGAGATGGACTGACGCAAAGTGGAAAAGTGTGCTGTGGTCTGACGAATCCACATTTCAAATTGTTTTTGGAAATCATGGAGGTTGTGTCCTCCGGGCCAAAGAGGAAAAGGACAATCCGGATTATTATCAGTGCAAAGTTCAAAAGCCAACATCTGTGATGGTATGGGGGTGTGTTAGTGCCCATGGCATGGGTAACTTGCACATCTGTGAAGGCACCATTAATGCTGAAAGGTACATACAGGTTTTGGAGCAACATATGCTGCCATCCAAGTGACATGTTTTTCAGGGACGTCCCTGCTTATTTCAGCAGGACAATGCAAAGCCACATTCTGCATGTGTTACAACAGCGTGGCTTCGTAGTAAAAGAGTGTTTGGATACCAGACTGCCTGCCTGCAGTCCAGACCTGTCTCCCATTGAAAATGTGTGGTGCATTATGAAGTGCAAAATATGACAACGGAGACCCCGGACTGTTGAGCAACTGAAGTTGTACATCAAGCAAGAATGGGAAAGAATTCCAAGTACACAGCTTCAACAATTAGTGTCCTCAGTTCCTAAATGCTTAATGAGTGTTGTTAAAAGGAAAGATGATATAACACAGTGGTAAACATGCTCCTGTCCCAGCTTTTTTGGAATGTGTTGCAGGCATCAAATTCAAAATGAGTGAAGATTTGCATAACAACAACAAAGTTTATCAGTTTAAACAATCGATATCTTGTCTTTGTAGTGTATTCAATTGAATATAGGTTGAAAAGGATTTGCAAATCATTGTATTCTGTTTTTATTTACGTTTTACGCAATGTCCCAACTTCATTGGAATTGGAGTTGTAAATCATTCAGAGCAGGAAAAACTTGCAGCATGTGATAAGTGGTCAAAACACCAGCAAAGGAGTGTGTAAACTGCTCGCTACACCGTTGTCGGAGATGGCTGGGGTGGCGACCCGGCCGGGACGCTAGGAGGACCACAGGAGGGCTTGCGTCTTCCCCAGACCATGTCGGGGCAACTGCCCTGGTTGCTTTGGTTGCCATTGGATCCCTGGACCTCAGCACTTCCGCCACACCCGGAAGTGCTAGGGGGAAGAGGACCGGGGACACCCAGAGTGCTTCCAGGTGTGCAGCCGGCACTTCCGCCACACAGGGGAGTGTCGGCGGAGGAGTGTCAGGAAGCACCTGGAGCCCAGCCGGGTAAGTATATAAGGGGCCGCCTCCCACCATTCAATGGCTGGTGTCAGGAGAGGAGAAAGACAGAGCTCGGAGGAGAGGAGTGGAGGCGGTCAGAAGAAGAAAAGGCATTGGGAGAAGGCCAGGACTTAAAGGGATGATTGGTGCTGCGGCACTGGGTTGACACACTTTATTAGCTGTAAATATAGTGAAAATAAACGTGTGTGGTGAAAGCATCATGTCTACCTGTCTGTGTCTGGGCTGTTCCCCACATCGTGAAGATAAAAAAGCAGAGGTGCTGAAGCCTTCCATTTAATTAAAAAACTCCAAGAGAAAACCTCATTAATGAAGGATAAAGGAACATCCAGGTCATAATCCTGATAATGGAAGAAGGTAAGCAAGAGGTAAGGAAGAAAACAGCAAAGTTTATAATAATACTTGAGACAGTGAGAGTGTTAAATTGAATTAAAGTGACAATGGAACAAAACACAGGTCCAGTGTTAGTCTGTGAATGGATCTCAAACTGGAAGGTACAGAAAATGCCATATATTATTGCAGAGAGAATTGTGAATTCAACTGAACCACACCTAAAACTTGAAAGTTATCAATATTCTTGAGATCTAGGTTTGGATCATTAAAAATGATATTACCAGAGGCATGCGTGAGTTTGAGATGAGCACCATATGAAAGAAAGGGCCTCAGGTCCACCCCTCGAACTGTTTTAATCACCAGTGACATCACTTTATGGTCAGCCACAATAGAGAAATCAGGAGAGTAATCAGCAAAAAAAAAGATGTAGTAGCTTGCAAAAAACGAGGAAGACTTCCTAGACTATTGCAAAATAATATGGTGATGTGCATAGTTGAGAATTGGTGCTATCAGCCAATTGGAAATACTGTTGGAATATACCCTATGGCATCTTTTGACAGGTGACTAGTCTTGAAGATTTGAGAATACTACAGAATATAACTTTCACAGAAAGACACAGGCCTTTCACGTTCTCTTTAAGTCCCACTGTTTATTATATAATGGCGTATTATGTTTTCTGTAAAAAAACAAATTTCCCCTTGGGGACCAATAAAGTTCTATCATTAAATATCAATAACCTGTACATCCGTTGATTTTAATGTTAAAACAGTAAACTGACACTTACATGTTTTATCTTGCTAATTGTGCGAGTTAAGTCCTCATCATGTCAAACTCTGTGTTTTGTTTTTTGTTCCTCCATAATGCTATAGATTTTCATGAAAGCTCAGCTGTGTGGTGCCCCTCATGGCATTAAGCTGATACATCAAATAATACCACCATGTTGTTTCTTTTAGCAGATGCAGAGTTCGTAATCAAAGCCTTCCTTGTTGGACTGGTTACTTATGCCCTTCTCACTGAGAATGACATCACAATTCAATAAGCAGAAAAATGTGGCTTATGGAAAACAATAGGGCAAGCTGGAAGGAAAATAGCAAAAAAAAGGGGTAAAAGCGAGCAGCTTAGTACCTTTACATGCTTTGCTAAAGGCAACAAGTGTTAGGTAAGAAAGTTTCTTGTGATTTATTTACTCATTTAATTAATTTTCATGTTTTTGCTGCATCATCAGTTTTAAATCAGTTTCAAGTCTCAGCATTTTGTGCTATTATTTAGTGTTCTGTAGGAATACAGGTCACATGACCAATGTAATATCATCATCTTCAAGCTATAAAGTATTATTTCATGGTAGTAGCTTTATTATAGTATTTAGATAAGTACACAGCCTCTTTTCTCATGGTTTCTTTGATTTTCGTATCTAGATTTCACTTTGATTTTTGACCTTTGATTTTTTGTTTATCATTCTGACCTGCTTTTTGATTCTTTTCTGGCCTTTTCTTTTGTTTGACAACTCCATCTCCTGATCCACCCATGTCCATTTTATTGCATTGTTCCAAAATATCCTTTAAAGGACATATAGTTTCTCAGATCTCTTTTTAAGACAAATTTGCCATTTTGTTGTGGCATAACAATGTGATGCTCCCTGTCTTCCAAGAATTTAATAATATGATCCTTTAAACCATTTATTACCAGTTTCAATACAGAGTATTTCTTTAGCACTCAGCATTAGGCCTAAGTGAATGACAAAATTCACCCCAATGACAAGCTAAAATTTCATGTGAAATCCATTACAAAAGATAAAATTTATCACATTTAATCTGCTTTAGATGCTATTTCTAGCAATGATGTATCTACATTGCATGTGTTAAAAAGAACATTTTCCATACTGAGGAATAAAGTACTGTATAAGGTTTTGTTTTAATTTCTTATCAAGAGTAACTAATGGATGTTTATCCAGTAGTACACTATACTTAAACTTTCAGACAGTAACAAACAAGATACGTACCTTGTCTGTAATTGGAATATACTTCACAACAAAACATTGTCCTTACCCAATTTAGTATGTCACACATTGATGCAACTGCTACTACACCAATAGTAAATACACCAGCTGGTTAATCCCAACAGTTTGCTTCTTCAAACAATCATATAGCTGTACCTCTCTCTCTCTCTATATATATATATATATATATATATATATATACTAGCAGAATACCCGCGCTTTGCAGCGGAGAAGTAGTGTGTTAAAGAAGTTATGAAAAAGAAAAGGAA
>JANRMT010062792.1:94414341-94477144 GCA_026402145.1 Polypterus bichir lapradei
TGGTATTATAGTTGGATTCTCACACAATACAATGTTTAGAGGCTGAAGCTAAAATTTTGATTACGCTCACAAACATTTCTTTTGGCAGAAACACTTTAATAAATAATGTTAGAGGAGAATGACCAGCTAACAAAACACCCTCAAATATTTAATACTAGAACCACCATGCATTTATACTGTATATCCAATAGCTGCCAACACTGTGCCAAGTGGCATCCCTTACATTTTATTCTCATTAATGGAATGGCTCATCATCCTACTCAAGCATTCCTGCAGTCTTGCCCCAAAGAAACACAGCCCAACAGAGCATATAAAAATAATATGTTGGAAAACAGCTTCTTGTTTGACTTAATCCACAATTAAAATGTTAGCATGCATTTTTAGAAATTAAAAAAAAGTATATATAGATGCTGATGCTTGACAAAAAAAATGTAACTATTTAACCATGAAAAGCACAGCAATAATATTTCTTTTGCACATGAAGTAAAGAAATAGAAACTAATATTTTTTTATGTGTAAAGCACTATTTTGTGAGCAGCCCTCCACACACAATATGGTCGCACGTTATGTGAGTTTGCTTTGTTTGATTGGACATGTATCTTCCCACTTGGCACTGCTGTCGTGACCATTGCTTGATTACCTTTCTCTCATTAGGAGATTGTGAGATAATGGTGCAAGGGTACACCAGTAGAAATTTAGTAACTTTGAGAAATTTTCATATATTATTTTTACCATGATTTAGCCTGTCAAGAAGCTGTCTTTGCTACATGTCGTAAAAGAGATGCGTGTGGTGGGAGCGGGCATTCTATTATTTGCACTGCAATATTTTCGCAAACTTGGAATGCAAAGTACACCAGCAGCATCAATATGACATGTGAAAAGGTAAACATGCGATGTGGCACATTGTGAATGGAGTAAGCTGCAGATAAAAACATTGACCCAATGATGTATGCAAGTGCAAGAATGCAAAGTGAATTTTTTTTATAAATATGGGGGAGCCTAAGCACAAACAGTACTCCCCTCTCACTTGCATAATATACACACTCATGAAACTGAAAGGAAAATTTAAACGTGGGTCAGAGGTGGGGTAAATGGACAAAGTAGACTTTTGTAGTTGAGTAATAAGGATTTTTCAGAAATGTACTATACCTAAGTAAAATTCTTGTGGTTGAAGTTATTATAATGAATTATTGATTTTTCTCAGGACCTGCACTGCTTTGTTCCAGCAAATGGGAATGTTAAAATGAATTAAATTTCCTGCTTATCCCAAGAAGGAATTTCCAGGAGGAAACACTACATTAAATCAAGCTGAATGAACAAACATGACACTGACTTCAGTTTATTCAAATGGCAATAAACCTCAAACCAAAAGAGCATTACTGGGATAAAGTGGAAATGGATATTTCCAGTATGAACACAATGACAAAAGTATCAAGTTAACATGCACCAAAATCTCTAAGGAATGTTAAGTTAAATTTAAAGCAACTAGAAACTGAGTCCATGTGAAAAAAGTATTCCTTTCGTTAATAAAAGCGATAATTATCATAACACCACTGGAGGTGATTGTTTACTGTTAATATTAACTTTGATGTTTCCCGCTTTTATAGATGGTTGCTCCTGCAGAACAATCCTTTGGCTACAAATCAGTAGATGAGAAAGTCATGCTGCAAGGATGGCTGGTAAGGATGTCCCTGTCAGACAGTGCATGCCTTTAGAGTTCAGACTAAGATGAGATAAAGAACCATAACTTGCAGATAAAAATCTAAAATCTTTATTTGAAATATGAAATCCAGAAAGAGTAGTCCAAGATACAGGTTGGAAAAAAGAGGCAAATTTTCTAAACAATGCTAGTGAAGTGTCATAAAGCAAAGAAAGACTAACTGCAAAGCAACATACACTAATAGTAAGGGCCAAGGCTTGCAAAATTAGTAGCTAAGGGTGAGGCTCAAGTTAAACCCCAACAACATGACAGTTAGTCATGTCCAACTGTGACACGGATTGAATAGTTTTAAAATCAGTCAATAATATGAATATTATAAAAAAAAAGATCCTCTCACATATCAAACAGCACATATGATATATTCTGTTTATAGCAAGTTGAAAATGATCTTGGTATCTGAGTCCTGTAAAGGATCAAAATGTACTTTTTTTTTAAATGGCAAGTTTAATAATAAAGGGAATACAAATATTGCCCAATATACTGTAAATCCAAACAGAAAGAAGAAAATCATAAGCCTCCCTTTGCAAACAGTATGTGCAAGCAAACAGTTATTTTGTTGCTGTTTGTGAAAGGTAAGCTGTATGCCCAGTAAGTAACTTTTCTTTGCTGGAATGAATAAAAAATATCAATTTAAGCCCTTCAAATATTTTGAGTATATTCCTACAACTGAAATTTTGTTGGTAAACTACAAATGTCATTTGGAAATTCATGTGAAAAGAGTAAAGAAATTGAAATATCACATTTGAAATACATTGCTGTGCAGGGCTTGTGTGGGTGAGACTGAGAGGAACAAAAATAACACGGTTGAACTATCATATAAAATGTTAGAATGTCAGAGTGCCAGCATTGCTTTTTACTTTATAATGTAAAAATGTATGGCATTTGCATTTGCAGCGCACAAGCCTTTTTACTGTTGTCTTTAGGAAAGGTGATATCATGCCTGTAATAGTTCAAATGTCCAGTCTGAGGTTTTACATAGAATGACTAAGAAATATAAATATAAAACATGCATCTAAAACATAAAGACATATATAGGAAACAGTTTAAAAAGAAAGATATACATACAGCATGACCTTGTCTTAGGCAAAGGATATTGACATCTGCCTTTTGCATTGTCTACTCCAATCTGGTCCTTTTTCATATGAAGCAATTACATGAGAGTTGGACTGGAGGTATAAAAAGAGGAGTTTAGGATAATGGTGTCCTATAAGCATGATTTAGTGAGTTTGTTTAGTATTCTGGTATTGATTTTTGTTGTTTTCAACCTTTCTGCCTATGTTTGGATTCTGCTTTTGTGTAGCATTCTGAAAGAATTTTGACTTATTCATTGGCCATTAACATGTTTGATCTTATGACTGCTTTTGGCATTTAGCCTTTGGATTATGGCTTTATTTAAAATTAATCTTTTTGTTTACAACTAGCCGTTCTTTGCCCTCATGAGTTGAAAATTTCTTATTTTTGTGTATGATTGGATTCCATAATTGCAGAAACATCCTTGCTGGGTTGGAGCCCTGAATAATACTTCATTGTATTTCCTGGTTTAGTGTGGTTTACAAGTATGTGTTTAATCCCATGTTATCAAACAGAATGGCTTGTTAAATATCTGAATTTATGAACTGCAAAAAGCATCTAAAGTAGGGGTAGCAGGGAGAATTGTGGTTTACAAACATTGCTGTAGGTCTCCGTATTATTACAGAAGAGCACCACTTGTGGTATTCAGTAATGTTATAAAGATGATTCAAAGTTAATTTATCAATTTTGTTTTCTAAATTGCTACAAAAGCAATCTTGCATTGGCATTAAAACCATACAATGGAGTGAAATAAATGCCTACTATCAAGGATAAATACGATTTACTCATGTTGTCCTCAGTTGTTTTCTGTTTATTATATTTTGAACGGCATCTTGGCATGGGCTAAAACAATTGCATTTAATTCCTTTCCATAGTGTTATATCACTGTACCACTTAGTTAAAAATGTAAGATTTTGCTTTGATAAAAATATATTGTCATCAGTTCATTTCAGAGTTATTGTCATTTGTACACAGAGCAATGAAATTGTTATATGCAAACCTGACCAACAAGCACTATCATAGATTATACACAACATAACGTCACTGAATAATAGGAAGTGGTGAACAAACATCCAAGTTTCCTTTCTCAAAACATAAATTGTTTTATCACATATTAGCTGAGGAAAAAAGCTGTGCCTACGGTCTTACACAAGTACCTGCTTTGGCTGGTAAAACTCTGATAAAGACATCCTTCTATCAGCCACAGTGTTCTCCTGCTGCCTGATGGGAATTGCAGTACATGCCTTGGCATTGGTTTTTGGGTGGCTCTCCTATTAGAAACCTACTCCCCAATATGCCATATAGCCTATATTTGTGTGCAAAATTTTGTGAAAAATCACTTTGTTTTTGCATGATTACTGAACAAACAAACAAACAATCTGATTGTGATTTTATTTACAGTATATAGATACTATGTCGACTCTATTGAGTTGCTTTCC
Organism: Polypterus bichir lapradei; assembly: GCA_026402145.1. Taxonomy (NCBI): domain Eukaryota; kingdom Metazoa; phylum Chordata; class Cladistia; order Polypteriformes; family Polypteridae; genus Polypterus; species Polypterus bichir. The sequence goes on from JANRMT010062792.1 coordinate 94,418,572, forward strand.
TTGATCTGCATTATTATTTTCTTTTTGGAGTGCAGTGTTATGCCTCATTTTCGTACTTGCCTGTGGTGGAAAGATAATGTTTGTGGCCCATGCTTCCAGTGTTATGATTTGAATTCATTATTCATTTTTATAGCTTTGTTTTCTCTTTTCCTATACATTTTCTACATTTAAAGATTTATAAGGTTGCTGAATTTTAATTTGATCACAAGATATTTTGTATAACCTTTTATTTAAGGATGTTAAGATAATTTGGGCTTTGTTTGTGTTTTGTTGCTAGCCGCATTGCTTGTTCACAATAACCAGACGTCATGGCCAATAATGCCACAGGTTAGGAGGTCATGCAAAAGACTTTCTTGTTAATCGAGGTCTGGATAAAAATCTTTTGTGGCAAGTGGATTTTGTTTATCGACTGTTTTCTTTTGACTTTGATTTGTTTTTTTTTTTTATTTCATTAAGGTTGAATACTGATCAGTTTCGATTTCTGGTTTTGAACTTTGCAAGGTTTCAGACTACATTTAAGCCTCTGATTCTTTATCATTAAAAACTGGTTCCAACTCTTTTTGTAGCAGAATACACAGGAGGCAGCACACACCTGACAGATATTCTCCTACACAGTGCCTATTATGAAAATTACTTATAGTGAAGTGTCTCTAGACCATCCATTACTTTACCTGTTAGCTACAGTGAACTTGGTTTTGTCAGCATCCATTGATATGTATAGTGTGCATACTGTTTTAAGACATTTGGCTCAACAAACAAAATATCTATGTAATATAATGTTATTTTGGGTCAACTCAGGAAACAGCAGAGACAGAGATACTATCCATTGTAAGTCCTGTACAGCCATTCTCCTCACTACTAATACTACTGTACCAGTACCCTATTCGTACTGTACATTAAAGAAAAGGACAATAAGTTGGCAGAGTTGTTTCACTGGATCAATATATGTACTAAAGCTTGATACTCTTTCTTCAGCAACATTTTGGTATGCTGTATATTAAAATACAAGTCTCAAAACCAAGTAATGAGATTAATCTACCATAAGGTCCTATTCTTAGGGTTTGACTAAACATTGCAAAATATTGCACTTGGCATCTCTGTTTCTTCTCTAACCAACCATTACCAAGGGTTCTTATCAGTTCTTTACGTGTGGTCCAGTAGATGCATAACAACCCTAAATTGCTTTTCTTCTTTCATTACTTTTAATTTGAAGTTTGAAATTATTGGCCAGTCTTCCCTACAATTATTCTAAGTTCTCCACCTACCTTTATTAGTGACCACTTGAAAAACTGTGTTGTCCTTCTCTGCTGCAAATTCTTGAAACAGCAGATATAATGCACTTTGCATTGTTTGTCCACACTATACATATATCTAATTAAAACTGGTTCTCATTTGATTTCTTGGATAATAATTCTTAATTACAATATAAAAAGACCACTGGGAATCAGTACATCCTGTCATATATGGACCTGAAAGTGAAAATGAGATAGGCCCAAGAAGAAGGGAGAGGAAAAAAATGACAACCAATGAATAAATTGGTAATAGATACATTTCCACGATGCTATGGATCAGAGAACCTTTTTTCCGGTCATGGTGGGTGCAGCAACAAACTGTACCAGTGCATGCTCCCCAACTTGACATGACTTGACTTGTGTCAAATATTCTAACCACAGAAAGAAAGGATGAATGGGGCACCACCCCTCCCACCCTAGTTCTTCCTTTTCCCGTCTCTAGTTCCAGGCCCTTTCCATGTGTACCTGTTGTGCAGTACTATTTTTATTTAACAGTCACATGATGGAGGAGCACATTAACAATGTAACACTTAAAAAAGAGGAATCGTTGATAGAGTTACAGTACTTGAGTATTTACATTCTTGTCTGGAGACATTTTTGAATTCCTTTGGACTATGGACTTCTTTAAATAAACATTCTTTTACTTACCATCAAATACTGTAGGTGGTGTAGAATACACACAATTCTATGTGTGTATTTTTCCATTCAGTTGAGCTTTTGCACACACATATATAGAATTTAATTATAAGTCATAATTTTACTGTCTCAGTTTTCATTATTTATGCAATGCCTTGGTACTGACAGTGATTGAGCATTCAGATTGTTCCTTAGTGGGTTCAAAAACCCTTTCATTATTAGTGGCAGTTATCCACAAAAGAAGTAGGCACTTGTGTCAGGTTTTAACTTTTTGCTCTTTGACTCTTAATCTTTGTTTTGCCCCTTTGGTTTTGGTTGCTCGGTTTCATTTTGTGACACACTATTACCTTCCATTTTTGAATATGATTCCTGTCTCTAATATCATCTCCTACTCCTTTTGCACCTAATAATACTCAGCATAACAGGTGACTCACCCAGATTTGTACAATTACTTTAAGTGTGTGTAGTCAGCTGTGATTTACAGAGCAGCATTCTGTGTTTTGGTTCTCAAGGATGCTCTTTGCCTGCTGGAAAGCTGGCATTGGGAAGGGCTAACTATGGATGTTCCTACATCAGGCAACACATCTGATTTGCATGTATTTGACACCAATCACTTAGGGAAACACATTCCCCAATGTGAATAAACATGATATCATCCCACTGTTATGCATCATACATAGAAACTTAAAAAAAGCATGAAGTCTTTAAAAAAGTGCCGAAGGACTAACATCTTAAAAAAGGGTTAAGGCCTAAGAATCACAACATGGGAAGGGTAGACACCAGAAATCCTGGCCAGTAAAGAAACTTTTACATTATTTATTATTTGATTTATTTATTACATAAGGAAAGATTAAGCAAGGTCAAAGAATACAAAAGCTTTAATACACAAAATTCACCAAATCTTAAACAAAAAATTAATCTATCCAAAAAATCCAAACAAACTACTAAATACTAATTTAAACAAACAGGTTCACAAAACCAAGGAGAGAAAACCAAGAATCAAATGAAAAGCTAGCAACCAAAGAAGCAAAAATGAAAATAATTGAAAAAAAAATGGAATAAGCAGCAAAACACCAGCAAAAGGAAAGGGATAGAGTCTCTGCAATTAGACTGCTAAGCCTTTATATAGACCTCAGCTAACAGCCTTGTGGGCTGCACATCTTTAGTGTCAGGAGGGCCCACCCCCTTGAGCTGAACACACAGACTGACAAAATAAAACACATTTAACCCAAGTAAAACAACCAAAGGAAAATTAGAAAAATGACTGAAAAACAAGAAAATGATTAATCAAAACCAAATACAAAAAGAAACAATATAGCCAAAGCATACTAATTAACAAAGACCAGAGATGGAGCCCAGGCAAGCCCATAACACCCACTGTTCTATTAGGGTTGTGTGACGATGTGGGTTCCACTTCATGCTCCCATCTCCGTTTTGGGAGCACTTGAACCCGACACCGTCGGTAATGTCACCGGATGAGCTGATCAGTGAAGACACAAAGAAGCAAGGGGATGGTGCATAAAGGTGCAAAGGTGCTTTTATTTAAAAACTGTCAAAACAAAGTGTTCAAATAAATAGTATAGTGCTTCCAATAAAACCAGTGAAAAGGTGGAAGTTAAAATCCCTTAAATAGATTCATAAAAACGAGGTTTAAAAACAATGGCTGGAAGCAGTTTTTTAAAACACAAAGCCTGATGCATTCTTTTACCGCCGACTCCCCTGCTTCTCCCATCCAGGCTATGCACCAGGGGAGTCACCGTACCTGCAGCTGACCTTCTCTGCCTTCTGGTCTGGTGGCTTGCCGATCCCTGGCTTCGTTCTGCTATCCCCAGACCAAGACTTGGGTTCCTCAGCGACCAGGGTGCTCACGCTGGGGCATCCACCTCCCAAGCCTCCCGACTCCCGGTGTCTTCTGCAGCGGGCCATCCTCCTCCCGGTCACTCTTGCTTCTCACTAAACATACAGCAGGAGCGACCACTACCAACTGCCCCAGGTCACGGCCAAACACCCCGCTAGGGCTCACTGCTCAGTTGCCTGTCCTTATAGCGGGCTGGCTCTCGCTCACCTGCCCACTCATGCACGCTCTGACTTCCACCCCTCCAGCTGCCTTTCCCCTTAACCTCTGTTCATTTTATTTTTCTTTTTCCTTTCCCCCCTCTGCACTTGTGCTCCTACTATTTATATTGGGGAGACGTGGCTCAGGTGTAGCGATTAGCAGCTCCCAGCTTCAATTACAGATGTGGACGACTCCTCACCTGCGCACTTAAGTGAGGACCGCCCACATCACATAGCATCTAGGAACCGCTCCGGCCACACTACCACGCCCCCTTTTTAAGCCGCAAGTGCAACGATTATCTATGTAAAAACTGTCCTTTTTCATCTGAGCTGTGGACCCTTTATACTACAGGTTGCTTTCAGGTTGCATGACAAAGCCAGTCATTTAGAGAATAAAGGGTGTAGAAATGCCGGTGACGACTAGAAGAAGCACAAGGATAATGTCCATATAACCAAATATGGGCTGTCCAATACTAGAAGGAGATATGAAGATTCTTCAACCCAGCTGCATTCACTCTGGAGTCAGAAGAATAGTTAGGAGAGAATCTCCATTGGTGGGAGAAAGAGAGGCCAGGGTCATGAGAGAGAGAGAGAAAGAGTGAGTGCGAGTGAGAGACAGATGGCAGATGAAAAGGGAATATTATGATGTGATACATATTAAGGAATGCCTGGAGATGCAGATGGTTCTTGTTTTATTTTTTACTTTAGGTATTCTCTGTTTTATTCCACTTTATGTTTTATTAAAACAAACACACCTACACTGATCCATTTTAACTTCTTGGAATTATTCCAAGTGTGGAGAGATGCCAAACATGCACTCTTCTGTTATGAAATATTAAAGGGCAAACTACTCCTTACTTTAACAGTTTGCGGGTAAATTTAGTATGCTTTTCTATGGGTTTTTCAATAGACAGTTTCTGTTAATTTATTCTCTTTGAAGTAATGGGAGATCCTCTTTGAAATAATACAGTATAAGGACTATATTTATCCATTCTGTAAACATTTTATAAGAAGTTTCCACAGCCATCCAACTTGTGTAGCCAAGAGAACTGAACTGAACTAAAGACAATGGCCACATACAATATATTGCTAGTACAGAAGTCTGTTCATATCAATATTATACTGGAAGAGCAAAACTAACTATCAAATACAAACTCAACTAATGCATAACTCAGTCGTAGTGGCACTGAAGCCTACCTGAGCAGCATCCTGTGCAATTTGAGACGTATGTCTTTAGGATGTGAAAAGAAAAGCAGAGAAACCAAAGATGAAACTGTGCTGAAATGAGAAAAACATTACCAGTAAAAAAAAGAAAAAATAATAATTTACAAAACTACCAAATATAGTGCAAATATAGTTTGTGACTATATGCAACAATGCTACTTACAGTATCTGTAGTTAATAATAATTGTTAGAATAACTTTGCTGTGTCATGCATGTATGTCAGAGGACCTTCTCACGGGCTCAGTAGAGGTAGGTAATAAATTGCCTGATGTGAGGGACGATGGGTAGTGCTGCTAACGCTGTCATCTTCTACTTTCCTCACAGTGCTGAGAAACTGCCCGGTGAAGGGATTTAGCACTTCCATAAAAATCTGGGTGTCCCAGAAGGAGTCGCCACTTTTGGCCAGAGCAACTCATACGATGAAGCTCCGCTGAGAACAGCAAAGCCTCACCATTGTCTTATTTTCGATTCCCCAATGAAAAGACAATGCCATTTCTGCTCGCTTAATTAAATATATAGCTTGCCCATGCAAGAGACTACAAATTGCATATTTTTCATTTGTCAAGTAATATGCTAAGAAACTGGAAGTACATATTGTCCCTCTTCCTTAAATTTGCCAGTGAAAGGTGTGAATGACTGCAGAACACAGCTAAAGCGCTAGTTGAAAATCTTCCTAGAAGAAATATGTTTAAATCGATGCAGACTGTGCACAGCATTTCTGTTTCTAACCTGGCAATCCAATTCAAGATTACAACTGAGCTTGCGCCTACCCCAGCAGCACTGGACAGGTCACCAATTCATTGTAGGGTTGACTCATCTGCACATCCATACTTGTACTCACATGTTGCCAGTGCAGAGTTGGGAATTAACTTAGCAAGCACTTCTTGGAGATATGGGACGAAAACTGGAGAATCCAAAGAAAACTCACACAAACACAATGGCAACATGCAAACACAGACTAACCACTATCAACTATGATACTGTGCCACACCAGCAAATTACCATTAGCCCAATTTGGTTTCATTTTCAATTACCAGGACAACCCCATTTTGTAAATTTCCTCAACACCCTACTCCAGTTGGAAAGTCCATATTTTACCTGATGTTTTGGTAATATATAGGGATATTTATATCCAGAATGTTTTTTCTCCCCTATGGCCATATAACCGAATTAATCAAGTATTCTCTGGCAGGGTACTTTTTTATTACATTAACATTCAGTATGCATTAAATAAATAAAATGTTTTATAAGATGGATCATGAATGTGGAGTACCTTAGAACACCTTCTTGATCATTCATACCTTGACCAACGTCCTTCACACAGATACTTCAATTCTAAATTTGGTCAGCTGTTTGTATGTCAAATTTATGTTACAAAAAATAAAATTCTAGTCATCTGAATATTATGGGTAAAACAGCTTAACTGGGTACTGCCTTCATTATTATGGTATGATCTTTGTGTTGTAGTACAGTGTACATATGCTATGGTACTGCACGATCTGCTTGTTTTTTGCAATACTTTCATTATGAATTGCAAAAAAAGAGGGTTTATCTATTATGGTGGTTATCAAACATCAGCAATGAGTTGATAAATAATAAATTTAATACATTTTCATGGTGAAACATACTGAAGCAAGGCTGTAAATAATTTTCGCAAAAGACTCTTTATATCTTTATTGTGCTACACACTCTCATTTGAAAGAGTAACATGCCTGTTAACAATTGTATAAACAGCATGAAGTATGCAGATTTTTATTCAAATAAAAAAAAATCATCTTGGTAATTTAACTGCTGATATTGATTTTTCATTAAAAATCAATTAGCACCTGAGGGACCATTTCAAAATAAAGAAGGGATGGGTAGAACAGATGTTCCACTTTAACTTTATCTCCAAAACTCAGCAATTAGGAATATTAATATATAAATCAGTCCCTTTGTGATATTCTAGTAATTGTGGTGGGATGATAACGTGAAACTCAGCTGTTTCTGCCAAATGTATAAGCTCCCAATTGGAACAACAAGTGTAGGCTTCTTTTTTCCTATTCTTGCTAACATGTCTCCTCATAAAAATATGCTAGCTGGTATTTTAATTGTGTTATTAACTTAGCCATGGACTGCTCATCCACTACACCAGCCTCTCTTTCCATGTTTGCCATAGTAATTCAAGAATTTCTAAAAACGTGTAAATATTTAATACTAGAAAATGTTTGTATTCACAATAAGATAATATTCTTTCTCTTTGGTGTGCCACAGTTAAGTACTCTTGTCCTATTACATTTGTTTCCAAACAGTCTCCAGACTGATGTTACTCGATTATGTTGACCCCTTTTGTAAGTGACTTAGATAAAAGCATTTGCTAAGCAGATAAATGTAAATTTAAAAATGAACCATTTCTTTATAATACAATGTGCTATTATGGTAAGTGGAGAAAAATCAATAACCAACAACCAATACATGAATGTGCTATCGTGCGTGAGTAATAACTTAACCAATAAACAATAAATTGTGCACAAGTTTACATTTCTGAATGACTTCAGTTCAAAGCTGCAGAGTAGGGACAATAATAAAATAATTATCTTCTTCTTCTTTCAGCTGCTCCTGTTAAGGGTCACCATAGCGGATCATCTTTTTCCATATCTTCCTGTCCTCCACATCTTGCTCTGTCACACTCATCACCTGCATGTCTTCTTTCACCACATCCATAAACTTTCTCTTAAGCCTTCCTCTTTTCCTCTTGCATGGCAGCTCTATCGTTAACGTCCTTTTCCCAATATACCCAGCATCTCTCCTCTGCACATGTCCAAACCAACGCAATCTTGCCTCTCTGACTTTGTCTCCCAACCGTTCAACTTGAGCTGACCCTCTAATTTTCTCATTTCTAATCTTGTCCATCTTTGTCACACCCAGTGCAAATTTGAACATCTTTAACTCTGCTACCTCCAACTCTCCTGCTTTCTGGTCAGTGCCACCGTCTCCAACCCATATAACATAGCTGGTCTCTCTACCGTCCTGTAGACCTTCCCTTTCACTCTTGCTGATATCCGTTTGTCACAAATTACTCCTGCACTCTCTTTTTCACCTCTCTTCCACAATCCCTATTACTCTGTACTGTTGATCCCAAATATTTAAACTCATCCACCTTTGCCAACTCTACTCCCTGCATCCTCACCATTCCACTGACCTTCCTCTAATTTACACACATATATTCAATACATTTTATATATACAGCACTTTTCCTATCTGTTTTCAAGCCATCCGATTATTCTGGTCTTGGGGCCTATTTTATTAATTAATGAAAAGCAATTTAAATTGTCTGGATTTTGGAGACTATTTATAAACTATATAAGATTTCTCTAAATTGGGAAGGCATCATATCTTTAGATAAGAAAATGACTGTGACATTTTGAATTTTGAGTTAATTAGTCTTTTAATCCAAAGAAAAACAGGCCTTCACACTGCCCTGCATGTATGAAATATCTACTGTTTAGACAGTTGAAAAAGCATGTCCTTTAGAAATGTATATATATACTGTATATATATATATATAGATATATATATATATATAATTGCTAGGGTTCAACTAAAAATATTAACTAATTAATCGAATAATTGTATGTAATTCATCACAAATCATGAACTAAATACACACTGAATCACAAATGTAATGTAGAATCAACACAAAGGAATTAAAAAAACGAATGGCATAGTTTAAACTTGAATGCCTTCTTAAAAGGCAAGTTGACAAGAAGGCAGTAAGAAAACAAGGCCAATATATTAATTCTCAAATTGGCATAGCATATGAGACACAGACGTGTCAAAGTAAAATATGATTGAAATGACTGTTGACTTGTTGCCCTGCTAACGACTGACTTAATTAAAAGAATAAGCATCTCTTAAATGGGCATACAGTGATCCATCACTATATCGCGCTTCGACTTTCGCGGTTTCACTCCATCGCGGATTTTAAATGTAAGCATATCTAAATATATAGCACGGATTTTTCGCTGGTTCGCGGATTTCTGCGGACAATGGGCCTTTTAATTTATGGTACATGCTTCCTCAGTTTGTTTGCCCAGTTGATTTCATACAAGGGACGCTATTGGCGGATGGCTGAGAAGCTACCCAATCAGAGCACGTATTACGTATTAAATAAAACTCCTCAATGATATATGATATGCTTCCCGCGCGGTGCTTTGTACACTTAAAAGCTCTAACAGCCCGTATTGATTTTTGATTGTTTGCTTTTCTCTGTCTCTCTCACTCTCTCTGACATTCTCTGCTCCTGACAGAGGGGGTGTGAGCAGAGGGGCTGTTTGCACAGTGGCTGTTTGCTTAGAAGATATGGAAGCTCTTCTAAAAAATGCTGAAAGACTACCTTCACATTGATCCCTTCATTGCAGCCGCTTTACCGCGGTGCTTCGCATACTTAAAAGCCCAACAGCCCTATTGATTTTTGATTGTTTACTTCTCTCTCTCTCTCTGACATTCTCTGCTTCTGACGCGCACGCCTTTGAAGAGGAAGATATGTTTGCATTCTTTTAATTGTGAGAAAGAACTGTTATCTCTGTCTTGTCATGGAGCACAGATTAAACTTTTGACTAAAGGGTGTTATTTTATGTCTAGAGGGCTCTAATAATGTTAAAAAACGTATTTAGAAGGTCATAAACAGGTTTTCTATGCTCTAACTGCAAAAATATTAGATTTATAAATAAAGAATCCTACTTCGTGGAAATTCATTTATCTGTCTGGAGTGGATTAACCGCGATAAACGAGGGTTTACTGTATAACTGTGCGGAGAATATTTATAAACAGTGTGGGAGAGTTTCTAAGGGCTTAAAATATATAAAAATAACCATACAAACATATGGTTTCTACTTCACGGATTTTCACCTATCGCGGGGGGTCCTGGAACGCAACCCCCGCGATCGAGGAGGGATTACTGTATATTAAAAGTTGAATTAAAACTCCACAAATACTGTCCTGAATTGTTCATCATCATCAGTGACTTGATAATTATACTCTACACAAGTGTTTTTCAACTTGAGAGCTGTCGAAATAACAGTGTAGTGCCCCTGAGAGAAACCTGCTCCTTATGTGGTCAAGACCTATCCGAGGAGGAAAGGAATACCTCTAAAAACTGAGTAAAAGTAGCTCTGTGATTGCCGTTTTACAGGTACAGCATTTAGAGATCATTTTATCAGCCAGGAGACGTGTCAGGGGTCCTTCTGCCTGGGTGCATGTTTGCCAGCAGCTCTTACGGTGCCGAGAGACAGTGGGCATATCAGTTGCCTCTGACCCTGAGGCAGTGGAATGAGGCAGAGAGAGGACCACTTGTATGAGCGGGCAAATGGACAGCTGCTGGAAAATGCATCCAAAGTGCTCACTAAGTGCTGTATCTGCAAATGGCAATCCTTCTGACAGTTTAGCACGTCTAAAAGATTTAATGCTTTTGTGGCTGGTAGAATCGTGGTGTACCTTTGGATTTTCTGGGTTATAAAACGTGTGCCACCACAGAAAATACTGCTCTACCTGGACCTTTGCTCATGGCACATTAAAAAAGATCTCTGTAGCTGCTATCTCGCTTAAAAACTGACACCATGCATTAGTTGGATGATTTTGTTGTGTTCTTTGCATAAATTAGCAAAGATATTGCAAACTGGAATAATGGGAGGGATAATCATTAAACTTCAATTTCACAGAATTTTGTCATTATATTAATTAGCTGGCTGGCAGACTGGAGAGTTAGAGAGCTACTAGAGATTTATTTTAGTTTTAGTGCCACTCAAGGTAACTTATTTAACACTAATGTGATAGGATATTGATTCAATCTTCTTACAGAAACATAAAATGAAAAAAAAAAAAGAGCGTAATTGTTACCTTCACAACTTTTCTCTAGCATTGCATCAGGACTGCTATTAAACCACCCACCCCTCCCTATCCCCTTTCCTTCAACTACCCTGAACCTATGTCACTACGCATAAATCAAGAAAATGAACACCAGTGCTACATATTTACATGTGGCATATTGTTGTTGACAGGACCATCTTAATGTATGGACACTGGTCGGGGGCCCCAGGAGCATAGAGTCCCATGATGTTTTTGATGCATATGTATGTTTCTGTTTTGCTATCAAAACAAGGGCCCCAGCACACTACTTTGCCCAGGGGCCTATGATACTATTTAGACGGCCCCGATTGTGGACTGTGTAATATGAAATGTTACACCTTTAAATGAAAATTTTATTCCATAAAATTCTTAAAGGTAGTATATAAATAAATACGGTAGTGGAAGTGTATGTGATTCTTTAGGATACACACTTAACTTATTTGTTCTATTGCTTTGTAATGTTATAAAAAAAAAAACATGAAAATGCCACCCCGATCTAAGCTCTTCCTGAGGCGTTAGACATGTTGCCGGCCCTGGATGCCATGATATATTTAACGCGTTAATCAAGGCACATTATTTGCATAAATTAATTTGCTAACTTATATAAAATGCTAATGATTATGTCTATCTGTCATGGGTGATGAAAAAATATGACAAGCAGTGACCTCCACAAAGTTATTGGAGTCCATGTTTTTGCTACAGCAAACTGCCCAGGTAAACTGATCAAGAAAGTGACATGGCAGAAAGAATAAGAAGAGTAGTAACATCTGCTGAGCATGAAGCAAATTGAAAAAGCTGATTACATGAAGGAAGAAGAAGAATGACAGTTTCAGCATCCGTTAAGTGTCTAGCATATGTGGCGCAGCAATGTGTTGGCATTTGCCAACAACTGGGGCTGGAACCTTAATCTTTTGAGGACAGGAGAGCCCCATGTTTCTAGTACTAAAGTGAAAATATAAGACATTTTGTAGATGAAATGATTCAATCAAACCTGTTTGAGATTATGTGAGCCAGTATCTCATCTAGTAATTTGTCAGGGTCTCTGCTTTGCCTACATTACTTGGTAGCTTGCTACAGATTCACACAACCTGTTTGGTTTTATTTCTGTATTTATAGTATCTTGGTGGTCTTGAGTGTGTGATTCAGTATTCAGCTGAAAAAGTAGAGTATAATTTAATAATAAATTCTTAATTATGTTAGAAGAAACATAAAAATTAGACTCAAAATTAGCAGTAGAAACTAAAGAAGTTTTCCAATATGGTTTGTAGTATTCATATTTATTTTTTGTATATATTTGAAAACACCTTCAATAAAGTCACAAATAAAGTAGTGGATAGTATTAAAACACTAATGTTACCTCTATGATAATAATACTAATTCTTTCACATTCAACAGTTTTTCAGGATGTCACAGATGTTCTTAAAAAACCTTTTATATGTTTTAGCAAAATACATTCTAAGTATTTACAGTTTGTGATGTAATCATTTAATTTTACTTTAAATAATACAGCAAATGAGCATACTATACAGTAAATATTTTTTCTGTATTTAATTGCTAATAACAGGGGAAATTGCACACCAAGAATAATATGAAGTATAGTGATTCATCTAAAATTGTGCACTGAATATATGGGCAGTGGATCTATTTAGTTTTGCCAAATAATGTGGCATCAGTGCCCTAGAACCACTAAAAGAAATCCATTCAAACACATGGAAAACGGCAGACATCAATTGTAAGCAATTAAAAGTGAAAAGGTTTAAAGCTATGAAGTAACCTTCCTTTATAGGGAAAACTTTGTACAATTTATGATATATAGTCAATGTTATTTGATTTCTTTAACTGTGAGACTTCAAGAAAACCTGAGTTGAGTTGTTCCTGAATTTTTCCTTTCTCATGTGAAAAACATTTTCACCTAATCAAACATACCATTTTATATTATTATTTTTATTATTTTTGGATGAGATATTGAGAGTTGCATTAAACTTTATAAAAGTCAACAAAAGTGTGCATTTATGAAAATGTGTAATACGAAAAAATTGGGACACCCTGTATAACAAAGAATTAACGGAAAATTACATTTATTAAGAGTATATAAAAATTCAAATCAATCTGGTTTAAAAGAATATATAATTTAATTGTGCTTATTTTAAAATACAGTTATTTTTTAATTAAAATGTAATCAAATTAACATTATGTTATTAGCTTAATTTACTTTGTTTTTTATGACTGTCATAGATTTTACTAATTTACACAAAAATGTTATGTGCAGAGCAAAATGAATTTCACTGTAATTACAATAAAATAAAGTGCAGTTAGTTATTAAATTAGCTATTTGTTTTTTTGTTGTGCAGCTAGTAAAGGTTAAATGCATTTGGCTGCCTAAAGATTTAAAACGTTTAAGAAATGATAATAAAGAAGGCTTTTTCTTTCTTTAATCTAAATTTAAGTAATATTGAATAGGGTTGGATTAGTATTTTAGGATTTCAGTATTAAAACTGAAACTGAAAATACAGTATATTGCTGTGCAATTTAAATAATTACTGTATTTGTTTAAGAATATATTTGTTGGTTGTTTAATGCTTAATACTTTCAGCACTATTCTATTTAACATAATGAAGCAACCCAAATTTGGCCAAAGAAAAAAAAAGTGAAAATATATAATGACTCAAAGAGGGATTTTTGGAAACTTTGAATTGTACTGAATAATGAAAACTCTCCAGAGCTAAATGTGTGCCACCAGGATAGCATGTTTTCATACTTTCATATTTTACAGACAGTACGATCAGGTTCAGTTAGCACAAGGAATTAAATTGAATGGTCTATTTTCAGAGCAAGCTATGGTATATCATATGTTTAATACTTTTTGTGCCATGTAACATACAATAATTCTTCTCTACGCATTGTGGTTATTTGTAAACCAATATTGCTGTAAGGTTTACAGTTTTACAAAGAGGTTATCAAAACACCATTTGGTGTCACAACGTATCTTGAACAATATTGCCAAAGTAATGTTCTAATTGGTTTAACTCATCAATTTCGACTTTCATTGTAGAAAGAACTGCAGCAAGACTGTCAAATTAGTACTGTACTCACAAATAAAATAAGTATTTATTTCAGTGCAGCTGAAATATTTTAAATGTTACATACATTATATCTTGGTATTGTATATGCTTTTAAAATGTGAATTCTTATTACTATTGATTTTTACAGTGCACCTGCAAAGCATGATGTGCTTATGACTCATGCTCAGTTGATTAAAAAAGCTAAATGAAAAGTTAAGCATTCAAACAAATATGGCACTTGAAAACACAGCCCTTTACAAAAACCTGTGCCTATAATCATCAAGCATCTCCAAGTAGGAAAATGGTCAGAATTGGCTCAAAAATCACAGCAATGCAAATTTGGTCATAATGTTTGGAGTCGGAGTAAAAAGTATTTTACACATTTTCCTAGTTTCGGAAACTACATCTAACTTCACCAGGATTTAGGAGAGCTTGTCAGCTGTTCTAACTCAGTAAGAGCTGCCAAGAGATGGTGATGGGCATGCACATCCCAAGAAAAGGTGAATGTTTTGGAAATGCTATTTAATAAAAGATATTGATTTGACAGAGATGGAATAATATTCGTAACAAATCTTGCACATTGCATGATCATTCCATTAACTTGGAGAAACCATGGTCTCTTTTTATCGAAATGAAAGTGTTTATAATGTAACATGTAAAATGCAGCTTTGCAATAGATTATTTGCATATGTCACAACCCTTTGTTGAATTTTGCCCCCAACTTTGAACGTCCTTACGACATGTGAGCTAATATGCAGATTCATACGTTTCCCCACCATTCCACATGAGTTAATATTAATGCAAATCGGCAACTACATCAAGATCATTGGCCCAAAAATGGAAGAACATCCTTATGTGAATTGCAAGTGGTATCACAGGTGGTCATGAATGCAAGCTGTAATTATATAGCCAGCATATTACTGTGAAGATAAGCAGGGATTTATGGGTGATTGACAGTGAATTGTCACACAAGCACGTTGAGCTTCCCATTCCATGAAGCCCTGTTACAATTACAGTTTACAAGCTAGAGAAGGTACAAGAAGGCAGGTGCTGATTCCCAGGGTATTGGAAAAAACAGAGCCTGGCAGAACATAAGGAGTGATCACCCAGATGGACGTGACATGCCACAGTACACTGGAAGAGTGAACGCAACTTATAACCAAGGCTAGTTTCAGCATGTTACTTTACAAGGTGCAACTTTGTATATCCTTTCCCCATGAAAACATGAGATTAAAAAATTTTCTCAGACATCACTACAAACTACATGGAATAAGTGAAATTAAAATGTAGCTGAATTATTAATGAGTTGATTGTATGTGAAAATGTAAACATTTCCCTTAAAAAATGTGATTTTGCAGTTATCTCACTGGAAAGCAGCAATTTAGATTGATAAACACGTATAGATAAAAGGATGGCACAATGGTAGTCCTGCTACCTCACATTATGCAGAGGCCAGGGTTTGCATCCCATGTCCTCCCATGAGTTCTGGTTTCCTTCCATGTTCCAAATACATGCAGGTTATTTAAATTGGCCCTAGTGTGTGTTTTGGTGTGTGGGTGTGGGTTTTTGCCCTGCAAAGTACTGGTGCCTGTCCATGGTTTGTTCCTTTCTTGTGCCCCATGCTAGCTGGGATAGGGTCCGGCAGTGAACCCTGGTCTGGATTAAGTGGTTTAGAAAATTACATGATATGACTTTCATATTCCAATCCTCTTTATTCCTTTCAGATTCTGGGGGTTCAAAAGACTATCCCAGTAGCACTCGACTCAAGGTAGGAACCGATCTTGCATGGGAAGCTATTACACTGCAGATAAATAATCAAGTAAATATTTCTGGCATTAGCAATTATTGTTGTTTGTTTATTTGCAATAATTACAATTTGAATACTTTGGTGTTTAATGTGTTGAAAAGAAACATGTCCGTCATTACTTCAAGATCCAGTATAATCAATGATCACTTTGGCTTCTAGTATTCATGGTACATTTGGATACTAGACAGTGAAGAGTTCTGTTTGCAGTATTTTGAGTAATACTGCAAGTGTTGTATTTGACTAAAGCTTTTTTTGATAGTTTCAAACAGCAATCAGATTTATTATGGAAAATGTGAAGCAACCATGCCTAAAATATTTTTATAATAAATTAAAGAGCTCCAAAACATATATACAGGTAAGCCTGTCTTCCTGAGTTTTTTCTTTATAAAGGTTGTAACTTGTGTTTGCAATAAAGATAATAAAATGATCATAGCTGGAGAATGCTACTAGACATAACAATCACATTTTAAAAGGCAGAGCTTTCCTTAACTTGTAATGATTTGATCACAAGCCAAAGCACTTCACTTTTAAGGCCACAACTTAATATTATTCACATCAACATGCTCTCGAGTTCTCACTGCTGTGCACACATGTAGTTACTTTGCAAGGATAATTCCAAAAATTGAATAATCAACCTCCTGGAATATTGAGTTTATTGTACATAAATCAAGACAGACCCACCTTTATCATTGTAGCAGCAATTTATATATTCATTTCAAACATGAATAAAATTAGATACAGGAATTTCTAAAGTGTAAGCCATAAAGCACATTTCATTTTCAATCAGGAACTAAAAAAACTGATAGCTGTATGGGGCCGTGCATTATTTAAGCTCAAAGAAAAATTATTCTCTAAACCAGGTCACACTGCAAAATGTAAAACATGCTCAGTATGAGTTTTCTTTAAGCAGAGAGAGAGTTATGTTCACATTTTTGGTAATCACAAATACTTGTTTGTTATGTTAAATGAATCACAAATAGTACATGTTAATCCTATTCATATAGGCCTGTTCACAGTACTATGTTGTTGAGAGTACTAAACAGACCACTTGTCATAAAACCACCAATAAGTACATAGTGCACATATAGCAGTGCTTTATGTAGCAAAACATATGTGGAGGAACTTCAGTGTAACAATTCCAATATATGATGATGCTTCACAAAATTATTAAATTACATTGCCAGACTACCTTTTATAAAAGATCAAAACCATGCAAATGAGACAAATGTGACTAAATTATCAATTGTACAAATTATACAGACATTGCGCTGGGCATGTTGTTGCACACAGCACCTTTAGGTGCCTCAGTGGACTAGATTTAATCACTAGTCTGCAAATGTTTTGCGATGCCTAACTCATGCCTATCTTAGTACTAGTTGAATGGCTTGCTTTAGCCCAAATACTGTATGCTACCTGCAAAAGATTGTATCAAGGGAATAATACAGCTCTGATTTATTTCACATCAGTAATGGTGGTTTTACAAAGCAGACCACCTAAAGTTTATTTAACATGTCATGCAGATATTTGTCTATTCAGTTCAATTAAATTCAGTTTATTTTTGGATAGCCCTCTGTACTGAGTGCAGACACAGAATGCTGTGACAAGTTTTCAAGTAAAATGCAAATAAAAAGTTTACCAATAGCTACTTACATAATGAGAGACACAAATTTGTATAAACAGAAAGGAAAAAAGTAGTTTGAAACTGATTAACAGCCCTAGTGCAGCCCAGCACTATCAGTCCATTCTTTAATTGTTGACCTATGACCAGTTGACAACAGAGGTGAGAAAAATAAAAGTCCAGTCGGTAGTATCCCTGGAGAAAATAAACCTCGGGAGGGTCCATGGTCAATTATAACAGTAAACGTTAAAGACAACATCAGACACTATTTGCATCTTGGAGAGCTTGGCCAACTGGCTGTCCATCACCTCATGAGCATTCTACAGTGGGGACTGTGCTAGTTCTTCTAGCCCGACTCACAGAATCTTTCCATCTATTGACTTGAAGGATGCCAGTACCTCAAATGTCTTTTCTATTGCCAGACAACAGCTTGGTCTTATTTTACATTATTTTCGGTGGCATTTTTGTATGTGCCTCACATTGATGAAGTATTTCCATGGTCCTCCACTTCTCCCTCAGAGCCTAAAATGCGTTATTTGTTAATTGGCTACTTTGAACTGAGTGAACAATGCATATGACCTATGACGAAATGGTGTCCCATACAGGGTTGCTTCCTTTAATGCATCCTTTATCACGATACATGTTTGGCTCTCAGTAAGACTATCATAGAAGAAGAAAGTTAAGGAACCTGAAAAATATTCATGTGAAACACTGTTGGCTGGGCATTGTTCATAAGCATAAAATAAAAGTCTCACAAATATAACTGAGCAAAAGTTAAAGTCAAAAGATAATATAGGGGGTAAATCCATGAAGACAAAAATTCAAATCCTAAAAATGAAATGAAGAATTCAAATTTCACAATCAATAGCCAAATAAAAATTCAAGAAGTCATCCTAGAAGATCAGCAATGCAAGTACAAGTGTCCAATTTGAATTATTCCCAGAACCAGAATTCTAGATATTGCTTGCCGCTATCTTAAATAGGGGAAGTGTGATGATGCAATATGTCACATGACTGGCAACAGAAATAGTAATTGTAAACAATATTGAAATGGCCACGAAAGACAAGCACAAAGTAGCAGTGCCTTTCATAGACATATAGTACAGGCCAAAAGTTTGGACACACCTCCTCATTCAATGTGTTTTCTTTATTTTCATGACTGAAGGCATCAAAACTATGAATGAACACATGTGGAGTTATGTACTTAACAAAAAAGGTGAAATAACTGAAAACATGTTTTATATTCTAATTTCTTCAAAATAGCCACCCTTTGCTCTGATTACTGCTTTGCACACTCTTGGCATTCTCTCGATGAGCTTCAACAGGCAGTCACCTGAAATGGTTTTCACTTCACAGGTGTGCCTTATCAGGGTTATTTAGTGGAATTTCTTGCTTTATCAATGGGGTTGGGACCAGCAGTTGTGTTGTGCAGAAGTCAGGTTAGTTGGACGATCATTTATTTTTCAACAGGACAATGACCCCAAACACACCTCCAGGCTGTGTAAGGGCTATTTGACCAAGAAGGAGAGTGATGGAGTGCTGTAAATGGTCATGAAAATAAAGAAAACACATTGAATGAGGAGGTGTTTCCAAACTTTTGGCCTGTACTGTAGATCCTATGGTGTTGTCCATAAGGATACAAAATTTAATTTAATTTAATACAAATACAAATTTAATACAAGAAAAACTAAACCACAATTGAATAAAATTAACAAAAATTATTTCCTGATAATAAGAAAAAGGTGCCATTCGTGAAAGAGAAAGAATGGAATAGGTAGTCCTGTTTTCCTACATATAAACCTGCTGAAATATTAAAACAATATTCATCCATTTTTGAACCTTGTTAATCCTTTTTATAGTCACATGAGTTGGAAACAACTTTGGCCAGTATGTAGAACAATATATTAGAAATTTTATAAAGGAACTAAATAATGCCAATGTTCTCAGTGGTTATATAAACGCATAGAATGTGTTTAAAATGCAAATTCTAAAATGCCCAGACATACAAGCTCTGCTTCAGTAAATATTTCTCTGCTTGATATTGCTTATTTTTGAATAAGTAAATTTTTTATGGGAGGAACACTAATACATTAGGCCCTTTGAGCCCATAATGCTAAATTTGAAATTATAAACAGTTCAGCTTTTGATGTTTTAAAATGAATGTTTTAGAAATCAGTTTTTATGTTTTTATTTTGACATGCCCACTAACAACCTCATAACATCTCAATTACAAATTGTTTTGAATTATGGACTTGCTCTCATTCTCTGTAGCTAAAATATTATTTTTTAAAGCCAGTAAACAGATTTCCATTTCTTTGCAGACCATAGAATTATTTTCGATAGATTTTCTTCAGTTGTAAATTAAGAAACTTGCCTGTTCTTACAGCACATGTAAACTATCAACCTGAGCACTTTATAAAACTAGGATGCATATATTTTATGTATAAAATGTACAATAAAAGTAATAAAGTGCAATGTTTTTATGTCACTTGATTATAGGCTTTCAATAATTTCATTATTATATGTAGATTAAATATGTAGATTTAAATTTGAAAGCATGCATAACTTTCTGATGGCCTGAATAGGAGCATGGAGAGGTGATCATGTATAAACTTGTGCACTCCCACTGTAAAAAGCTGAAGACTGAGCAAAAGTCCTTATTCACATTTAGCAAAATAGTCCTAGAAACTGGCAGTGTTAAAGGTTATTATAGTCTTACTAGCCGAAGCCCGCCGTAGCATACGGCGGTGAAAGAATAGAAACAGAAAACGGTGAGAAAGGAATTCAGTATAACAAAGGCTTAGGAAACCACTGTTGCAGTATAACAAAAATAGCAAGGAGCGAAACCAATGCCAATGGTCGAGAGAGTACCTTCCTGTAGCAGGCTACGGAAAACATGGACATATATAGATAGATGCCGTGTTGCCTAGTCGACATGATAAGTCTGCGCGTCCACCCTATTGCAAGTGGTAAAAGTGCCATTTAAACTAATACAGGTAGATGTGGAAACCGGGTTTTCTGATGAGAAAAAATAACGTTTTAAACAGTATCGTTTACATACAACAAATTTTGTATAAGTAACATTTCACGGACTGCTTTCTTCCATCTCCGAAACATTTCTAGACTTCGTCCTGTTCTTACGCAACACAGTTCTAAAGTATTGGTTAATGCCCGAGTCACCTCACGTATAGATTACTGTAATGGTATTCTATCTGTTATCCCACAAAAACGTATCCATCGCTTACAATTTAATCAAAATTCTGCTGCCAGGATAATAACCTGCTGTTCTAAATCCACTGAACATACTACACCAATTCTCTCTCAACTTCACTGCTCCCTGTTAACTACAGAATACAATACTAAATACCGCTCTTAACATTTAAAGCTCTCCACAACCTCACTGATCTCCTACAGACTGACACTCGTCTCGCTCACTCTGATTCTCATCTGCAGCTGTACTTTCTGTATCACACGTCAGACTCAGTGCTATGGGAGCTCGAGCGTCTCTCATAGTGCTCCTCAACTCGGGAATTCTCTTCTCTCTCATATACATCAGCTTGATTCAATAACACATTTTAAAACTATCCTCAAAACTTATATTTTCAAACTAGCATACCAATTGTGAATTTTGCACTGTTACTACCAGTTATCTTTGTTTGTTTGCTAATGATTGCTGTTTGATCGAGAGCGACAGTGGATGCGGAAGTAGGATTAGAGATGGCGGGCGCGGCTCTGTCGTGTGTATCCCATGGTCTTATAGTTGGTGGGCGGGGCTCTGTGAGTTGGCGGGCGTGGCTCTCTGTCTTGTGTGCGCTCTCTGTCTTGCTTGCCCTTAGTTGGAGTTGGCGGGCGGGCTTTGGCTGGCGTGGCTCTCTGTCTTGCGTGCGCTCTCTGTCTTGCTTGCCCTTAGTAAGAGTTGGCAGGCGGGGCTCTGTCGAGCGTATCTCATGGTCTTAGAGTTGGCGGGAGGGGCTCTGTGAGTTGGAGGGCGTGGCTCTCTGTCTTGCTTGCACGCTCTGTCTTGCTTGTGCTCACTGTCTTGCTTGCGCTCACTGTCTTGCGTGCCCTTAGTGAATTATATATATAGATACTAGAAATGATGAGCACCAGTAAAATTTCACTTCTGGAATCCAAAATAACAAATTTCTTTTGATTTGTTTGCCATATCTGCTTTGATTATAATAATTGCAAGTTACTTTATTGCAGTGATTTATCTGAAACAGACTACACAAGCTAAGAGTTCAGACTGACATAAACAAATTCATGTCCTCACTCCTGGTCATGGCTGGATCTACGATCAGGGAGACTTGGGTGCATACCAGTGTTCAGAAAAGTGCCTTAGCATATGTGAATAATGCGAGAAAAAAAATGAACAGGAGTAGTTCAAGTTTTCACCTGCAGTACAGGTGCTCACAGCAATCCGCTCTACAACACACACTCCTATCCCATTTTGATCCTCTCAGTTACAGTATAAACCTATCCAATTTGACTTGAATAAACAGTTTTTTTTTTTAAAGAAACGCACGAGTTCTGTTTGGTTGGATGGGTAGGACCGATGAGAGAAGATGTGTCATAGGTCACTTTTATGAGATTGTACATTTGATGTTTATCAAGCTTTATATTTTCTTTCTTGCTTCTTCAACCCCTGTACCTGATTTTTTATTAACATATGTGATGTTCATAATTTCTGAGTCTAGTGGAGGTATTGAGATGAAGGGTGGGATGGAACTTTGAAAATATGGGGTCTGTGGGGGGTCTTAACCTGGCCTTGCTCCTTGTATGATTAGACTTCATTCGTTCCCTGTCTGTTTTAAAACAATATTTTCACCCACAAAACCATGAGAACAGGTTATTATATGCACCTTTCTAAGGTAGTTCCATCAACATGCACTTTTGCCACTACTTTTAATTTCATGGGTAGACAAATACAGCATCTGATTTTTAATCATGCATGCATATGTTTCCTTGTGTTCTTAGAGGTACCTCTTCATGCAAAATGGTGTAAATATGAAATTGTCATTTAAAGGTGGGTGACCCCATCACAGAGTTTCAGTTTTTTGATTTATACAGCTCAACACTTAAGTCAGGCAGAAGCTGTCTCCTCAAGTAACAGTTTCCTGGTTCTGTCCCTTGTAAATCATGTCATCAAGGGTCTAATTCCCCAACAGGGGCACCCGCTTCCTCTTGCTCTATTGCTGTTTTTGACTTTGCCCCCAGACCCTTAATCCTGGCTCTCTATTTAAAATATATTCATTCTTGAAAGACTTCTTGGTTAAGACCACTGTTTGTTTTTTCAGCAGTAATTCTGTCTGGCACTTAAGTACTTGACATATACAATTTGAAATATAACATCAGTGATTCTGTGGTCTCAAAGGAAAAAAATATTGTGTATTGCCTGACTGGAATGTGAAAAATACAGAAAATGGATTTGATTTATATTTTCAATAGGTTTGATAATTTGTTGATTGCTATCTTTAAACATATCACTTATTAAAAATGTATTAATAACAACAACATTTAGTTTTATAGCACATTTTCACCCACAGGATATAAATGTTCCAAGATGTTGTGAAATAAGAAAAATTAATAAATAATTTATTTTTTTATCACTTAATAAAGGTACTGCAACCTTTCGGCAACTAAGTCAAAATGCTTCTCATATGCATGAAGCAGCTATAATTTGTTGGATAAGGCTGGAATGTGTCACCTTCTCCATACTGCTGTTTCTCACTTCTGTGTATCCTATTGGCTCATGTTTATTTATAGGCTTGTCATTGTGTCGGAAAACGTTGCACAGTTATTGCTGTACTGTAGATGTTAAACACACCCGACTATCACAGCCATAGTGCAGCTCTTGACTCCAGGTTTTTCAAAGAAAACAGAATTACAGAACTACAGTGTGGTGTGTCACTTTCCGAAGTGTGCCTGGCAGCATGAACCTTGTTTGGTGTGCAGATCTGACACATGGTAAAATAGCAAAACAGATGTATTCATTAACCAAGTCAGTGATCTACAGAAAATAATCAAAAGTCAGAACAGGCAAATGTAGATATGGTTTTGTTAGGCACATGTCAGGAGTCATAGATTGTTTTGTTAATGAATTTAATGATAACTTTAAAACTTATATTGAAACTGGTGTGAACATATGACTGGATAGAACAGTGGAGCAAGTTACATTTTAAGTTTTAAGTTAATGCACTGAACTGTCTTGAGTTCATGCCATCACTCCAGTATTAAATGAATCAACAGCTTATTTTTGAAAGGGGGAGAACAAAGTCTGGTGTATCAGAGAAAGATACATTTTCGTTCCAAGACCAAGCAATTTGATCTCCAACTTTAAAACTTATTTTTGCCATTACATCATCCTTATATCTACAATATGTACAGCTCAAGGATGACACTCTATATTTTACAACTTTGAATCTCACTTGTACATACCCAAGCAGCATATAGCATACGGCTACATAACATGTGGAAATTAAAGCAGCAAATATGTAGACGGTAATAAACTCACACTAGAAACTCTAATTTGGACCACCCATGTTCAGATTACAGATTTTAAGCTTGATGAAGATGTGTGTATTTATAACTGCATTACAGTGTTCGTTTTCATATAACATTTCGGCATGCAAACACATATTTCCATTTCCTCCATTTCCATCACTCTGTAGCTTTAGATATTTTTGGTATTTGTTTAATGTCATCAGTTTTCACACAAGATCAAGCATACGTTACTCACTCTAGAAAAACCTTGAGAGCAAAAGTTCAAGTAAAAACTCTTGATACAGAAAGTCAAAACTCATTGGCAATTAATTATTTGAGTGTTTACTTAAAATATTATGTATAAGGAAGTATTTTCTGCTTAAATATGGTATATAATTCAATAAGGAGTTATGTTAGCATACAAGTATGTGTACAACAAACATTTAATCATAACAGTTACATGTATACATAGCAGCATTACAAGTTATTTATCCATTTTCTTATCCTTATTTTGCACTTACAGCAGTAAGCACTTTGCACCCGTCCAATACTGCAGCCTTCTTTGCACAGGACACAACCGTTGTTACAACCGGTGCAAATTATACATATGCTGTATTCAGCATTTTGCAAAAGATATACGAGTATATCGTTACTCTTTATATTATATTCTTTCGTGTGTTTACTGAATCCGCTGTTAGCAACAGACCCTCCAAGACAATAGCCATAATACTTGAGAAGCTTAATTATTAAAGAGATCGTCTGATTCGATAAGCCACTGAAAGAAATGGCAGTCTGTCTAATTATATGCTAGCAGTTACGTGAAAAATGGGGTTTCATGGGATGCTGTGGCCCTTAACCTCACAAATCTGATAGACCCAATCCATACACCAGCCTGATCAACTCTCTTGTAAAGTTTATACATTCTTTCCATGTCCGAGTGGTCTTTCTTCCAAAACTTTGGCTTCCTCCTATATCTTACAGTTGTGTGTTTCAAGTAAAATATTTGTATCCAAATCGACCTTGTGTGTTTTATATGGCCTACAATGTGCCTGGGACCCATCCTGGTTTGACCCCAAATTTGTCTAGAGTTTATTTGGTACATAAAGAGTGCCTAGGGGCATCTTTGCAAAATGCTAAAAATGTGCTGTACCTAACTGTGGATGAAGGCATCTGGTAAGTAAAGACAACAATAATATGAATAAAATATGGGACATTTGTTGTTGAAATAATCTTTTTGAGGTTACACAAGATGACAGGGAATATTTCTGTGAATACTACACTACCAGAAATCAAAACAGATGCACTCTTTAAAAGGTTTCCTTTCATTTTTAAAAGTGCAGGCAGCCTTTTATGAGTCCATGTTTTTGTTGAGCATTACAATGTTTTTTCATGTTTCAGTATCCTTTCTTCAGAGACATACATTTATTACATATTTTTCATTATGCTTATTGGCCTTCCTGCAAAACCTTGTTTGCTGCTCATCATATGACAGATTTATAGGCTTTCTTCAGTCTTGCCTGTTATAAGGCCACATTCCATTTCAACAATAATACATCAATAATCTGCATTATATACAGTTTATCAAATTAGTTTTCCCACATTTGAAAAGCAGCCAACACAGGGAAACTTGGCCATCTATTTTCCGTGTGCTTGTATTGCTCTCTAATTGGCACTGGTATACAGATACATAATAATAATTAAAATTGTTATTATTATTAAAATGATTTGAGGCAGAGATACACATTTTTGAGTCACGCTTTTCCAAGCTAGCAAATCAAAGTACAAAAGATATTTTTACATTATACCCAGTACACTATAAATATAGCCAAGGTTACATTTTTATACAAGAAGAAAGGTAAAATAAGTATGATTGTATTAGTGTAAATCTAGAAAAGGAAAATAGAGAAAAGTTAATTTTTGGTTAAAAATGAAAATAAATTTAGATAATGACATTTCAACACTGTCACACAGATGAACATTTTAAAAAAAATACACAGGCTGTGCACTGCACAACATATCTTCTTATAAAATTTCCGTGTTCAATTAATGTTTTATTTATTTTTTGTTTTAATATTGTTTCTCAGTATCTAATTACTGTATATCATTTGCAATCTATTGCTAAAACATAAGCTGCATTCATTTTACTATTGGAATGTAGAATTAGCCTTGCTTTGCTTAGTGTCACCCATACCAACACACTCGCCTGGTCTGAATGCATTATTGCAAACATTTCTTGGATTTGGTCTGCAGCAACATTTAATAACTGCACTACAACATGGAGTGAATGCTAGTATTTCCAATTTTGTTCCTGAAATGTGCTTTGCTCTGATAAACCCTTCTTAAAGGATGTGTTACATTTTCCATACAATATTAAATTTGAATAATGTATTGCTGATATGTTAGCATTTCTATAAAAATGATACCGACAGCTGTTTACTTAATCAAAGCTGTTCTGCAGAGTGTAAAATAAATAATGTTTTATTGTTATGTTCCCACTGCTGCCTATATTGCTTGTGATGCATGGTAGCCTTGATAGTTATGAAAACAAATTTTCTTGACTTCCCTGTCATGTTTTGCTTTATTTTTATATGAATCCTGTTAAATAGCAACTGTAGATTGTGTGCAGAAGATGTACAAATTTAGACAGGTTTAGTTTTGTTTGGGTGCTCTGTACTATGATTTAGCTGAACCTGCTGAGGCAGGGATCTATCCACCCATCCGTCCGTCCCTCCCTCCCTCCATCAACCTATCTGGCCAGGCAAAGATAAAATGCACAAATTAATGAGCTGTACACCAAACACTTCCAAAAATGAGGTAGAGTTAGAGAGCAAACATTTCTCTGCCTTGAGAAGAGGATGAGCCCTAGCTTTTCTAAGGAGGTGAATTCTTACTGTTTGATAAAGTCCTATGCAGTTATCTTTTTCATTGAGAGTTTGTGATTTTTTGTTTATTATACTCACACAACTTGGTTTTTATTCATACTAAGTAGTCTTGCAGAGATTTTTTACTGTTTTTTTGTATTCTACAGGCACAACTCTTCAGTGTGTTCTTGAGTTTTTGGAACTGCAGGGAAAACAATAATTGGCGCCTTTTAAGACTTTATGTGAGTTGCTAATGTAAGGTCTAGGAAAATTAAGGAAGAGTAAGGAGATGAAGTTGGTCCTCATGCGAAACTGTGGGTAAAAGGTATGTGAATATATCCACACAAGAAAGGATGCTAGTTGGATGCAGAGTCCCAAGCTTCTCGAAGTTTAGTCCAAGATATGCAGAAGAGCATAGTAATCCAACTCCCACAAAGAAGGCATACTTTACAGGCTTGAAGGCTATTTAAGGTCAGTTGCAAGGAACAACATGATAGTGCTGCAGAGGAAATACCTCTCTGAAGTTACAGAAAACTGCATTTGAGTATCAGCCCAACCATCGTGTATATGAGCATAAGTGTGCATGACCTTTTCTTGTGTTTTTTTCCTCATGTAATTCAGATTTCCTCACAAATCCTAAATAGGTGCTTGTAAGGTTGATTTGATTGGTGATTCATAATTACTCCAGTATGAGTAAGTGTGGGTTTATGCCAAAAGGTGCCCTATAAAAGACTAGGTCCTGTGTAAGTTTGTTTGCAGTTCTTCACAACTATTTACTTAAATAGTTGAAAAGCTCATTGACAGAATTGACTAGGTGATCTTTCCCAAATACCTTGTTCCAGGCAAGACTGAAAAAATCAAATAGAAAAACTTGTGATTCATATTTTGGTGTAGGATACAGGAGACAAAGTTTACATGGTGTTTCTTTTGGAAAACATGCATTACGTTTACATCAGAAGGCCACTGAAGTGCTTTGAAGGGTTATGCTTACATTATGGGAGGACAAGCCTGGTTTAGAAATTTGAATGATGCACTTAATCGTAACAAGAATGAATAAGCACAAAAGCTGAAATCATACAGCTACATTAAAATACAATAAAGTTAATATTGTATACTAACTAGTAAGGAAAAGCAGCACAGAAACCATAATAGTCTCTTATTTTACTGTTGTAGATTTGAGGGTACTTCATTTATGAGATTTTTGTTTGAATAGAACAGATGACAGCAGTGGTAATAAATCTACCAATTTATTTTTTGAGTCCAGAACTCTGAAAATGGGAGGTAGCCCTGCTAACAATTATACTGCCTTAGTATTAAGAATATCTATATACCTCAACTTCTGTTTGGCATGCTGTTTATGCATAGTTTTGTTTTTCACACTTACTGACTTGAAATTTGGCACAACTTCTCACCATAAGTTATCCATCCATCCATTATCCAACCCGCTATATCCTAAATACAGGGTCACGGGGTTCTGCTGGAGCCAATCCCAGCCAACACAGGGCGCAAGGCAGGAAACAAACCCCGGGCAGGGCGCCAGTCCACTGCAGGGCCACCATAAGTTAGGTTTTTGATATATAACTTCCAGAGGTGGGGTGGTTCTGTGTAAGAGGGAGAGGCAAAAATACTACAGTATAACCAAGGTAGCCAGCAGTCCTAAATAGCAAAATGCCAGTGACCACAGTCACTCTACATTGCATTGTACGCTCACTTGAAAAATCAGCAGACAACTATAAATTACTCCTTACTCCATTCAATATCTTGAAACCATTCCTCTTGAAGTTGCAAAAAAAAAAAAAAAAAAAAATGATGAAAATTAATTTAAGGAATATTTGTGCAAGCTGGGATAATAAAAGTAATCCATGGGTCACACAGGGCTTCTTTTTATTTTTAAAGTGTTTAAACAGACTGCCAAAGACATAAAAATTAAGCACTTAAAAATGTCTGTGCATCAGTGTAATGACTTAATCAAATGTTTCAAATTAATCCTAAAACAGGTAGAAGGTGATGGGCTAACACTTGTTTCTCCTTTTCATTTTATTTTCACATAAAGGTGCCTCAGGTTTTTATGGTATTGTTGCCTTTTGATGTGTCATATGGGAGACAACCTCTAGACTTTCTGGAAGGTTGGGAGGCTCTGTCCTACACCTACATGTGCTCTAGTAGAATGTTTCGCAACTCTTTTAGTGTTCTGATGCACTTTTTCTCACATAAATGTCATCACAACCCACCAAGCAGAAAGCCCCTTGGTGACCCAAATGCAATTGTCAGTGTGGGTTAAGTGCAAGTGGCTGAATGGCGACCTTCTGTGACCCACTTTGTGATCCACCACGACCCACTACCTTTATAAATAATATCGTCTCAACCCAGTGGGTGAAAAAAATAGCTATTTGAGTGGGTACCCCCTTTGTGAAAGAACACTTGTACAAATATCACAGGTAAGGTAATAAAATTGTGAGATTATCGATTTACAAGGAGAACATTGATCCTAAACCTGACTTCACTCCCTGGCCCATCTTCCTCTCCACCACTAAAGGGTCCCCTTTACATTCAGGTCTGCGTTATATGCTAAAGTACCCAAAAATGACTCGTAAAATTAACCAAACTGAAGAAGTGAAGAAGGTTATCTGTTTGTTTGGAAATTATAGAGAACATTTTACAGAAAGATTTAAAAAGTTAAAAACAAAAGCATTGCTGGGATCAGAAAACTTTTCCTTAATAGTACTCAAACTCAGATGGTTAGTATATACATCCATCCATCCATTATCCATCCAGCTATATCCTAACTACAGGGTCACGAGGGTCTGCTGGATCCAATCCCAGCCAAGGCAGGAAACAAACCCTGGGCAGGGCGCCAGCCCACTGCAGTAGTATATACAGTCTAATGAATATCTACACAAACCATTAAAATGTATTTCTAGAAGGGTACTACAAATCAGGAAAGATTTTATGGATGAAAAGGGGTTTAGAAACTGGTTAGATAAATTAATGGAAAAAAATAATAAAAAGGCCATATAGAAGAGTGCCTTTTTAATATAAATGTAAACAGACGGGCAGTATTGGTTTAGTCAGGAATTACCATATTTTACTAATTTATTTCAGAAGCAACAAAACGAGATAGCAACAGAGCAAAGAATACAGTCTATATTAACTAGTAAAAATATTTTGTGTACAGAGGTCCTGCATAATTGGATTAACCACAAAAACCTCAAGGTTATGCTATTTGTTACTGCTAAAAATGTCCTACAATGGTTAGTGCTAAAACTACTGATGTTTATAATCTGCATAAATTGTTTAAATAAAAAGTATTAGGTAAAATGTCAAGGTAGCAAATTAAGTTGAGTTCCAATTCGGAATAATTGTGTGCATTTGATGCTATTTCCAAGGCTTCTGATTAGTTGGATTTTTTAAATAAACGTAGTAGTAGTAGTTGTAGTGGTAGTTGTAGTAGAAGTAGTAGTAGTATTCTTACATGTACAGAATATAGTGAAATGCTTTCTTGTGTCATGGAAAAACCTTTCCTTAATCTTCAAAGAAGGCAGTCACAGAGTCTAGATGAGAGTACATTTCGTTATTTGCAGTTATGCAAAATGTTTCAGTCCATGGAGTGAGCAGTCAATTCTCCTCCTTTTATACTGTTTCTGATTACTATTACCTCACCTAATACATCACATCATCTGACTCTTAATATGTAGAACTTAATTACCGCCTCCAATTAACTAACACTACCAATAATTTCTGACTCATGTTGATTCTCCTATTATTCTGAATGCCAGTTGTTTAAGATGAGTGTTGTTGTCCTATTGATCTTAGCACTGCTTCGTAGGAGGGATGAATGGGCTTTCCCATCAGTTTATTCCTGCTTTCTGGAGGGGTGTTTGTTACTTATTTACCTCATTCTAACCTTGGAAAATTACTTTGGCAGCTTCTCTATGACAAGTCAGAGACCTATTGTTCTTTCAACTTTAAGTTACATTTAGTTAACCCTTGAGTTACATTCAATCCTTTTCCTTGTGTTTAATAAGTCATTCTGTTATGGCTTCATAACATATGAAGGGCCATTACTCCTTATTGACAGTGTTTCATTTAAGAGCAATCCAGATCAGGAAGGAGTAAAGGATAGACTTATTGTGTGTCACAATACTGGAGCTGTGAGGTTTCTTTTGCATGCTGATCAGTGATCAGGAATACAGAATGATGAGAATATTACTGCTTCACAAATAACTGAAGTTTTGTGCAGGGGTGTCCATTTTAACTATAACCTGAAGTTAATAAAAATCGGCTCATGTATCCATTGCATGCTAAACTCAAAAAGTATTCATATTCTGACAAGTAACACCTTTTATATTTTTTTTTATCAAGTTTGCACATAAGGTAAGATATTTTTGCGTTTGTGAAATCCACAGACTAAGGCTGACTTTCTCCTGAGACTGAATTCTCTTGAAATTTCATGCCTTGCAAGTTAGTGCACTGGGTATATATTAGTCCTTCCTAATGCTAACACAGGAGATTGCACGCGTCTGATTGTGTGTGTGTGTGTGTGTGTGTGTGTATATTTTAACCAGTATACATATCTCAACCAATGTATATTTTGTGATTTTTTTCACATTTTTTCTCTCTTTCAGGCCAAACCTCTTCAGAGTAGCAGCGGTGTCTCCCACAGGCACGTAGCCCTTCGCAAATACCTGAGTAAATTCAACTGAAGTAAAGCTGACCAGGTGAAATAACTGGAAGTGAGAAATCAAAGTCGATCGCTCAGTGGGAGGTGGAAACATAAAGCCAACGTTCTCTTAGTGATGCAGCTGAATGCAGAGAACGTCAAAGCACCGAAGTTACTACAAAAACGGAAAAGATGATATTGGAGCTAAACGTAAGCTCTATCTGCTCTCTGACCGTTGAGGGCAAGTTTATATGTTGTGTGTCCTGCAGCATGTACAGTTCAGGTTTTCCAACCAACAGTGTAGACAGCTTCACCTGCCAAAAGTGTTTATTTAATTTAGAGTTGGTCGGGAAAATACGTGAATTGGAGGACCGCGTTAGGAACCTGATAGCAATTAGGCAAATCGAAAATTGGATCGACTCGGTTTCTTTAGACAATTCGGTTACTTCTGATTCGGCTTCAGTCTCTCCAGGTCTCACTGTAGTCAGTATGCGGTCGAAGTCAGCAGCACCAATTCAGCCACAGGGCGAGTGGGTAACAGTAAGACGGGGGTCTAAGAAGACAATATTTAGTCCCTTGGCACCCAGGTCACCAATTCGGACCCAGAACAGATTCTCAGCACTCCGCAGCGTGCCTGTTGAAACTGAGAATAAGAAAGTGCTCATAATTGCCGATTCCATAGTGCGAAATGTTAGGAATTCCAAACTATGTTAAACCAGCAGTTAATGTTAAATGCCTCGCAGGGGCCAAGATTTGTGACATAGAGGCAGTATTGGATCGTGTCACCGACAATGAAGTATCTACCTTATTGCTGCATGTCGGCACTAATGATATTTATTTACAGCAATCTGAGGTAATAAAGAGGAACTTCAAAATCCTCCTTTTAACATATGAAGTATTAAATGGCCAAGGTCCGGCTTACTTGTCTGAACTTATCATGACTTACAAACCAGAGCGCACATTAAGATCTCAAGATGCCGGTCTGCTTATAATTCCAAGGATTAATAAAATAACAGTGGGAGGTCGAGCTTTTAGTTACAGGGGCCCTAAAATGTGGAATGGTCTGCCTGCCACTATAAGAGATGCCCCATCGGTCTCAGCTTTTAAATCCCGGCTGAAGACTCACTTATTCAATTTAGCATATCCTGACTAGAGCTGCTGATTAAGTGTACAGACTGCATCTCTGTTGTTAGTCATTAGCACTAAAACATAAGTAACATGATAGCTATAATTGGATACTAACCCTCACCTATTCCGTTTCTCTTCTCGGTACTCAAATGTGGCACTTGGTGCCACGGCCCACTTGCCAAGTTGTTTTGCCTGCCTAAGGTAAAGTCATCCCTGATGGTGGATTGCAGGTATTGTGGTGTAAAGGGGTCCTTTCATCGCATTGGCTGGCCAAGCAATGTTTCAGCTGTGGAGTGGCCAAATGGGGGAGGCAGCTTGAGGGCTGAGGTCTCCAGGACTCTAAACAAATCCAAATCATATTATGTGATATCATCTAAATAATTTATAAATGTTAAATTCTGCTCCATACTTGTAAAATTTATATTTTTATACTGTATTGAGGATTTGTTCTATTCTGTGTATTGTATTGTATTGACCCCGTTCTTTTTGACACCCACTGCATGCCCAACCTACCTGGAAAGGGGTCTCTTTTTGAAATGCCTTTCCCAAGGTTTCTTCGATTTTTTCCCTACAAGGGTTTTTTAGGAGTTTTTCCTTGTCTTCTTAGAGAGTCAAGGCTAGGGGGCTATCAAGAGGCAGTGCATGTTAAAGCCCGTTGCGGCACTTCTTGTGTGATTTTGGGCTATATAAAAATAAAATGTGTTGTATTGTATATTGTATATCTGAATGGATGTATTCAAACCAATGTATATATAAAACCAATGTACCTTAACCAATGTATGTACATCAGAACGGATCTATACAAACCAATTTATATATATCTCAACCAATGTATCTCAAATATTGTACATATCTGAACTGATGTACATATCTGAATGGATGTATTAAAACCAATGTATATATTTAAACCAATGTATCTGAACTGATATATATATATATCTGAACCAATTTATATGTTTAGGAACCAAACTTTTCCTCCTGAATGGCCCCTCATAATATATATATATATTATATATATATACTTGTAATGAATTTGAAAAGATTATATATTAAATAAAAATTCCTTAAAGCTGACTTAAAATTGAATAAGATGATGGTTCACTGCCCACACCTGATTTGATCTGAATCCCACCTGTTCTTCTAGGCTGGTCTCCTCCTAATGTTTCTAAGGCTGATGCCTTGCTTTCTTGCTTTTGCAATTGTCACCCTTTTTGTGGATGGGCATGACGATGGCTTTTTTCCATGTGAGTAGTACTTGTTCTGTGCGCCAGATCATTCAGAAGAGTGAATGAAGTCTCCCCCACCCTGGATCTCTTGCACCGTGACCTAGTCTACTCCTGGTGCTTTGCCATTCTTCAGTGATCATGTGGATGCTTTCACTTCCTCGTAGGCTCGGCATCAACCAAAGGGACCTCGAAGGGGATTAATGGGGGGTAAAGTTGCTGGTGGTCCCTGGGGTGGGTCGTGATTGTACAACTCTTCAAAGAATTCTCTCCATCACTGGAGATGTTTGGCATGTAATCATACAGAAGTCCCGTTCGCTTTTTTGATATGGTCATTGGTCAATTTGGTCTTCCCACTCAATTGTCTGAGGTTGTAGTAAAGGATGTGGTACTCATGCCTGGGTGCTACTTCTTCAAGATCTGCTGTCACATGATTCCAGTACGCCTCTCTCTCCACTTTCATCTTCAGTTTGACTTCTTGATTAAGCTGCCAGTAACGTTCATAGTTGACTAATTTTGCCTGCTTTCTTTTGTTCACCAGGTCCAGGCACTCGTCTGATATCAATGCCTGCATTTGACAATGGACAAGTAGGCACAGGGGTTGGGCACTTTGCAGGATTTCTTGGTTTATACATAACCCTACTTATTGATTGATTTTCTGCTTAATAATTAATTACTTTATGAGTGCCTGACCTGAGTTATAAATCATGCATTATTTTGCTGATGACAATTACATTTTACGTTTTAGGCACTTGACTACTGCTACTCAAGAAATTGAACCCAATGATCCAGGGAACATACAGTATTGTTTTTTGATTCTCTTTTTTTTTCCCGTATGGATTATGATATATTGATTATATGATACACTTCTGTCAGTGAATTTCTGAAAATACATATGACTGTAATTCACACTTGGCTGGATGTGTGCCATTTTTATAGTACAGACAAAAAGGGAAGGGAGGGTATGATCAGGAGAAATAAAGCAAGGAGACCAGGAGATCAATCACAGAGAAGCGTCTAAACCAATTTTGGAAACTGAAAGACAAAAATAGGGACACGCGAGAGCATAAACCAAAGAGACTTTTAAACCTATAGAAATGTATTCAAGTTTGATTTTTAAAAGTCCGTAGTTACACATCCTGAAGAGGGGGTTTAAATATCATCAAAAATGGTGATTGTCATGATGGTATGACCACAGTTGTGTGCCCCAACCACTCACCCTAGCAACCTGATCACAAAATGACAGTAGCCATTAGATATCATCATTAGATGGCATTGCAGTAAAATAATAACATCTGTTTTGTCTTGGTAGAGCAAATTTTACTCTTCTTTCCCATTTTGTATTATTAATATGTAGCCTCTGTCAGAATGCCTCAAATCTCACAGACTTACCACTTTTTATAAAGTATATAGGTTTATATGGTATTATAGTATATAACTTATACATCTATAACTTCACGCAATTAGGTGTAGTAAGAGACAAGCAGGAGTTAAGTTACACATAAAATAATGTATTATTGATAATATTCATAAATAATAACAATATGCAAAGTACATTTGAATATTGGCAACTATACAGCCTGATAAATGGTGATGTGCAGTTTCAGGCGGCACACAGACTTGTAGTTATTTAAATATCTCTAGATAAGGCATCATTTGTGGTCAGCTTTCTTCAGAACAGGCCTCATGCCTGTTTCAATATGGCTGCCGAGCTGTGCTCTTCATTGTGTTGTTCTTGTCAGTTCATGCATCAGTTTAGTAAGAGAGACAGTGAGTAAGGGAGTGAACAAATTTATGGATTCTCTGTCCAACCCCTAGAGCCAATAAGGCGTCATGGTACTTAAAGGCTTCTGATACAAGCCAGTTCCAAACTGCCATACTTCAGACCAATGGTGGAACAGAAAACATCTTAACACCTGCCATCCCTCAAAACCATATGTTAAGGTAAAGCTTGGCAGTTAGGCAGCCTGGCTTTCTTATGGGGGTTTGAAAGACTTTAGCAGAAAAGCACATCCCCCCAACCCTATCATAAAATTACAAAGAAACTCAGTCGTAAAAGGGGGAAGGGGTTCTTAAACCATTAAACCATTGCTGTTGTTATCAATAATGAAACACTAATATTACATTGCTTTGCCTAAGTTACAAATAAAGACATACAAAATATTTATCAAGTAATATGCTGTAAAAGACAAGAGGAAACAGCAAAAAGGTTTGGGGTTTCCGGCCCCGTATATTGCAGAAATAAAAAAATAGATAGGGTCAAAATATAAACAACAAATGTTCATATGCGCGATGCCGAACATGGCGTCGGCGGCCATTTTATATAGGAGGAGCCGGAAGTGGAGGAATGCTGGGAAGGAACTGTGAGGGAGGATGGGACTGATGACGTCAGAAAAATGGCAGAGGAAGGGCAGAAGTAACGTGCTGCGGGAGTGAGGCTTATGGTGGCGGAGCGTCTTTTTTCCTGAAAGAAAGCAAAGGAGAATGGTTAGTACCCCGCCACTCCCTGCCGGCAAACGTCTTCCGAAGCGTGTTAAGGTCCGTCCGCGGTCTCCTATTCGCGCGTGCATGACAATGCAAAATCTCACATCACAACAACATCTAATTGTAATTATTAAAATACTTAATTGACCCAATGCAATGACAGTAAAATAACAGAAACAGATAATTTCAGATTCAAGTGAAAAGATTTCCCAGCCACAGGAAAAAGTCTTAAACTTAGGAACAATTTAAGAATATGTAGCACACATACATACTAAATATATTACTAAATGTAGGTTAAATGTAGAAAACAATAAACAATGTGCTTTTGAAGAAAAATCTTTCTAAAAAATCTGTAATAGTGATTCTTTTTTCATTTAATTGAACACCCTGTACTCTTTCCATTTCCAGTTTCCAGTTCTGGTAATTGCTTAAGCTTTGGTATACCTGTTTTTATATTTATTTATTTTTACTTTTGAACTAGAGATTGTAAGATTTTCTGAAAATTATGCTGATTTATTTCAGTTCTATCACAGTCTCTGCCACTGGGAAAGAAGTACACCAATAATACAGTGGGCAACTAGGAAAACAAATGTTTCCTTTTTTCATTCACCTCTTTGGTTTGTAACACATTTTAGTAATAACATATTATCTTTCCTGCTCCAGCATGGTAAATAATTTACACCTGTATGTCATGATTATCTCTTGGAAGGTTGTCTTTATGTTTTGTTTCAGAATTAAGAAACAGCCCAAACCACCCAAGTAACATTACTCTGTGCCTACAATTCACCTTGTTTCCTAGATATTTCACCCGTGGAACAGACTCTAGGATGGATTCCATGAAAACTCTTTGATTGTTAGTCTAACGGTATCTTTAATTGCTAGAAGGTGCCAGAAGCAATAAAACAAAAATAAAGAACTAAAGTGGGCAGGGATGTAATATATGACAAAATAAAACAGGAAGAACTGTAAAAAAAGTATGAAAATGAATTTAAACATTCGAAGATCTTTACATTTGGGATTTTCTTTCTTGTAGGGGCTATGACCGCCTCTCTCATCCATCTATTGATCAATTAACCTCATGAAACTTCATGTGAGGAAAATGTGTGTATACACATATATAGTGGATTCAGAAAGTATTTAGACCCATTCACTTTCTACACACTGTAAAATTAATTTTTAAGTGGTTACATTTGCCAGTTTTGCTCATCGATCTACACTCAATAACCTATGATGACAAAAAATGAAAACATTTTCTGAAAGGCTTGAAAATTCATTAAAAACCAGAACTTGAAATTTCTCCTTTATGTAACTATGCAGACTGTTTGCTGTTGCACTCTGAATTATGGTCAGGTGCATCCTGTTTACTTTAATTATTAAGATATGCCTAGATCTTAAATCAGCAAATTGAATTGATTGGATGTCATTCAGAAATGCACATCTGTTTATATAAGATCCCACAATTCACAATGTA
This sequence comes from Polypterus bichir lapradei, assembly GCA_026402145.1. Classification (NCBI taxonomy): domain Eukaryota; kingdom Metazoa; phylum Chordata; class Cladistia; order Polypteriformes; family Polypteridae; genus Polypterus; species Polypterus bichir. The sequence continues at coordinate 94,456,462 of JANRMT010062792.1, forward strand.
TGTTCGGACAAAAACCAAGCTGCGAAGTCCAAGAAACTCCCCATAGACCTCTGTGATCAAATTATGGATTGGCATAGATCAATGCAAGACTATAAAACCATTTCTAAAGCATTCAGCATTTCCAGGAACACTTAATAATTGTGAAATGAAAGAAATTGGGAACCACCAGGACTCTTTCTAGTGTTGGCCATCTGGCAAAACTGAGAAACCAGTCAATGGTCACTCTAACAGAACTTTAGAAGTCCTTTGCTAAGATGGGGGAACCTGTTGGAAGTATAACCATCTCAGCAGCACAGAAAACAATCTGAATAATGGACAGAATACCTAGATAAAACCACTCTTGAGTAAAACTTTATCAAATGGCATTTAATGGGCTCTTAGAAAATGAGGAAAAAGATTATCTGGTCTGATAATACAAAAATATATCTCTTTGGGCAGAATTTCAAGCACTATGTCTGGCGGAGACCAAGCGCTGATCATTACCTGCTTAATATCATCCCTAAGGTGAAGCATGGTGGTGGCATCATCATGATATGAGGGTGCTTCACTACAGTGGGTGGGGTCAGGGACACTGGTCAGAATTGATGGGAGGATGCATACAACCAAATATAGAGAGGTCCTTGAAGAAAATCTGCTCCAAATTGCATGTGGCCTCAAACTGGGCCAATGGTTCTCCTTTCAACAGTAACCTGAAGCCTTCATCCAAGTCAATGCTGGAGTGGTTTTGGGACATGTCTCTGACTGTTATTAGTGGCCCAGTGAAACCCCAGACTTGAACCCCAGAGAAAATCTGTGCAGTGACCTGATGGTGGCAGTTTATAGACATATGATATCCAATCAAACGGAGCTTGAGAGTTTTACCCAAGAAGACTTGAAACCTTAAATAGTAACAAAGAGGGTTCTACAAAGTAATAAATTAAACATGTGAATACTTATATGAATAACATATTTTAGTTTTTGATTTTTAATATATTTGCAAACCTTTTTGAAAACATGTCTTCTCTTTGTTATTATGGGTTATTAATTGATGGGTCAAAATGGCAAATTTATCCATTTGAAATTAAATCTACAGCACAGTACAGTGTGTAGAAAGTGAAGGGTTCTGAATACTTCCTAAATCCACTGTACTCTGTCACTATAACAGTAAATATTAAGGTGCATCATATCATCTTAAAACTGCCCACAGGAAGGCAACCTACCTAACTGAGCATACACATGTAAACTGGTAATATTGTCCTATTGGTCAACTGAGTGGAATGTAATATTATACATAATTAAGTAGCTATCCTGGAATCTAATATTTAAATAACTAAACAATTTCTAGACAGTTTCACAGTGATAAACTAAGTTAGACATAGCACAGTTATTCCCTTGTCTGTACCAAGATAAACTATTCACTTTTTAGAAAGTGCTCCTTTTTAACAAATACACTAGACTTTTATTTAGGATTACATAAACCAGAAAATGATTGAGGTCATAAAATCCTCTGTTTTTCTTTTCTTTGCAGTTTTTGTTCTATCCCTAGGTACACAGTCTACTGGAGTTTTCTTGATGCTGTGAATGAGTAATCAGAAATGCTGGGGTGTTTTGGCTTAAACCTTTAAGAAGAAATGCAAGCTTCTAAGAAGGTTGTGTTACCTACTGTGTAAATTATGAATTAGCGTCAGCCTTCTCCACATTTCATGTTAAACAACAAAAAGTACAAGACATACTTCAAGGAAATATTGGTGTCAAGAAAGGAAATTAAAAACCTTTTTTGACAAGATCAAAAAAAATAATTTATAGTAATGGAGTATTTTTGTGTGAAAAACTTTTGTCTTTTTTTTTATCCCAGGCATAGAGTGAAATGCATTTTTTAAATATCTGAGGTAGGGTATGACAAAAGTACGGAAATGTTTTAAGGCTTTGTATAAAAACATGGATATTTACTGATATGTTCTCATTTCAATACTGCTGTGTATACTCAGCAGTACATTTTCATTTTTATACACAATAATAATATAACAAAACATACAAAAATCAAAGAAAAGATTAATTGTGTCATGCTCTGTTTTCCCTGTTTACATTTTTGCTGGACTATGGCCCATTGCAATGCCTGGTTCATGGTGTGTATGTGCCATTAGTCCTCTGTTGTGCAGCTCCTTCAGCGGTGTTATTCCATTAAAATTTCAAATAACTACATCTTTGAACTTTTGCCCTCTAGAACCATTGACAATCTCGTCCTCCCGACTTCAGTTCCATTGATTATGCTTACAAGTGTCTCTGAAATCGATCTATGACTGCCCTCTCATTTAGCATCTCACTAAAAATATTACTAGTAATCCAACATAAAAAGCTCTGGGATAAAAAAACAAATTCAGATATATTTTCTACAACTATAAATAAGTCAAAGTCATTAAAACTGGATCTCTCCTAGATAGAAATTGTGGCTAGGACTGCACATTCAGGAAACACATGAAATAATTTATAATGAATGATTGCCTCTAGTAAAGAATTAAAAACTTGTTGTTCAGTCAACAAGCCCGAATACATAAAGCAATGAAACTGCAATTTACCATAGCTGAAATAAGTTAGATTTCCATAAAGGATTAATTAAAAATTCTCAAAAAATAAATAACCACTTAGGAAATATTTACAAAATAACTTTCCCTTGCCTTTAAATTACAGCCTTCTTCTCTTTCTGCTCTTAACACAGTGATTGCTTGTAAAATGTTTTTCTTGATAGGCCAGGCTTCATTATAGAGAATGGCTATCATGATGGAACCGCTGCCTTTATTTTTAAATGTATTCTGCGCTTTTTGCCTTTCAGAAAGAAATGTTATAAGCTTTCAGAAATTGAACAGTTTAAATGGTGAGGTTGGCCACCTGAAAACTGTAATGGTGAAAATATTAGTTAAAATTTCAAGCTATTAGTAAAACAATGAAACAAGTGGTGGACTGAAAACTGGGCACCTGTGTTGCATAGTCTCCTTTTATTATTTGACTCTGCACCAGCGATCACAAATTATAAGGAACCAGTTATTACTTTTCCTGTGGCAAAATACATGTTCAATATTTGTTTCATTTGTGGGTTTAAAATGCAAAAACACAGCTTGACATATGTGCAAAAATTAAAGCCCACACCTTTAGCTCATTATGGGCTCATTCAGAGGGCAATGGTCTCCATGTCTGCATGGCTTTTGAGTAGAGGCCAGTTATTGAAGTACAGTATAAAAGGACATGTGTCGGCATTAAGCATTTGCTTTGATTTGAGCTTTGATTTATACAGTTAATTATGGAGACTCTGATTAACTCTTTATTTTATCAATTTTCAGATAGCCTGGCATTTACTTAGAAACCATACTGAATTCAGTAATCAACTCAAATGGCAGATTCCTACCAGTCATGCACCTAGAAAATGTTTGGATGAAATAAGTTTAGAGGTGTAAAATACATAACAAATGTTGTTAGTCTTGTTAATAAATCATAAATACCATACTTTATAATTAACTTAGCTATTAATAAAAACAGTTATTCAGGTTTGCTGTTATATGAAAAAGCATACTATACATCACACAAAATTAAAAAGTAAAATATTGTACCAATGAAATTTACTATTAACATAATATGGAGTTACAAAGTTACATGAAACTGTACTGTGGTTTTGCTTCATCAGGGAAAATATGAATAATCTTACTATTTCAGTGGAAATCACAAGATTATAATATGCAAAGTATAAAAGAATGTGTGTTTTGACTGATGGAATTTTTTTAAAAATATGTTCTGTGAGTTAAACAAAGATTACTTTCAAAGAAAATGGAGGGTGTAGTCTGGATAGGCAGCATTCATATACCAAAGCCTGAGACTGCTAATGAACCAGAAAGGGACAAATGGACTTGGTAGTCAAGGGTAAATAAGACAAGAGCCAAAATCAGAAAGCCAAAACCTGAAAAAGAAGTTTTCTCAACTATGTGTCTTTACTGTATTAGAAACAATAAACAGTAGAAGTGGACAATGGCTGACGGTGAGATGGAGCACGTTCAAGAACCAGATTCAGCAGCTCCTGTCCAGATGGAGACACCTGAGGGAACTGAAGGCTCACCTGCTGAAAGAGTCCTCACTGACATCTGAAATCATTGTAGCTCATTGCAATTCAGCAACTTCGACTCCACTCTGTGCAGCTCACTTTCAGGGTCAAGTGAGTTTTACCCCCACGCCTCTTCAGAGTGATGACAACAATAACGAGGTAATTGGTCTGTTTCAGCTATGCAGCCGGGGGTTTAAGGCTAGATCACCTCTATCGGCCCAAGCAAGTATCTCCATCCAGAACTGTTTCGACCCTCTCCACTTCCCCACCATGCCGGTAACCACAGGTGATTTATTTGTTATTGGAAATTCTATCATATGAAACCTAAACATTTCTTGCCCTAAACAGAAATCTTTTGTTTCTTGTTCACCCACTTCTCATGTATGAGATGTTACGAGAAGAGCACCGACAGTCTTCGAGAGGCACAAGATGAGGGCAGTGGGGACCATCGTAATACATGCCGAGGTAAATGAAGTGAGATACTAACAGTCTGAGATTCTTAAGGCATTCTTACAGCACTTATTAATGCCACGAAGAAGAGGACTCCGGCTGCGAGAATCTTCATTTCCCTTACATCTGGACAGAAGATCAGATGAGTACTACAGTCATCTGCTGGCATTAAATAACTGGTTGAAAGGCTTCTGCGAGAGACAAAACATCGGGTTCGTGGATGACTGGGATCTCTTCTGGGAGAGGCCATGTTTCTTCAGGGGGGATGGTCTGCATCCTAATAGATTCGGCGGCCAGGTACTCTCTAAAAACATCTGTAAGGTAATTCGTCTCTCTTGACTATGTACTTTTAATCCCAACTCTTTTGATAATGCCTTGCTAGAACATGATAACTCTGTAGCGAACTTATCCTCAAATGTGCACTGCATCAATACTTTAATAACCAACATCAGTTCATGTAAAATATTCAGACAATGCTGCATAAATGCGAACAATTTAAGTACCATTTCACCTCTAGATATGCATTTTTTAAAGTTATAACAACAGACTATAGATTAAATAAAACTTTTGCACAAAGTGTCATTAATACAAATAACTTAATTACCATTTTGAACAGCCGTAACACTCTGCCAGTTCAGTTTTGCTCTTCCAAGACCTTAAATATGGCCTTGTTAAATGTTAGGGTATTAACTAACAAGAACTTTTCCATCAATTGTCTTATTACTGAAAGGAAAATCAACTTTCTTATAATAAGTGAAACATGGCTTAGCTCTGATGGTGCGGCTATTTTAATTGAATCTGCACTCCGAATTACAGCTTTACTCATGGTTCCCCAAGGTAAGAAAGGTGGTGGTTTAGCGAATATTTATTCGAACTGGTTAAAGTGTAAAGATGTTGGCTTTGGTACATTCACATCTTTTATATATCTTTCTGTTGTTATTCAAGGAGTTTTTCAGTCTCTAATATTGTCCGTGTATAGACTTCCTAAATATATTGCGTCTTTCTTTGAGGAATTCTCAGACTTAGTGTCAATTATATTAACTAACTATGACAGGTTCCTAATAGTTGGCAAATTTAATTATCATATCAATAATCAGTGTGACCCAAAAGCAAAAGAAGTTATGAATCTCCTGCAAACTTTTGATCTGAGCCAGCATGTTAATCAGCCAACACACAAAGGGGAGCACACGTTGGATTTAGTGATTATTAAAGCATTTTCTCTTACTATTTATAATAGAAATACTGATAGATAAAATTAATCAGAAGCATACTGTTAAAAAGTACTTCTTTGATTTATCTGCAGCTTTAAAGTTTACTAACATTTTAAGCAACCAATCCGTTTGTAGTGCTTACTACAATAGTGATAATAATGTAAATAGTAAGGTGGAAAATTTTAATGCTAAAGTGAGAGCTGCCGCTGACATAGTCGCTCCTGAAAAGACAATTCAAAAATCCTCCAGTACTGTCACACCATGAAAGGCCCAAAGAGTGTCTGATTTAAAGAAAACATGCAGGAGAACTGAGTGTAAATGGAGAAAAACTAAATTGAATGTCCACTATGAAATACTGAAGGCTAAAATAGCAGAATACAACAACATAGTCTGTCTTGAGAGACGGTGCTACTTCTCTAAAATTATAAATAACAACACAAGTAATCTGAGAGTTTTATTCTCTATTATCGATCATTAGCTAAACCCGGGTCACTTCCAGTGAAACTTGTGAGGCTTTTGCTATTTTTTTTACAAAATTAATGATATTAAAAATGATATAGTGCATCCCCCAATATCGATCTTATTAAATCCCGGAATTCCATTTTAAGCTAATTAAATTCTTTCAACAGGATGGATTTACCCTATCTTAATAGAATAATTTCTCAACTGAGAACATTCACTTGTGTCCTTAACCCAAGACCAACAAGTTTTTCCAAAGAAGTATCCGGCGTGCTAATTGATAGTGTGCTTGACATAGTAAATTTATCATTAGATATGGGTGTCTTCCCAGACTGTGTTAAGACTGCTGTTGTTAAACCCCTGCTCAAGAAAAGTAATCTTGACTCCACTGTTTTTGAAAATTTTAGACCTATTTCTAACCTATTTCTTACGTAAAATCCTAGAAAAGGCAGTCATTACACGCCCAAATGATCACTTGAATAAAGATTTTATTCTTGACAAGTTTCAGCCAAGTTTTAGAACAAATCACAGTACAGAAATGGCATTCATTAAAGTAGTAAATGACTTGTGGGTTTGCAGACAGAGGCCGTTTATCTGTTCTCATCCTCCTAGAACTGAGTGCCGAATTTGATACCATTGATCACAATATTCTTAGAAATCGCCTTAGTCAGTGGGTGGGCCTCTCTGGTAATGTCTTAAATTGACATTATTATTTCTTAGTTGTTGTAATTATACTTCATAACAAATGATATTCTATATGGTGTTCCACAAGGATCTATCCTAGGTCCACTGCTCTTTTTGATCTACATGCTTCGATTAGGTCAGATTATCTTAACGCATAATGTGAGCTACCACAGCTATGCTGACGACACACAACTGTATTTATCCATAGCGCCTGATGACCCCGACTGACCCAATCTCTTACTTGTGTTTCTGAATGGATGAGTAGTAATTTTCTCAAATAAAACAGAAAAAAGGAGAAAACAGAAATCTTAGTGATTGGCAAAAATGGATATAATGAGGATATTAGAAATAAACTTGATCCATTAGGCTTAAAAGTCAAGACAGAGATAAAGAATTTAGGGGTAATTATTGACTCTGATCTGAATTTTAAATCACATATTAATCAGACTATCAGGATAGCATTTTTTCACTTAAGAAATATAGCAAAAGTTAAATCCCTTATAACTTAGCAAGATGTTGAAAAATTAGTTCACGCTTTTGTTTTTAGTTGACTAGGTTACTGTAACGCACTCCTCTCAGAGCTAACCAAGAAAAACATCAATCGATTGCAACTAATGCAGGATGCAGCTGCCAGAATCTTAACTAGGAAAGAAAATCCAAGCACATCTCTCCAGTTTTGATGTCACTACATTGGTCTCTGTTGCATTTAGAATTGACTTTAAAGTACTGCTAATGGTTTACAAAGCCTTAAATAATCTTGCTTCTTCCTAAATTTCGGAATGCCTCTCAACTTACACTCCAAATCGTAATCTTAGATCTTTAATGAGGGTCTACTTATAATTTCAAGAGCTAAACTTAAAATAAGTGGTGAGGCAGCCTTTTGCTTTTCTGCACCTATAATCTGGAATAGTTTACTGATAGAAATATTCCAGGCTAATACGGTGGAGCACTTTAAAAAACTGCTAAAAACCCATTATTTTAACATGGCTTTCGTATAGCTTTATTTTAGTGTAACCCTCTATATGCATTTAATTATTGTTTTTATCTTGGATCCACAATCTGTACTAATCCCTACTTTCTCAGCTGTTCTTTTTCCATTTTTCTGTGGTGGTGATCTGCGCCACCACCACCTGATCAAGGCACCATGCAGTCCCTACATTGATGGATTGAAGGCAAGATGTCCACATGACCATCAGCATCTAATTCTTCCAAGTGAAGCCTGTAAACCATGAGGAATGATTGAGGTCATTTATGTTAGGCAGAATGCCCAGTGGGAGCTGGGTGGTTTCATGGCCTCAGAACCCCTGCAGATTTTTTTTTTCCTCCAGCCTTCTGGAGTTTTTAGTTTTTTTAGTGGAATCAGATGTCATCTCAATGAGTTGGTCCTTTTAAGGAGAGCTGAAATATGTGTTGCTGCATTGAAGGGCTCTATCACCCAGTCATACTGAACACTGTTTTTGGGAAATACTTCTAGAAAAAATCTCTCAGTAAAGAGATGTGTTCTTTGAGACAGGAAATTTGTGTCATGTCTCTGGAATCACTGGTTTTAGCAAATGCACTCAAATTTTCAAAATATTTCGCATTTCCTTGATTAGGTCTCATGATCTAAAGCTCCAGCTTTCTAATAAATACCTACCAGGTGAGGAGGTTGCTTGTCTTTGCCCTGAAGCTGTAAATTTAAGTCATTCAGCTTTCCAAATATATCACTGACATACACAACATTCATCAAAACTCGTTCATTGCTAAATGTGCTTGCAATGTCATGCATACACTGCTCTTCCATAAAAAAAAAACTAATTTCTTCTATGAGCTTAAAGACTCTTAGCAGCATTTTACCTCTTGGCAGCCACCTTGCTCCACTGTGAAATAACACAGCTGAATGCTTAGTTCCCATCACAAAAGACAGACAATAGATGGAAGTTCAGGGGTCTCATTTTGATGAAATTTACCAGGCTAGTAACATCAGTCAAAAACCTATGTAGCTCAGGGCTAATCTTCCTTGATGTCAGTGCTTCTCTGTATATAAAGCAGTGTGTTAATAGGGTGTTTTCTTTTCGACCCTACCAAAAATTGGTCTGTGTTTAACTTCACGTGAAGGCCTTATAGTTTGCAAGATGGGAAGAATGAGAAAAGCCTTTTGCTTCCTGAAATCTATGATCAGATCTTTGATTTTGTAGACATTAACAGCAAGGTTATTATAGTTTTGCCTTTTTAAATTAGTTTTTACTTCTATATTTTTTCCAACCTTACTTGGAAATTCAGTTTAGTTTTAGTTTTCTTCATTGTGTATTTTTAGTTTTAATTTAATTTTTATTTTACAAAAACATTTCTATTTTATTTTTATATATATATATTAGTTTCAGTTTTAGTTTTAGTAATTATAGTATGGTTAAAGAGCTACTATGGAGTTATGTTTTTGTGTCACAATGAGACAGATCTGTACATTTAACGGATTTGGATATAATAATATAAAATATTTTCTATGTCATTTGTGCTGAACAAATCTGCACTGACTGTTGGCACTTTTTTTTATTTTCCTTTTATTGCCCAGAATAGGCCAATTTATAATGAAAACTAGGTGAATTTTGCTCTAAATCTCTACAGCAGATAACATATCCTGCTCCAACGACAATGTGCTCATAAGGAATGCCTTCAATATTGCATTCAAAAATCACAAACACTGGGCTTTGTTATTCTCTACCAGCCATATTGATCTCTGATTCCATCTCAGGCACAAACAATTTACAGACAGAATTTTGCACCTGCAGGCCTGAAAAGATATTAAAAAATAAGAAAACAGATTCTACTGTGTTCTGACAGGTGTGACCATGAAAATCACGGGGGCTAAGGAAGAACAGGGCTCATAGGCTTGAATCAGTGTGCAGACCCCACCTAGCTGTATTGAGGGAAACAAAGAACAACAAGCATGCAATATGAAGGTTAGGGGCAGTGAGACTTGAATAGCCAATATATAAGAACAGTAAACCCATAATGAGCAGAGCAGGAACAGGTAATAAGAGTATGGGCAGGCACAAAATGACAGTGACAGCATCTGAGATATATACATTATCTAAACCCGTTTATCCAGAGTAGGATCGCTGGAACCTGGAGCCTACCCAAGCAGTTTTGGATGCAACACAGGAAAAATCCCTGGTATGCAATATGTATGATATTGCTGATGTTAAGAACAAAAAGAATATGATATTTCAAGTATGTGTTTTGAGAGAGAGAGAGAAAAACATTGAAAAAATGGGGACAGATATTTTAAACCATAATTCTGCTACTGGATTATTTTCACAATATCAGGTATTTTAAGCTGTGAATATGAACTAAAAAACATAATTACTAAATATAGAATAAATGTAAAAACAAATTAATATGTTTAGCTTTTCCTCACTTGGCAGACTCTCTTCGCCTACCTACCTGTAGTTAGTCAGTGGAGTAGTTGCAAACTAAGGAATTTTACAAGGTTTGTATTGCTTTGTTGTTAACATTTTTAGAGCAAAAGTGATTGGTCAGCAACAATATGCTGATCTTGAAGGATGACCTAATCAGTCTCTCGATCAGTGCTGTTTTATTTTCAAAAATTGGGGAGTGGTCTCCCCCAGACTTTCTCATGGGGATGGATATTTAAGGAGTAAACCACAAGACAATGATTACTGTATACTATGTACATTAAAGAACCATCAACAACAAATCAAATCTAATTAATAATATATTGAACAATTGTTATAAAAGTAAAGTTAAATAAATTGGACTCTGCAGCTGCATGAATAAAAAAAAATCGAGTATGTGTTCAGGTAAAGTACCACTTCCGGTTAATGGATTTGGCCCAAAAGTTAATACAGATCTACAATTCTGGTGTAACAACCACATGCCAAATTTCATCCATCTATCTAGTTATGTTTTTGAGATATCTTGTTTACACACACACACAGGCATAATTCCAAAAAATTTTATTTTCGGACTCTGGATGGTCTAAAACGTCAAGATTCATCAAAATGTGGAGGTCGAATTTTTTTCATGATTACTATACTTTCTCTATACTGTGCGAAGTGGCAGGTGAATTATTATCAACAAAAAGCAGGCACCTGAGAAATAAACTGAAACATTATTCACTCGTGATTTTTCTGTCCATACGGAAAAGTTTTTGTTGACCAGCACATTCTGATTTCAGGCATTTGAATTACACCTTCATATACAACAAGTGCAAAGAAAGGCAGCGCGTAAATTGCTTTCTATTCCACATGCTTTACACATGTATTCAGCTTGCTCTGTCACCGCAAATGCTGTGTGAACACCCGCCCTCCATCACTAGCCGCTGTACACTGGATGAATATATGTGGGTGGCTCATGGTGAATGACTTTCAGTTTTAGAGTTAAAAGTTATAAGGGTTAAAAACTAACAGCAAGAATATTCATTCAAAAATGAAAACTAAAATAATATTTAAATAAGTAAGTCCCAAATTGAAGAGTTGGACGGTAGCTTTGATGGTACAACAGTGTTAAATACTGAGCTATTGTCTATAAACCAGATTCTGTTATAACAGTTTTTATTATCTAGATGTTGTGAGAGAAATTACATTTTTTGTGTCCTGGTTGTGACAAAATGCAAACTGGAAGTGATCATGACTATCTTAAATATCCGTTTAATGTGTCCCATGTGTCACCAGTCTCTTAAAGCAACTCTGATTGTGATGTACTAATGCAGACAATTTATTTATTGTTTTCTTAGGCACAAGGATAACTATTGTCCTTTTGAAGCAAGCTGGAATCACAGATTCTCTCAGAAAAATCTAATTGGTTGTTACAGAACATTAAAACTCCCTATAATTTCATTCAGACCAGGTCCTTTAATTGACAATAACTCATTTTAAAGTCTTCCTAATGTTATGTACTGAAACACAGAATACTGTATCATGTGGTACTGCAGGAATTCAAATGGCAGTCTTATTGTTATCGTGATCAAAGCAGACAAAGAAGGCATTTAGTTTATTAGGAAGAGGAAAACAGGATGAAACTTCATTAAGGGTTTACTTTGTAGTCCTTAACAATCTATAAACCCCTGCCACAGTTTGTTTGAATTATCTTATATATATACACATCTACACATGGAAATGTGTGTGTCTGTCCAGCCCGAAAGTGAGAGACTGGAGTTGGGGTAAGGGCTACGCCTCCAAGGAAATAGAAAACTCATAATACAAGCGGGGCCAGCGCGTCAGCAAAACAAAACCTCAGAAGAAACACGAAGTTGCTTAGCTGCTAACATCGGCAACACGGTATCCCTTTTACTTTTCTTCCCGCCACTAAAGCACAAGTGATGCGAGCACGTCAGCAAAACGAATCCTCCTAGGAGAGAGATGCCCAGAGTAGTTCATTTCAATTACCTGACATCTCTACATTTCAATTTTTTTCTGACAATTTAAATAGTTTCTAGGACCGCAGGCTTTTTATAGCACAGCCTAGTTACAGATAATAAATAATGTCTCTAGTTTGCTCCATACTGTTGTTTAGACACTTTAATTGCTTTTTTGAGTTAATATCTGCATTTCATATAGCATCCATAAGCTTTAGAGTAATACACCACATTGCCTATGGATGCTTTCCATAAACATTCTGCCAACCGGTAAACCATTACACATGATATATCTATTATATCCTAGATGCTGAGCAAATCAATAATTGCTGCAAGGAGAACCTTTCTTCATCTTTCTGTCCTGCAAATCTTCCATCAACAGAAGCGTGAAGGTTATTCAAAGAGTATAAGGTATGAGTAAAACAACTTCATGCCCTCATTATACTGATAAACTGCATTACACAGCAATAGCAATAAATCAGCAACAATACACAAGCTATAATGCTAATCTACAATGTCCACAGTGAGCACTGCATCAACTTGGCCAAATTGTTTTCATAATATTAACCCACTATGAACGGCACAAATTAATTGTTAGGTGTGACAGGAATGGAACAAAAGGCTTGGATGTCATTAATGTGAGGTGAGAAAGCAGGGGAAAAACTTGCACATGACCTTGCATATGCCATCTGTGGCCCTTCAAAATGGAACTATGTAGCACAAAGATACATAAGAAAGACTATATTTCAAAAAATTTACTTTCTTAAATGATAAGGGTAATGCTGTCTTAAATAATTCAAGTGGTGATGGAGTCACCAATTGTCAGAGTATGTGTTGAGCTCCTGTAGAAGATTAATTTATACTGTAACAAAACGGTATATTGTTAATGAGAAAACACTAATTAACTTACCACAAGATCAAAGTTGAATGAGTTGTTAATTACTCTATGTAGACCTCGCTCTGCTTAAGCAAATGTTGCACAGATTATTTAAATTATGATCAAAAGAGGTTATTATTTAAGAAAGGAAATGGATGACTGCTATAAATATTTACAGAAAAAAGGTGATCAAAATTGCTTAATTTTTATGTTCCTTTCATTTAGTCTGTAATCTGACAGCAACTATTCAGCTATAAAAAGTTAGCAATCATTTGTAGTATAATCTAGTCTTAAAAATTAAAATTTTCTGAATGCTTTCAAAAACAGTGAGTAAAACTGTACCAATTGCTCTATTATAGTTACTGCACAATCTGCAAAGGTACATTTTCTCTACAGCTGAAGAGAGGAATTCTTTCTTGCATCCATTCTTAAGAACTACAAATCTTCATGACTCCTCTATATGACTAATATTTCTGCACTTTACTACATTTCAGAGCCTTTATTAAACTCTGTTGTAAGTCATGCATACTGTACATTTAAGTAGACAACAGACTAAAATGGGGAAAAGGTGCATCTGTCATATGTTTTAACTTGATCAGGAGTCAAAAGTAATTTTATTGATCTACATGCCGGAGAAGTCACTAATATAAGTATATGTATATAAGCATTTATTAGTTTGTTATATTTTTCCTACTGCCCAATAAGCTTATCTAGTCCTAAATGAAAGGTGCTCGCTCAAAATCTGTTGTCTGAATATTTGGAATCCGATCTTCCATTACAACATGTTTGATATTCTTCTGAACGCTTTACTGTGACTTACAGTAATTACTGATGGACTTTGGACTTCTGCCATATTAATCCTTGAGTATACAGTGGGTACGGAAAGTATTCAGACCCCCTTCAATTTTTCACTTTTTGTTATATTGCAGCCATTTGCTAAAATCATTTAAATTATTTTTTTTCCTCATTAATGTACACACAGCACCCCATATTGACAGACAAAAAAAATAATTTTTGAAATTGTTGCAGATTTATTAAAAAAGAAAAACTAAAATATCACATGGTCCTAAGTATTCAGACCCTTTGCTCAGTATTTAGTAGAAGCACCCTTTTGAGCTAATACAGCCATGAGTCTTCTTGGGAAAGATGCAACAAGTTTTTCACACCTGGATTTGGGGATCCTCTGCCATTCCTCCTTGCAGATCCTCTCCAGTTCTGTCAGGTTGGATGGTAAACGTTGGTGGACAGCCATTTTAGGTCTCTCCAGAGATGCTCAATTGGGTTTAAGTCAGGGCTCTGGCTGGGCCATTCAAGAACAGTCACAGAGTTGTTGTGAAGCCACTCCTTCGTTATTTTAGCTGTGTGCTTAGGGTCATTGTCTTGTTGGAAGGTAAACCTTCGGCCCAGTCTCAGGTCCTTAGCACTCTGGAGAAGGTTTTTGTCCAGGATATCCCTGTACTTGGCCGCATTCATCTTTCCCTCGATTGCAACCAGTCGTCCTGTCCCTGCAGCTGAAAAACACCCCCACAGCATGATGCTGCTACCGCCATGCTTCACTGTGGGGACTGTATTGGACAAGTGATGAGCAGTGCCTGGTTGTCTCCACACATACCGCTTAGAATTAAGGCCAAAAAGTTCTATCTTGGTCTGATCAGACCAGAGAATCTTCAGGTGTCTTTTAGCAAACTCCATGCGGGCTGTCATGTGTCTTGCACTGAGGAGAGGCTTCCGACAGGCCACTCTGCCATAAAGCCCTGACTGGTGGAGGGCTGCAGTGGTGGTTGACTTTCTACAACTTTCTCCCATCTCCTGACTGCATCTCTGGAGCTCAGCCAAAGTGATCTTTGGGTTCTTCTTTACCTCTCTCACCAAGGCTCTTCTCCCCCGGTAGCTCAGCTTGGCCGGACAGCCAGCTCTAGGAAGGGTTCTGGTCATCCCAAACGTCTTCCATTTAAGGATTATGGAGGCCACTGTGATCTTGGGAACCTTAAGTGCAGCAGAAACTTTTTTGTAACCTTGGCCAGATGTGTGCCTTGCCACAATTATGTCTCTGCGCTCTTCAGGCAGTTCCTTTGACCTCATGATTCTCATTTGCTCTGACATGCATTGTGAGCTGTAAGTTCTTATATAGACAGATGTGTGGCTTTCCTAATCAAGTCCAATCAGTATAATCAAACACAGCTGGACTCAAATGAAGGTGATCTCAAGGATGAACATGTAAACTCCACACAAATATAAATATATGAGTGTCACAGCAAAGGGTGACACTTTCCGTTCCCACTGTATCTTGAATACCCCCTTTCTACTGATTTTATAAAATATATGTTTTAAATGTCTGCAAAACAAAGTAAACAAAGACATCAGAAAGATTTGTTGAGCCACAAGGTACTCCATAATGTTGCTGTAGAAGTGGAAATTCAGGAACATGTGAGTGTATTCCTGGGCTCTTGATGGTGGTGAGTTATTATCACATCTTTGGGTCCTGGCAGGAACAAAAGAGGTAAGTTAGAAAGCAGCATCTGGATGTTATCACATACTTGTCTGGTTGGTTGAGATCCTCTTGGCAGTGGGAAAATATGAAGAGATATTAGGCTGCTGCATGGCAGTTCATTCCCCCATGTAACCCTTTACAGCAGACTATGTAACATATCGACTATGCTTACATGTGTGACAATGTATGTCTGTTTATTTGTATATGTACACACTACCCAATGTTTTTGTTTTGAAAGTGAGGTAAAACACCTGTTGTATTGAGAAATATTAATTATTTGTATTATTACTAGCTGTGATGCCAATAAAACACAGGTAAAAGAGTAATTGATATCTTTTTTCTTACATGTAACCTAAGCATTCTTCCTGCCCCTTTGTTCAATATCCTCATATGTCTTAACCTCTCTTACGCACATCATTTTCACTTTTTAATGACCACCAATAGTAGATGGGCACCCATAACCTGCCATGAAAACATAATTGTGAATACTTCCCGTCTTTGATGGCGACTTTTTCCTGTGCTTTTTCTTGGTATCTTCACGTGCCTCAACCTCTCTTGCCTAGTGCTTCCTCTCTCAATTGCATTTGACTGAACAACTAAAGTGAAACTGACCAATCAGAACAAAGCCAAACTGACCAATCAGATTGCTCTGAGGAACTGGACATAGATGCACACAGACAGTAGTGTTTTATTATATAAGAGATTTTTTGTTAAAAAAAAATTTCAAGCTTTTGATTTGGAAGTAAATTTTATTTAACAAACTACAGTAAAAACCATTCTATGAAATTTAACTATCTGCCTACACCATGCACCTTAAATTGGGATTTTTCAATCTGAAACTAGAACCCTGAATTAGATTTCTGAGTTAATTGTTTTTAGAATATAAGCAGACAACAATTCTGAGCCCAAGAGCATCCTAGCTTGCAGTATCCACAAAATTCATGTTATGTACATCCCTCAACATGTCCTGGACTCTTTCAAATAAAAGTACTTTTTCTTTTTTCTTCTCAGATTTAAAAACTTTGTAATATTCAAACGAGATCCTAGCTTATATTAGTTAATGTATCTGAGGACATGATCAGGAAAACCGTTTTCTCATATTACAAGGATGAGTTAAAAGTGAAAATGGAAGAATACCATTGAATAATCAGTAAACACAAGAAGCAAAGCAGAAAGAAAAACACAACACTGTATGGCAACTAATATACAATATAAAAAACACAGATTAATTAAACTTTCAACAATTCAAATTAAAGATGGACACAATGTAAGCAACAAAATACACAAAAAAAATCACCAGGAGGTGTCAGCACAGTGAGACAGTGGTTGTGTTGATGCAGGCTCCAGGATCTTGTGTAGAGGGCCCATTGTCTCTGTTTACACAAACTCCTTTTGTCTGCATGTTTTTATGCAGGTACTTCAGTTGTCTTCCCACATGTATAAAGTCATGCAATTAATATTAGTTACTGACTTTAAATTGGCTTGAATGTGAGATGAATGTGGATGTGCATATCTGTTTGCCTAATGATAGACTGTTGTATGTGTCCAGCATTTATTGTTTGACATAAACTAGTAAATTATTCCGAGGCAATGTATTCATTATGTTGGTAATCACTGACAAGCAAGCATCTTTAAAATGTCTTAGAATTTGGGACAGTTCAGAGTTTTCTCCCTTGTATTCAATCCTAACAACAAAGAGTGGAGCAAACACAGATGCAGCTACAATACTTCAGTGTCATATCAACCCTGTTAGATATTTAGTTTGTAACTACTTACATTAACACAGCATTATTACATTTAGTAGAGAAAACAAAGATATGAGACTAATTTATCCCTGTGTAACACAAAAAATCTAACTTCACTCCTAATTATACAATAGAAAAGGTAGAAACTGAAAATTAACAGTGTGCTTAAGTAAAAAAGAAGTCCAGTTAAAAGGGTGCTTGGAATAAAAAACTTGCAGACACAGAGATCCCCCTGAATTGAACATGAGGACTACAGCTTTGGTTGATTAATACAAATTAATATCAATGTTTTCGGGTGATAAATCACTTGATATTGGTCAGATGGATTTTGCTATAATTTCATTGTACATCCTGTTAGATTTATAAAACTTTCTTATGCATAAAAAGAGGCTGAAAATGTGTATATGCAGCTTTCCATTCAAAAGTCAGGATTTATAAAAGAAAACTTAATGTAAGAATGTTTGTATATTTACAGTAACTTTGACCCATCCTAATGTAACATTTTGGAGGAACTGGGAAATGATGACATTAAACAAGTAGGAAAATGCAGCCAAACCAGTTAAACAATGACTCATACATATAATAATTTATATCATTGAGCTGTTAATAATAATAATCACATGACAAACATATTACACCTTAAAACTGATAATTATGATGTTCATACTGTTCCCTTTTAAGAGAGCCAATGTTGCATATTTGCACAGAAGAACATTTTTTTGTCAGTTTATATACATTACATGCTACCTGTTGTCAATTCTCAGGGAACTGGCTGACAAGTCATAAATATCTCAGCCAAGCTCTACTCCATCGTGCCAGCTGTGCAGGAATAATGAACTAACTAGCGAGGCACTGCATCCAGTGTTCATATGGTATAGGTGTACATACATAGTGCTTCACATATTTTTGCCAAGATAACAGGCAATTTGTAGCAGTGTCCTGTTGTGCTTACGTAATTGGAGCACTTTAATGCACTCATACTGTGATGCCAAACTGAGAGCTTCATTCATTGGTCAAGAATCCTGTCTTCAATTCAAAAGCACAATATTCTGGGAATTATGTTTTTTCTATTTTATATTAAACACATGGTTTTCAGGAAGTAAACTTTAATAATAATAATAATAATAATATCAAAGAATTCACACATTTTGAACGTTTTGACAGTATGAATGGATAAGATGTGGATTATGTGACACAAGTAATATGAGAATTTTTTATATATGGATGTTTTTCGCATTGTTTGTCATTGTCCAGAACTGGTTACTGAAGGATTCCGTCGAGTTTGAAATGTAATTATGTAATTTCTTCATGAAAACATGAGATTACAATTTTTCTCAACAACACTACAAAGTACAAGGGGTTAGTAACATATAAAAAAATGGGTGGTGTATTCCTTTAATTTGGTTTAAATTCATGGGCTGGAGCACTGGGCAGAAGTCATGAAAAATATCTGGACAGGTTGCCAGTTGGTCACAGAGTTAAATCACAAATGCCTTCCACTCAAAGTGGAAAAATCTGAAGTCAGCAGTTACACTAACCTAAACGTCGTTGAACATATGGTAGGAAAACTGGAGTACCTGGAGGAAAACCATTGCAAACACAAGAACAATTATGGGGCAGGGAATTGTAAGGCAGGAGCACTACCCACCATGCCTATGTACTGTCTAAAATCAATTTGTACTTACTGCATAGTTCAGCAGCAGTTGTTTACAACATTGGAATCAAGAGTGAAGTCAGGAAAACAAGCTAAAATCATAACCAGGATAGCAGAAATCTGATAAACAAAGCACAGGATGTAAGACAAAAAAAAAGCATAGTGAAAGACTGTAGCAAAAAGATCAAAAGTCAGAATAATATACCGTACATAACCAGGCCAAAACAAGAGACTGTGGCATAGCGGCTCAAAAAGAATGGGCGTATTAATAAATAATAAATTGGCTGGCTCATTCTTTGTGGGCGCGTTCACACGGCTGCAGGGAGTTGATGAAGTAATTCGGGCTAGACACACCTACACATGAAGGTGCAGTCTTTCATAATTGCTTCATCAGCCTCCTGTGGTGCACGATTGAGATGCTGCACTAATGTAGCCTTATAATAACAAGCCTGCATGACTGAAAGGGAGAAAGAACAGAAGAAAAGAGAGCGGAGGTTAAAGGGCAGGAGAAGAAGCAGGAAGAAGAAGGAAAGAGAGAAAACAAGCTGGTGTAGTGAACGGTAGCAGGGCGGATGGGAGCGAAGCCCTAAGAGAAGCGTATGGCCATCACTCAGGAGGGGGTTATGAGTCACTCCTGTTGAACAACTTTATGAGTAGGAGCGACTATTACACTTTGGAGGTGGAGCCAATGGCAGCGGTGCAGGTACAAAGCGCCCATGCTGGGTGGAGCCAGGATTGGCAGTTGTGGATGCCGTGGGATTAGTGGCGGGGACACGGGCCAGATGAAATGGGTGCCTGGACCTGTTGGTTGATGTCTCTCCGAGCTGTGAGGTCTGAATTGTATAAACTGGAGAGGCATCAGATTTAAAGAAAGGAACCAGGGCTTGTGGGATTTTAAAGGAGTTTCCTGCAATGCATTGTTTTAACCTTCTTTTATTGGATTTATTTATTGGATTTTAACTTCCACTAGACACCTTCGTTTTATGGATTATTTCATTATTGACATCTGGAGTACTGCACTTTCTGAACAGTTGTTTTTGCTCATTTTTTTTTTTTTTTAATAAAAGCACTGTTCACCTTTTCACCATCCCCATGCTTCAGGTGTATTTTGTCCTCATCTGCCATGCTCATCTGGTTACATTACTGACCTTGTTGGTTTCAAGAGGCTCCCAAAAATGGAAAGGGAGCATGAAGCTGACCTGCACCACCACGGAGACATACATTGTAGTTGAGAGCAGAAAAGATTCCAAAGCGAAAGCTCCTTTCAATAAACAAACCAAATGCAGAGTGTTTTTATTTGAATCTACACTTGGAAAACCAGGAAGTGTACAATGCTGAACTTTATACATTTATGCAGTACACAATTACTGTAGACTTCACCTGACAATTGAAAAACAACCATCAACAAAAACAACCAAAAATGGCAGCACCCATAAAACAATATAAAGGTGGAGCCACAGGAGTATGCAAAAAATTACAAACATAAGCAAACATGCAATGAAACAAAATATAAATGTGACCAATGGATTCCTAGGAGTCAAAAAGCCCCCTGCATGATGTAAAGTAATATTTTAGAGCACCAGAAACTATTTAGAAAAATTAAAAAATGAGAGTCAAATCATGACATATCTATAATAATAAAAGGCAAAGCCCCCACTCACTCACTGACTGACTGACTGACTGACTGACT
>JANRMT010062792.1:94477544-94584807 GCA_026402145.1 Polypterus bichir lapradei
AAGAGTGAAATGCTTAAGCCCTTCACCTATGGTTCTGCATGTGAGTTGATGGCTGCCGCTGAATTGTTCGGTTGGTGCTTTCAAGTGTACCGAAATGGCCAAATATTTTACACCTTTCGACAACCGCCAATGCCTCTTAAACATCTTACATTCATAGGTGACAATTTCAGTAGTGGACACTTGACACTGATGTTTATGAATGTTTAAACTCTCAAAAGCTGGATGTGAAGTTATCGATGAAACCGGTTGTAAGCTTACAACGCTTGACAGATGCCGAATGTCACTTCAACACAAGTCCTGCAAATACTGTCGTAATTGAAACAAACCATGAAACTGAAATCGATTATGACAGCAGCAATCCATGCTGTGAGATTTGAAACAAGATTACTGTTCACATGGCCAATTGTAAGTTGCATGCTCAAGAGTAAGCTCAGCGCACAGCTTGGTCATATTACAACCGGAGGGCCGAACTGACAACGTGGTATACAAAGAGATCCTTAACAAATAATTATTGCCATATTTTCCCTCACTTTAAAAAGGTTAAATTTTCTTCTTAATAAAAATTTTAATGCAGTACTTCGCCGCTGCGAAGCGCGGGTATTTTGCTAGTTTTAAATAAATAAAAAGGTAAAAATTTTAACAGAGTAAACAAAATGTGTTATGCATATTCCAATCTGAACATGAAAAAGCCTTTGTCTGTTATAATAGTTTCTAAATATACTACTGTATATCCTATACTTAAAAATGATTTAATAAAAAAGTCAATATATCTGCTTCAGAAGAAAAGAAAGGCATCATCTATCTGCTCATCTGAATTACTCATGTAACACTTTGTTGTCAAAGGGGGCTTTCAGAAAGCATAATTTATTGAATAAAACATACCTTCAACTGACTTTTCATGCTAGTTCTCCAATTAACAGTAAATCA
The DNA here is from genome assembly GCA_026402145.1 of Polypterus bichir lapradei. Taxonomy (NCBI): domain Eukaryota; kingdom Metazoa; phylum Chordata; class Cladistia; order Polypteriformes; family Polypteridae; genus Polypterus; species Polypterus bichir. The sequence goes on from JANRMT010062792.1 coordinate 94,478,472, forward strand.
GTCTAGTACTCTTAAATCAGATGTAATGCATTTAATATGATAAAGCAACAAGCAGACCAAATCCTTTTATGTGTGGTAAACATGGCAGCAGAGCATGCCGCATAAACCACTTTCCTGGCATCAAAGCAATAAATCAGAAATGACTGAAATTAAAATGACTTTAATGAAATTTTTACTAACATCATAAGTGTGCTCATATTGCATATTTCAGCAAAATTGTTCATTTTACTTAGGAAAGTTAACAGATTGCAGCAGTTTTTGTTCTTAAAATGTTGGTTTTTATATGTCTGTGATAAAGTATAAGAGAAGACTTCTGCTCTTGTTCAGTTTTTTATTCATTTAAAGACTTATCTGGTTCAGCCACAGAGATATTCTGGGGCTTGTTAATAAGGTAATAAAGGGTTCATTGCCAACCTCTTGAATTTTTAGAGCAAAAAAAATAAAATAAAATGCTACATCCCCTTATGGCGTTGAAGTACCTTTGCAGAAGGTTTTGTAAAGTATGAATAATTTGGTACATTTGGGTTATGCTTTTAGAAAAACAAAAGGAATGCATTTGCCTTATCTTTGTGCTGATAATTTTTGATTTGAGTAACAACTTTTATCTGTATTTTTTAAACTATACTACAAATCACAAACCTGTACTAGAATAAGCACATTCAGAAAATGGATGGTTGGAAGAATAGGATGAATATGCTGCTTTGGGAAAATAAAGTAGATATGTAATTTACAACTTGGCAGGGTACACAATCGTGTGTCATGAAGGACTTAAGGTACCTTTAATGTTTTATAGTTTTGCAGCTTTATTTGGTGTTTATCAGCTGGGCTTATTTTAGGAAGTCACGTAAATTAAAATTCATACCTAAATGACTATAGTGAATATACTCTTATATTTTTCTAAATTTTAGTTCAAAAGTAGCTTGACAAGAGGTATGAACGCTAATGCTATGGTGTAAATCTGTAGCTCTGTTTTAGCCTATGATTTGCCACAATTCTTATGGTACTGCTGCCTTAACATTTATTCTTTTTTAAGATTATAGGACATATTTGTGTAGAAACATTACAAATCAGGAGTACATCTAGGTTATTCTTTACAAATACTACTTCACCGTTGCTGAGTTCCAGTTCTACTATAATTCTGTGAAATACTGTTGTTAAGATTAGGGAGACAGACAAAATATAACAGATTTCTCTTTTAAAACAAGATTTTTCTTGTTTCAATAGGGAAATCCAAAGTAGTAGTAAGGCAACAAAACTAATAGGCAAATCAAGTCCTGAGTCATCAAACAGGAAAAGAAAATTCAAAAATAACTGATTTTATATAACATAACCTACATGATATTGCACATTGCATCAACCATACACCCTCATAATGCAGAGTGTCGTAAAAGGTGGTTACCAAAATAGTACAGATGATCATGTTGCTGAAAGATATAGGAAAAAGGTAAACAAAAACAAATGAATAATCTACATAAAACTTGAATTCTGCCTAAAATGAATCTTCACCTCCACATAGTCTGTGCCTGACTGGATTGGAAGTCTTTTGTGAAAACTGAATACACAGCTAAAGTTGGTAGAAATAAAGTGGCTGGCAGAAATCTTTAAATTTCGTTGTTATTTATTAAAGGTTCAGTTAGAAGATCGGGAGATACTGTCAGAACTGCTAATATATCATGAGCAGAAATAACTTAAAAAAAACAAGTTCAAAACAACAAGAAAGGATCAAGTGACAAATGCAGGCAAACAAGTTAAACATTCAACAGGTAATCGTTAATAAAATCACTAGGGGATTGAAAACAGGAGAAACTACAATGACAAAGTACTTTTATTTTGTTTAAATACTATACAAATAACTGAACACCAGATGCTAAGAGTTGCCAAGAGGATGCTGAAAATCAGGCAAAAAAGACAAACACTACATTCTGTTGTCCCCACTGGTATTCTCTAAATTTAAAATGTTAAAACTTTGCAATGCAACTAGCCCATTATGCCACTGAAAACTTCAATACTGTATAAATACATTGTGATGTGGAGATCACAATATATGTATTGATTAAACATGGGAGGAAAAATTATTGTAAAAATTTAGACTTCTTTTTGCAAGCGAAAAAAAAACATTTGTCCATCTCTATATATAATCTTCATTTGGATCTTGATCTTTTTTTGTCCACGAATGAATTAGAAGAAGAAGCACTAGATGGCAGTAGAGAGACAGCTAAAACTTAGGCATTGCATTAAGAATCTCCTCCAGGCTTATACTACTGAAGACTGTAGTACTCCAGTCACACCTCAAAACACAGACATTCAAACTAAACAAATTGTTGTGCTTTAACACTAGAATTACCAGAGCCTACGAAAAAGCTCGTAAATCCGTCCCACTTTAAATCGATTCTTAAAATCGTTCACAGCTCTCCACCAGCGTCCTTTGTCATCTAAATATGCTGATAAAATCAGGCTGCAAGCAGCTGGCTATTCCATCCCCCCACCGACTTAGAACGTGCACAAACTTCTCCCAGCTCATGCCTTGATTGATTTTCTGGGAGTGAAGTGGAGTTTTAGAGTGGAAATAATAGATCATTGTTTGGAACACACACACAGACATTTCATGTCTGTTCCGTTTCTACAGTAATCTGTGTAAACACATTGTTAAAACAGAAATGTTTTTTATATTCTAGTAGTAGGTGACAAAATGTAGGCATAAACTATATAATGCCTGAAGTCCAAATATAAAAGAAACACTCTCACAAAAGGTACAAATCTGACACAACAATTGTGCTTTTATTCAAAAATATAAATGCAGAAACAAAAAGCCGCCTTAACAAGCGACATTGACAGCCGTTCATTATGACTGCCTCCGTGGTGTAATAGAATCAGCTGCTGACTGGGAATCAAAAGGCCGCGAGTTCGATCCTGCACCTGTCTGTTTTGAGAAGTAAACTGCTCTTAGTCTTACTATTTTAGAACACAAACATACATTTGATTTCAGTCTGTAACAGCTGGTGTAATTTATGATACTTGTAAAGGTTAGCTTTGGTTTTTTTTTTTTTTTTTTGTCAGTTTTATTATCTCAGCCGCGTTCACGAGCCCAAACACACCCCACCCCCGCATCTGACACTGCTGTTTTCACATAGACGCGCTATAACAAAGGTAAACTCAGCTCCCTTCTACATCGGAGCAAGAATGCACATACCATTGCTTGCATACTAAAGTGTCAGCAGGCACTTTTCGTGGCTTTACACACATTTTTGAGCATGCCCTCTGCACACCACTTGTGACTTTAGGCTTTAGGAAGTAAGTAAATAAATAAAGGTAAATCGTGTCATAAAATGACACATATATTTGTCTCTTTCTTTTTTTAAAATGTGCGTTGATCACCGTCAGCATGTTGTAGTACACAGCATCTGGCCACCTGCAAATCTATACTAATAAAAGGCAAAGCCCTCACTGACTCACTCACTCACTGACTGACTCATCACTAATTCTCAAACTTCCCGTGTGGGTGGAAGGCTGAAATTTGGCAGGTCCATTCCTTACAGCTTACTTACAAAAGTTGGGCAGGTTTCATTTTGAAATTCTACGCGTAATGGTCATAACTGGAAGCTGTTTTTCTCCATTTACTGTAATGGAGTTGAGCTCGAAAGCCGTGGGGGGGCGGAGTTTCATGTGACATCATCACGCCTCCCACATAATCACGCAGTACCTACAAAACCAGGAAGAGCTCCAAAAAGCGCTGAAGAAAACATGCATTATATAATTGAGAAGGCAGCGAAACAATAAGAAGCGAGCGACTGACATATACAACCATATTCATGAGTGCTGCTACTTCGGAAAAAAGCACGGTGGAAACCTAAAGTTTAAATTAAGTTCATAGGTTGCCGCTGGTGTTTGTAATTTAGTGCCTGCCCATATAAGCTGTCCGTCAGCGGCAATCCAATAGAAACACTGCCGCTAAATATTCACGAATGAAGGACTGTGCTTATGCAGAGGAAGATGAGATGGTCAGGGTGGTGTTTGGCACAAACTCAGCGAAACTGCGAGAGAAACTTTTAAGTGCCGGGTCTTAGCTGACATTACATTCAGCCGTGGACATCACACGAGATGGCACCAGCACAGCTGGGAACCTTCGATGCAAGAACACCAAGCGGCTCACGTGAACTGACACAGTGCACAGACAAAAAGCAACAGTTCCAAAGAGTGCTAAACAAAAACCGAATTACACAATTGAGAAGGCAACAAAAAAATATGAAGCATCTGATACATACAAGCATATTCATAAGTGCAGCTACTGTGGAAACAAAGCACACGGTGCAAAAAGTGAATGTCCCGCTAAAGGAAGACAGTGTAAAAAAAAAAAAAACCCGTGCATGCAGTGTGTCACATCTCAGATAAAGAGGAAGACGAGCTGTATATTGATACAGTAAGAAACGAATCGATGAATGAAACCTCTTATCTTTACAACGATTGACAAATATGGAATGTAACTTGAACACAACACATCGTACAAATACGACCCTGATTGAAACCAATAATGATAATGAAATCCTTGATGACAGCAACACTCAATAACATTCACAAAACAATTACTGTATATTGACAATCATGTTACGTTATTTTTAAAATGTTCCCTTTTCTTTTTCACAACTTCTTTAACACACTACTTCTTCGCTGCGAATATATATATGTACCCCGATCTACATACTCTCAAATAGACAAGCCACACGCCGTGGCGCAATGATAGAGGCTTCGCCGACATCCGAGGTTCGATTCCCAAGAGGGGATGTACTGATTCATTTTAACCTCGCATCTCCTTGGTTTGGGACGTATGAAAAAATATGCGGTTAACGCAGAATCATGTTACGTTATTTTTAAAATCTTTCCTTTTCTTAGCACAAGCACAGCTGAGAAGCTTCGATGCATGTACTCCATAACAAAAAATAACGTATTTAATCACACTTTCAATTCCAAGCAAAGGGGAACTTTTGTCAATGCATGATTTCCTGGTACATCGATTACACTGATGCACACATCACAGCTACAAAAATGTTAGAGTCGGAATGAAGCGCGTTCCTACGACTGATCGGAGGAAAATTTCATTTCAAAAAACTACCCGAGCGAAGCCTTGATAAAAGCATGGTTTTGTGCACACTGAAAAGCAAGCAAAATTAGATGCATTACAGAAAGCGGACTTTGTGGCTCTTACTGGGGATCATTGGACTTCCGTGACCGTTAGTAATTCTAATTACATCTAATTACAAAATGTTCAATGATCACACCGTTTTAGCCTAATGTACAAAATAATTTTGGCTAAGGTTACTCAGAGTTTAAAGATTAAGTTGGTCAAATTACCTTTTATGTTTCGGACTTATTTTTTTAAGAAGAAAAACTGCACTTTATGTTGAAATTTTGGTTATTATTATTTAAAGACAATACCCTTCTGAAAATGTACTTAAAAGTACTTAAACTACCACTTTATTTTTAAGTCTGCCCAATTTTAACCAGGGATGATATTTTTGTTTCTGTTTTGAATTCAAATGCAGTTTAAAAGCATTTTTTTTTTTCAGAAATTAAAAGAGCTTGAGTTTACAATATTCATGTCCATGTCTATTATTTGATTCTGTCACCCACTAAAACCCTTTTAAATTAAAAAGAAACATTTGCGATTTGGGGCAAATTTACGTGTGCGATTACATACGATTAATCAAGATTAATTATTACACAGCCTCTAATTAATTGGATTAATTTTTTTAATCGAGTCCCACCCCTAATATATATATGTAGATATATATGTATATTTGTATATATAGGTGTATATACAGTATATATGTAGATATGTATATGTGTATATATATATGTGTGTATATATGTATATATATCTATATGTATATACTATATATATGTATGTGTGTGTATATATATATATGTATATATATATGATGTGTATATATATGTTTATATATGTGTATATATCTATACTAATAAAAGGCAAAGCCCTCACTGACTGACTGACTCACTCACTCACTCACTCACTCACTCATCACTAATTCTCCAACTTCCCGTGTAGGTAGAAGGCTGAAATTTGGCAGGCTTATTCCTTACAGCTCACTTACAAAAGTTATATTTTTTTTAATGACAGTTCCCATGAGTTTTCATTTTTTATTTACCTTTCTATTTCTGTTTAGACATTATTGTAGCAATTATTGTTGTTGTTGTCATTAACCAGTACAGGGTGCCTTATAATGCTACTTTCATCCAGTAGCATGCGTGTTAGTTAAAACTGGTATTGCTACCTGCATTTCTGTCATAAGGATAAGTTTTAATGTTTTTCCTGAACTAAACAGTTGTTTTTCTATGATTTCTGAATGACTATAAATAGTGTTTTTAATAATGTAAATTAAGTTATTGTTTATATTTCAATTAAGTAAATTAGTAATTAAGTACAGGTTTTTCTTTTACTTGCTAACAGTAATCTTCAACAAATTCACTCTCCCTGTAACAAAAATGTATTAATAACCATTATACTTATTTAAGATAAGGCACGTTAAGGCACATTATGAGGCGATTAACCCTAATTTTTTAAATAGTTTTATTTTATATAATGTATAATGTGTCTATTAAGTTTTTATTTCGACAACTCAAATTAAGCAAGGTATTAATTTGCATACATTAATTAGACACTAATTAGAGAGCAATTACAATGATCTGTCAAACCTGAAATTGTTATTTCCCAATATATATATATGTATATATGTGTATATATATATATATGTATGTGTGTATGTATATATAGTATTTTAATGTAAGCATTAGTATAAGTAATTTTCATAAGTATTAGTTGACTTATAAAATAAATGATGTGTTGCATTACTGTTCAGAAATATGATATTTTAATTTTGGATAAATTATTACACATATGTGTGCCTAAGTTATGGTATGGAATTTTGTTCTTAACAAAGAAGAGCATAAGCACACGGAATCATCAAGGACAGAATATGGAAGGGTGTGAGTACATATAAAGACCTTGTAAGCCAGTGTAGTTTAAAAGAATGCAATACAAAGAGAAATCAAGAGAAATCTATTGACCACAAAAATAGTTACAAAAAAAAAATAGTTAGTTTGATAAAAAACACATTAAAGATAAAATAAGCATATTAAGATATATTACAATCAGTTTGAAAAGGTTGGGCCTTAGATCTGAATGCTATGATTATACAAAGGCTTGCAGTGTTTTAAATGCAAGACACAAGTATTGTGAAGAATTTGTCAAGTAAGGCTTTTCAGACAGTGAGATCCATTTTTATAAGCTAACAGTTAAAATTATACTGTATTATAGAGTGTTAATGTTAAAATTTTGGAAGGTAGGAGTTATATATATATATATATATATATATATATATATATATATATATATACACAAAACACAGGTTTATTTACAAAACTATTTACAGTTGGTTCCACCCACTCACACACTGCTCATCTGTCTTTTTCTCTCTTTGGCTGCCTCCACTCCTCTCTCGCAAGCTCCATCTTCCTCCCCCCTCAACTCCGGCTGCTGAGTGGTGACTGCTGGCTCCTTTTATTGGGCACCCGGAAGTGCTCCAGGTGCTTGATTGCCGATATTTGGCTGCACTTCTGGGTGTGGCAAAACAGCAGCTCCTGCTGCAGCACCCCCTGGTGGTGCCTGCAGAACCCAACAGGGCTGCAGAAAATTCCAACCCCCATGAAACCCTGAGGGAGTCCAAGGCACTGCTGCAACCCAGGGATTATTAGCCTGTGAAACATTCGATCATGCCCTCCTGAATGACATCGCCCAGCAGATCCGGAAACAAAACTTTGATAGTATGGACACCCTGATAAAGGTCGCGGAACGTCACTGGGTGTTTCAAGTGTGGAGAGGTCGGTCATCTGTCCCCAAACTGTATACATGAGCCCATGGACTGCTCATTAATGAAGGGGGAAAGGTACTGTGCCACTATGACTAATCCTTATCTCTTCCTTATACAGGTGCAGTTATTATAAATGGCAGGCAGGTAAGAGCAATGTTCAATTCAGGGAGTAACATTTCCATTGTTGCTTCCCGATTTGATTTACCGTGACAATGGCTTAAAATAAAAACTAAATAAAAATGTATTCATGGGGACATCCGGTATTATAAAACCGCTAAGTGTTGTAACGGTAGAACTAGTCATGTTTTGAATGAACATGGCAGTATTACCAGATCCCCCATTTCCAGTCATATTAGGGAGAGATTGGAAAGAAATTAACAACAGTATAAAAGTGGCTGCTCCGAAAAAGAATTTGGGCTTAATAGTGGAGAGTTAATTTACTTCAACTGCCTCCACGCTGTGTACTACGGCCACTAGGACCCATATAGGTACCCAGTATGAGGAAGTCGATGTCCCATCATCCTCTGAGGGAGATAGTACAGTTAACTTAGAGGACGTGGTGGCAGAAGCCCCTCCCATTGACGTTGATAGAGACCCTATTCAAAATTTGTCAGCTCAATTTCTAATCACCCCTTCTTCGTTTAAAAGAGAACAATGGAACGATGATTCCTTGAAGTTTGCAAGGAATGCAGTAATATCTACCGAGGGTTATACAACCCTAGATCCCATGCCACCGATTTTTATTCTTTGTAATAAAAAATGAATTATTATATGGAGTAGCAGAACATGGGGGTGAAGTGCAAGCATTATTGCTAGTTCCACTCACTTTTCAGCGACAAGTGTGTGAACTGGCACATGCTCACCTTCTAGGAGCCCATTTAGTCTCTGAAAAAACATTGGAGAGAATAAAGCTACGATTTTATTGGCCAGGAATTAATGAGGATGTCCGACGATTTTGCGCCTCATGTCACAAGTGCCAACTTCGTCAGATTCCTAGGAGGGACCGAGCTCCTCTCGTTCCCCTTCCCCTTATAGATGTACCATTTGAAAGAGTCTGTGTCGACCTCGTAGGACCATTAGAACCCTCGTTGAAAGGCTTTAAATACATTTTAGTTCTAGTAGACTATGCTACTCGATTCCCTGAAGCTGTTCCCTTGAGCTCAGCTACTTCAAAAAACATCACACGGGAACTAGTAGGGATATTCGCACATGTTGTGATTCCCAAAGAGGTCCTAACAGACCAAGGGACTCCTTTAACTTCGGAGACGTTCAGGGAGGTGGCTAAATTACTCAGAATAAAACATCTGAAAACATTGGTCTATCACCCCCAAACAGACGGGTTGGTAGAACGATTTAATCAAACCTTAAAACAGATGTTACACAGGGTAGTTACTGCAGATGGAAGAAACTGGGATCAGTTACTTCGTCTCACGTTGTTTGCCTATCAGAAAGTCCCTCAGGTCTCTACCGGGTTTTCTCCCTTTGAATTATTATATGGAAGACAACCCCGTGGGCTATTGGATATGTTAAAAGAAGGTTGGAAAGAAGAGATCCTTTCCTCAAATATACTGGAATATATCGCGCAATTACGCCATAGATTAGAAAAAATTAGACCTATACTAAAAGAAAATTTGGAAAAAGCTCAAGCAATGCAGTTGTATTATTATAATCAAAACACCACCATTCGGGAATTTGTCCCGAGTGATTGCGTAATGGTGTTCGTTCCAACTTCACATTCTAAATTATTGGTATTACGAAATTAAGGAACGAAAAGGACTTATTTGGTCAAACAACCAAATCGTCGACCGAGTGAACTAGTCTATTACATAAATTTGCTGAGACCCTGAAAGGACAGGGAAATTGATCCCTCTTTCTGGACAGCCTCGTTCCCTTTTCATCTCATAGTCTGACCTTAATTTTGGACCTGATTTGACCCCGAAACAAAAACAGTACCTAGAAATGGCTATCCCATCAGTACCGGAAGTTGTAAACGAGCTACTGGGTTGCACTACTCTGATTGAGCATGATATCATTACAGACTCGGGTAATTGTCAGAGAAAGACCTTACAGGCTTCCAGAGGCAAAGAAGGCAGAAGTTGAGTTGGAAGTGAGACGAATGCTAGATTTAGGAGTTATTGAAGGAAGTTACAGCCCCTGGTCTAGTCCAATTGTCTTAGTTCCTACACCAGATGGGTCGTGGAGGTTTTGTAATGACTTTCGACAACTTAATCAGGTTTCTAAATTTGATGCGTATCCAATGCCGTGAGTGGACGATTTACTCGATCGGCTTGGGAACACGCAATTCTTAACTACTCTTGATATGACCAAAGGGTATTTGCAAATTCCATTAACTCCGCTAAAGAAAAAAATGCTTTTAGTACACCCAGTGGACATTGGCAATATACGGTTCTTCCATTTGGTTTGCCCAGGGCACCAGCAACCTTTCAACTTCTGGTGGACACACTGCTACGGCCCCACAGTTCCTTTAGTGCCGCCTACTTGGATGACGTGGTCATCTATTCCACATCATGTAGTGCAGGTTAAAACAGTGCTTTCTACACTAGCGCTAGCGGGACTTTGGATTAATCTAAAAAAATGTTTTTTGGGGTTGAAAGAAGCCAAATATTTAGGCTACCTAGTAGGGGGGGGGGACACTGTTAAACCACAATGTTCCAAACTTGATGCCATCATTAATTGGCCCCGTCCGATGACTAAGAGGCAAGTTCAAGCATTTCTAGCCTTAGCAGGTTACTATCGCCGTTTTGTACCTCGTTTCTCAGAAATTGCTTCACCTTTATCAGATTTAACAAAGAAAAGAGCACCCTTAAAAGTGGTATGGGATGACAAGGTTGATAAGGCATTCTGTGACTTGAAATTGGCCCTTACGTCAGCACCTATTTTGAAATCTCCTGACTTTTCTTTCTCTTTTATTCTCCAGGCCGACGCATCGGACACAGGACTGGGTGCCGTGTTGAGCCAGTGCGTCGATGGTGCTGAACACCCCATTATGTACCTCAGCCAGAAACTGATGGACAGGGAGACCAAGTATGCCACAGTGGAGCGGGAGGCCTTAGCGATTAAATGGGCTATCACACAGTTAAGGTACTACCAATTGGGACGGGAATTTACCCTGGTGATGGATCATGCTGCCCTACAATGGATGTCCCTTCACCGGGAGTCTAATCCCCGTGTCACAAGGTGGTTTTTGGACCTTCAACCTTATCGTTTTAGTGTTGTTTATCGTACAGATTCCTTGCAAGCCAACGCGAATGCTCTCTTCCGTGCCCAAGACCTCTCGGTGCAGGTCATCCGACCCGATGGGTCTGGACTGAGGGGGGGTCATGTTACACACGTGCGATTAGGAGGCAGTCAAAAAGCTCAAAGGTGAGTGAAACATCGTGAGAGGAAAGATTGTCACGTGGTACTTACCTGAACCTCTTCTCTCAACAGGAAAATTGAAGAAAAATAATCGCGGCTATTTCCGGGCTCCAAAATGGCTGCCGTGACATCACTTCTGGTGACTCCATATAGCATCACTTCCGGCTCTCACCATGGACGTCACTTCCAGTTCCTTCATCATGATGCCGTTTCAGACTCCAGAATTCAGCGTCACATCCTGCCAACTATTTCCTGTCCCCATAATCCACTATGCTATAAAAACACCATTTTGTCAACTCCATGTTATAATCTGTTACAATATACATACTTTTGATCACATTTAATGTCTTTTTGATTTCTTTTGTCTGCAAGACAATATACGGGGACAGTCCCCAAAACTTTATCTTGTGAAGATTCCTTTTTTGTGGCATTTAAACTTCCACACTGGTTACAGACTTGCACGACTGTGAAAGCTAGTCACAAAGAAAGGTGACAGTGTGTTTCAGTGGAAGTGCTTATTTTGTCAGTATTTACTGAACATATTGCATGACCCATTGAAGTTATAGGGAATGGACTACCTCATTATGTTGATCAGCCTAGACTAAAAAGAATCCTGAGATAGACAGTCTTCAGTTTACTTACAGTTAGAAAACAGATGTGCTCTGCCTTTGGTTGTGCAATGCCACATTGGGCTACACAGGGGGTTCCTAATCCCAATGTCTAAGGCGTAGATGAAGAAAATGCAGGATACTTGCTGCAATTCTATTTTTGAAATTGGATTTGCATTTTCATAAAAGCTCTACTAAGTAAGAAAAGAGCCTAGAAAGAAACCCCTTTACATCCTGACCTTACCAAATGGAAAATTTATTGAATTGTCTACTTGAAGTATCCATATATGGCCACACCAACATTTATTTATATGAATTTGGCAGATATCCAGCACCACTATCACTGTGGAAGATTGTGAGCTTGCCCATGACCATAAAACCTTAAATTTAAACTCAGTAACATTTTCGATGTACTGTAGAAATTTTAGTGGATGTTTCTTTTGCAGGTATTACCAGAAATCTGTTGACCAAAGGACGACTAACTCAGGGGTATGAAACTCAAGGCCTACCAGCCAAATCTGGCCCTTGAACCACTTTAAAATGGGCCTTTTTATCAAAATTCTAAATATGTTACATACAGCCCTAATTGGCCATTTGTTTTCTGTAACACCCCCTTTAAACTGCTTGTCATAGATAGATTGTGCGTAATCACATACTTGACAAAAGCCACAAAAAGGTATTAGGCAGCCACCCATATATTGTTTCCTGGCTGCAAAATTAAATGAATAATTGTACAGATGTGTACAGGTTGGAGTTTAGAACAGAACTGATTTGATGGCACAAAGATGGCGGCTTTAAAGAACAGCAGAGGAAGTGATGTCATCAGTAGGGCCAGAACCGGAAGTAGTGTCATTGGGGCCAGGACTAGAAGTGATGCCATCAGTGGCACCGCAACCAGAAGTGACATCATCAGGGCCAGGCAGAATTTCCCGTAACTGGTTTGCAGAGGAGTGAGAGAAAGAGTTAGTTCACTCTGCCACCCACTGGTCTGGCATTTAAATACTCTCATTCAGGCCCTTTAGCTGCCTCCCATGTGCATGTGTGTGACAATCCATATATTATTTAGCAGGATTGCACTTACACCTGGAATTAAAATATGTCTAGAGTGTTTTTTTGCATTAATCTGTGCAGCACAGCACACCATAGCTGCTAATTTGCAGTTAGAATTGAAACTAACTCAAGAAAAAAAGTGAAAATAAGGTAACGTGCCACACTGTCATAAAGAACTTTATTGTTGTTGCATGCTGCCAATTGTGACAATCTCATATAGGAGACTACTTGTAGACTGCACAGGTATAAGGGCTGGTGGGTAACCATCCTGCAGCTTACACTCTTAAAAATACTGGTTCTTTAATGTTATTTTATAGTTTTTTATTGGGTTGTATGCATCCTAATAGAACTACTGCTTGGCGAAGCACCATTTCATTCTGGGACGGGTTCTTTGCATATGAAGTTGGTTGTTTGTGCTTTGCAAATCATCCTAATACCGAGAAAAAGGGAAAAAAAATCTTTTCTGTATGGTAGATTACCTAGCAGGACACTAACAGATTAAGAAAATTTGAACTTGTTACTAGACATATGCAGCAAGAGTTCTTTTAAAATTATGAGCCACTGATATTTCACAAATCTTTTACCATCTGTTCATGTTTATTTACTGTATGGAGCTCATTACATATCTAAATAAATTAAGGTTTTTTCTGGACCCTTCAAGTGGTTCGGTCTTTGTGGAACAAAATGTATGTGGATTGTTGTATGTACGCTTGTGTTACATGTAAACTCTATCCATTTCTGACTAACTGGGAAAGTGGCTTGTGTAATCAATGACCAGCACGTGAAGAGGTATTGGTGAGGCTAGCATCTGGTCCTTACCCTGTGGTCTGTGTGTACATCCCAAAGCCCCAGTTCAGTGATGGGTACTCTGTGCTGAAAAAATGATGCTGTCCTTTGACTGAGACATAAAACAAAGGTCCTGACTGTCTGTGGCCATAAAAGATCCCAGAACATCTTTCAAAAAGAGTTGTGTGTCCCTCAATGTCCAGGCTAAATTGGCCATCATGGCCTCATCCATTATGGCCGATTAATCATCCCATCTCTAAATGGTTAACTATAACTCTCAGACCTTCACCACCTAGTAGCTAATGTGCTGTGAGTTTATTGGCACAATAATGGTGCCGTTACATCATCCAGGTGAATGCTACACATTGGAGGCTGTTGAAGTGGCTTCCCACTGACTATGTAAATCACTTTGAGTAGTTAGAAAAGTGATATTTAAATGTAATTACTTTATTGTGATAAATATAATTAATTATTGTATTGTAATGCACATCACTTTAACTCAACTTGCTGACGTAATATTTTCACTCAATGCTAAATGCAGTCTCGTAGCTTCTGGTAGCTTTCCTTACCTGCTGCAGTGTCCAAGAAAGAAAAGCTGCTAAAAAGAGGACATGAGGTAGAATATATAATTGTGACAAGCAGAGATGCACCTGTATTTCTTGTTTGCAAAGAAAATGCAGTGGTAGTTGTTTGTTGATATGTCCTGACCTGTGTTGGGTATTAAATTTGACTAGTATATATTATATGTTTTTAATCACTATACTGTAAATCTGGATATACTCGGCATACTGATATAAATGGCCTCCACATTGTCTTACACATATTGAGGGCAAGTGATTCAAGGACAACCCTTGATGAAATCCACAGGAAAGTGTATATAAAGAATTATTTTCACAATAAAAGGAAAATTTAACCAAATCTGTGGAACGGACGTAGTCAGAGCCAGTCAAAACAAAATAATATCTTAAAGCATTTCAGGAGGATATTGTGGTCAAGCAGCTGTGAAAGTATATATTACATGGTGTTTTTATGCTTTTATTGAATTTTAATTTTGTGTCTTACCTGCATCGCATTTATAAATGTGAGCAGTGCTCTAAAATTACAAATTGGAAGCGCATTATTTTAAATATAATGTAAAAATGAAATAAAAAGAGCTTCTGTATTTTAAAGTCAGCATTTCAAAATGTTAAGAACGGTGATTACAGTACTTAAGTAAAATAAGAAATAATACTGGATAAACCATCAAGAGTCGGGCTTTACTACCGTACTTACAATTTTGCACATGCTGACATGTATTAGCTCTGTAAATTCAAATTCCTTTATTCCATTATTTATTAAGTCATTGGACTGATAACCATTAAATCATTGTATTGGTAACACACAGGTACTCAGACGAGCGACACACCTGAAGAGTCAGATGTGGTAAGCATGTGACGGCCTTGTTGTGTGAAACAGGAACAAGTTTAAAAACTTGTGCTTGTGTGTGGCAAATCTAGCGTTAATTTTTTTGTAGCCAACTAATCTGTAACAATAAGCATTCTTGATCAGGTGTTGAGGCAGACAATTCTTTTAAAAGCAGACATTAAATGAGAGAACAGAAAAATTCCTCAAAGGAACGCAGGGCTAAAAGCAGCTGATCAAACATCAAAAGCAGGTTAATTGTTGTTAAATAAGACCATTTAAAATGTTAGATAAAATTCCTTGCTTAATAACACTAAATTGTATTAAAATCGAAAGCACTAGATATATTACTTGCCCAAAGACTTCTTTTATGTTTAAAACCCCAAGTTTAACCACTCATGACACATAAATATTTCTGTGTGCTTCACGCACCTAGCTCCTGGAGAAAACGCAAGTATTCTTGTTTTCAGATCCATTTGATCTTTATCCTGTAAACCACAATTTTCCTTCTGCTCATTTCTCCTCCAAACACTAAACCTTTCATTTGCGCTTTTCTCTGTTAAACAACAGCATTTTCCTTTTACTGGCTAAGTGCTTCTCATCCAACCAACACCCTTCCCTGAAGTAAAGAGAATGTTGAATCCATACAATAAATTATAGGATCTTGCAAGTAGAAGGATGGAAATAAATTGGTTGCCAGGTCAGAGATTTTTTTTCACTCAACTTTAAGCTTTCTTTTTTCGAGAATTGAAGAAAAGAGACTGTCCTGACAAGCAGTATCTTCTTCTGCTCTGTTGGCCATGCTTTATACACAGTAGAATGGTACCTGTGAAATCTTATGTCAATATGTGTGTGTATGCATGTGGTGATGACATTTCCAGTATATCAGTACACCATCTATTGTGTCTGTGTGCCAGATCACAAAAACAATTCATAATGTCCAAAAAACAAACAAACACTATAAAAAAGTGGAAACTGGAACATAACACTGCAAAATGTACACAAAAATGTTAGAAGAAAAAAGCACAGTAATGTGAGTTATTTAGGTATTTGTGTTGCTCTAGAAATTCAACATTTTATTAATATTAATTTGAGCTACTTAATTTAGATGCCCAAATGATGAAAAAAAAACACAGAAAGAGGCACAGCAATTTGAACAGATATAAACACCACTTTTTGAAATAAAGAGAGACACTGACACTCTGGAAGGAATATAACTTCACTGCTCTCATGTGGACTTTTTGTCAAGTAAACAGATTTTGGGCTGTGTTATTACACTATATATATATATATATATATATATATATATATATATATATATAAATATACTGTGTGTGTATATATATATATATATATTGTCAGAGGTGGCTGGAGTGGCGACCCGGCCGGGATGCCCAGTAGGACTGGAGGAGGGCTTGTGCCTTCCCCAGACCATCTGGGGGCGACTGCCCTGGTTCCTTTGGGAGCCATGGGCACAGAGCTTTGAAGCTCCACCCTGTAGGGGCCCGTGGTCGCCGCCAGGGGGCGCCCCATGCATTTGGAGCCCTGGACTTCAGCACTTCCGCCACACCAGGAAGTGCTGGGGGGAAGAAGAGCAGGGACACCCGGAGTGCTTCCGGGAATGCAGCCGGCACTTCCGCCACACAGGGGTGTGTCGGTGGGTGATTGCCGGAACCCACCTGGAGCACATCCGGGTGATAATAAAAGGGGTCGCCTCCCTTCATTCGAGGCAAGAGTCGGGAGTGGAGTGGACTGAGCTGAAGGAGGCAAGGAAGCGGCCTGAAGAGGAAAGTGAAGGCATTGTTGTAAGGCCAGGACTTTTGTGGTGCACTTGATTGTTGTACATAGTGTAAATAAACGTGTTTGTGGGTGACATGAACGTGTCTGCCTGTCTGTGTCTGGGCCAGTCTCCACAATGGCGCCCAACGTGATCCAAGGCGGGCGCATGCCCTCTTCCGATCCTTTATGGTGTCCTGGCCAGGTCGTTGCCCCAGCCACCTCTGACAGTGCCCCACTGCCAGCGAAGACCACTCGGGATGAGTGGCACGTTCCGCGAGGGCAGCTTACCCCCGAAGCAGGTCCTACTCCTGGGAAGCCAGGGTCCGGCCCTGTTCTCCCAACAGGCATATGGGAGGAGACGCCATCTGGACATCACCACCTGGCATCCTCCTGTGCCTCTATGCCTGTTGGAGTAGGACCCGCTTCGGGGGTAAGCTGCCCTCGGCGGACGTGCCGCTCCTCCCGAGTGGTCTTCTCTGGCAGTGGGGCACTGTCAGAGGTGGCTGCGGTGGCGACCCAGCCAGGACGCCCAGTAGGACCGGAGGAGGACTTGTGCCTTTCCCAGACCATCTGGGGGCGACCGCCCTGGTTCCTTTGGGGGCCATGGGCACAGAGCTTTGAAGCTCCACCATGTAGGGGCCCGTGGTCACCGCCAGGGGGCGCCCCCATGCCTTTGGAGCCCTGGACTTCAGCACTTCCGCCACACCAGGAAGTGCTGAGGGGAAGAAGAGCAGGGACACCCGGAGTGCTTCCGGGGATGCAGCCGGCACTTCCGCCACACAGGGGCGTGTCGGCGGGTGATTGCCGGGGAGCACCTGGAGCATATCCGGGTGAGGATAAAAGGGGCAGCCTCCAATCAAGGCTGGAGTCGCCCCTGGCACCTCTGACAAAATATATATATATATATATATATAAATATTATATATATATAGGCACACTGTAGTGATCACATATTATAAAAAATGAAGCAATAATAAGCTGTAAGGTTCTTAAACTGTTTCAGTTTTTGTGCTGTATTAATTTGCTAATCTTCCGAATTTTACACAAATTTGACTGGAAAATACCTTTACCTTGGCAAGTGTAAATGTGGAAAAGTGATATATGTTAAATAACAAATTCACATAACACTTTATAACAAGTAAGTTTTCATTTTATGTTTAACCATACAATGAAAAAAGAAACAGAGAAAACAAATAAAGTAAAAGATTCCATGTGGACAATATTCTCTTTCCAGCTCTCCAAAGCAAAACAACCTCAAAATATGTTTGTACTGTTAGGTTTTCAGTTAATTTGTAAATAAACATTCCAAACTGAATCTTATATGCGGCAATGCCAATAAAAGTACTTTGACTATTTTAGTAAAAATATGAAAGTGAAAATAATTCATAAGCATATCATAGTTTATTACATTCTTGAAATTAAACCAAAAGAAAACATTAATAGATGTCTTTCATTTGCATTTAACAAATGTGCATAATTGTTTCATTTGATTTATATGTTTAGAAACTATATAATGCTGCGGTGGGCTGGCATCCTGCATGGGGTTTGTTGCATACCTTGCACCCTGTGTTGGCTGGGATTGGCTACAGTAGACCCCTGTTACCCTGTAGTTAGGATATAGCAGGTTGGATAATGGATGGATGGAAACTATATAATGTAAAATACAGGGTGGGTCAGATCTAATTATGCAGATCCAGATCGTCTGGATGACTTTGATTTATGCGGGGACGATTCCAGTTCGATTCTTCATGTCGTCAGTGTGCACTCTTCTCGATGGTCTGGGATTTTTTGGGTGATTTTCGATGTAATAAACTTAATAAGCTAAAGCGTAATGAAAATTGCATAATTAGACCTGGACCACCCTATAGAATGTTAAGGTACAACACGCTATGTACAGTAAACACACTGTATTGCACTAAATGTAACCTAATACTTCTGGTCTTGTAATCATTTCTAAATGATTAAGTGTTTGTGCTTTCTTAAATGAAATAGATTAATAAGTATATAGTTCCGACAGTCAAGGTGTATGACTCATTCTCTTGTGTGTGTTTTGTTTGCCTCTTCACAATGTAAGCCTTGATTTCATACCTTTTACCTTTCCATTGTATTTTGTGTAAAGACAGGCAAAATTCGTCAAAGAAATAGCACAATGTCAGGTCCGTTTCCTATAAATTCTAAACAAAGGCATTTGTCTCACCATTCTGCTGTTTTCTGTTGCAACTCACTGAGGACTTTTACAACTGATGTAGGATTCATTCCTTACAAGCATTCAAATATAAAAGAAAATTGTTTCCAATTAGTACTCACATTCAGTAGCCTCAGATGTGTATTTGTATTAGTTTTGGTGAAAGTGAAGAGTCATTTTATACATTTGCCATTTTTGTTTGTAGCATATTGAGGTTTAATCACTCCTATCAGAAAAAATAGGCCATTAAAAGTCCATTAAAGCTCTTAATGCCTTGAGTTACTCTCTTTCTTTTTCAGGTTCTTGTCCACTGTAATGTAATACAGTTTAATACTATCCAGCACATACATTTTAAAATGTTAATTCATTATACTGTATACATGCCATGTCATTTTTTTAAATCATAACATGCACATTCAGTTGCTTTCTAAAAAGTTTCATTCCATAGGCAAAAAACTGTGATTGCATTTGGATGCAAAGTATCTAAAAACAAGTCCATGATAAGTGATGACATATCCACTCAAAGCCTGGCCAAGTGCCATCACCCAGACATAAGGTAAAAATGGAAAAGACATAGCAATGGCAAATCAGAAAACAATTACTACAACTTATTAAAACAAAGGTAAGAGAACAATATGAAAGAACCTCAGCAAACGTTCAAACTGTAATATGCAATGCTGTAATAACGAGTCTTAAGTCTTATTTTGAATGCTGGGACTGATGAGTTTCTCCAAGTATTGGTAGGCTGATCATTTGAAAGTTTGAGTGCCATACAGATAAAGACTCTTTCTGCTAAGCTGTTTCATTTATCCCTTAAATCTTAAGGATGCTTGCAGCTTAAGATTTCTTGGACCATAGGCACCAATATAGTTTTGCAAGGTAAACAGGGGCAAAACTATCTATAACATTAGTCTAAGCCTAACTGTATGTCCATAAAGGATTTAAGAACTAGAGACACAAAATCATACATTTTGGTCATTGCAGCTGTTTTTGAGTAAAGCAGAGAATTGTAAATAATCGATTTTTAACAGCCTGGCCATAAAACATCAGAGTAGCCAAGCCACTTCTGCTTGAGATGAATGAACTAGCTTTTCAAGATTCTGCAGGTTCAGAACAAATATTAATTTTTCAGCATTTCTAAAGTAAGTAAGCAAGTTTTAGAAAGTGCAGTAAATCTTACAATCAAAGATTAAAAGTCTTGTTAAAAATAGCACATAATTTTCGATTGGACTCTACAAAGAGTAAATAAAATTCAAGCCATTAAAGATAAGGGAATTTAGAATTGCCATACTATTTAGAGATTTCACTAAAAGAGCTTGTTCTCTAATTGAATGAAAACTCAAATAATTATTATCTATTCACTGTAAAGCAGTTAATCAATGATGTAACTAAAGAAGCGTTATTTGGTTTGAATTTACTATAGCGATAAGAGGACAGAGTCATATGGCATAATAAAGTGCTTCTAGATTTGTAATCAATCTGCACCTTTAGACTAAAGAAATTCATAAAGTCATTGCTTTTTATGTTGTTTTTTTATTTCTCATCTTTTTTTTTTTGATTAAATAGCGATATTTTCATTTATTAATTTTTATAAAGTTAAATTTGCAAACTACTATGGACTATTAAATGTGTAACGTTCTTCAACTTTTAAACTCTAATTTACAGTTAATATAAGATAGTGTGTGTTCCCACTAAACCATGGTGAACCTTTTATTATTATTATTATTATTAACCTTTTTTCTTTGCTTGCAGATCCCAAAGTGCCAATGAACTCCAAGATAACAAAAACTAAGATGGGGCCACATGGATACTCTAAATGGCAAAGCTCTCAGCCTATTTCAGCAAAATGCATTTTAAATCCAGGGAAAGTTGCAGAATAAGTAAAGAAAAACTGTCTTGAGTGTTTTCTCTCAGACTGATGACAAAATTCTTATATTTAATTTACTATTTTGACACTCTTATTAGAAGACACCCTAAAAGTGTTTATACAGATTTGATAATATAAAATACAAAAGGAAACCCACAAATGCAATATGCACATACTGTACATAAAACCACACATCTATTAAACTCCACATTTTATGTAAGGATTGCTGCCTTTGTGTTAAATATACTTTGGCCATAGAAAGTTTTGGGCATTTAGCTTTGGGCATAGTAAGATGGGAGACACAGATAAAAATAGTGAAGTACATAATACAGGGGGTCCTTGAGTTACAACGTTTCGACATACAACGTTTCGAGTTTACAACACTCACACCCATAAAAACTTAAAAAAATTGAGACATGAAAAGGAATAAAGGTAAGCATTTTTTTACACTCATTCTTTCTGTTACTACAGTACA
Source organism: Polypterus bichir lapradei (assembly GCA_026402145.1). NCBI lineage: Eukaryota > Metazoa > Chordata > Cladistia > Polypteriformes > Polypteridae > Polypterus > Polypterus bichir. The sequence continues at coordinate 94,499,884 of JANRMT010062792.1, forward strand.
GTGTACAGTACAGTATATTTATGTCCTTTTCTTTTTTATCAGGCTTAGATTTTGTGTTTTTATGTTCTAGATTATGATTTTGCAAATGTGTTAAGATAGGTAAGTGACTTAGGCTAGAGTGTGTTTCGACTTACACCAAAATTCAGGTTACATCACTGTTGTAGGAACGGAACTGTGTCGTAACCCGAGGACCCCCTGTAATGGACTAAACAAATAGAAAACACGTTTTAGGTTATGTGGCTGCAGCAGGACTTGGTGGCTGTCTCAGATGATAGTGCAATTCAGTACAAACTATTATAATGCGTTGTAGGCCTCAACTTTTTAGAAATGACCAGAAGAGGCTACAGGCCATAGGAATTGGCTGGAGATCAATTAATGTAGCCTAGGTTTACATATAGTGTAAGTTTTACTTTTGTTCTTTTGAGAACAAGGACACATATGTCTAGGCTGTGAACATTGTGGTTTTAAATTTTACCCCTTTGTGCAGACTTTGTCTTGCAGCAACTTTTGAATTCTGGAATGTTTTTCTTTTCCTTAAAATGCTCCTGAAAGTGACACACATTTCCAACACTCTTGCTTATTTTATTAGAAGTTTAAACAAATGATAGCACATTGTAATACGCTATTCTGCATTAGTAAGACAAAATTGACTATGATTCATATCAAAGGTGAATCAGTGAAGGGCAGCGTCAGTATGTACCTGCAAAAGAGAAAAAGTAAGTTGCTCCCGCATTTGAAAAAGAAAGAAAGGTTTCAGTTGTGTATCTTTCATCACATTTTCCATTTTTGTACAGTATGGAGCCTTTGTGATTGGTGATTGGCTCTTTGATTATTAAAGGCATATTTTAGCAGGTATTTATAATTACTTTGTGCTATCTAACTGCAAATGACCATTATGCACATAATATGATGGCCTTACTGAAATAGGAGGATATCGGACATAACTGATAACTCATATGGACCGAAAATAGGAAGCACTAGTCACAATGTGAGAAGCAAATCTAGACAGAGTATCAGTTTATCACATAAACACACCCACACAGAGTCAGATAAAAACTACCACATAAATCTAACAATCACGTCTTTAGAAAAGTAGAAGAAAAACCAGGAGAAAACCATGCAGATGTGGTTAAAAACATGCAAATGTAACACAAACCACAGGAATCAAATTTAGTACTGCTGCCTCACAGATCCATCCTAACTCACTATACAATTATGTTGTTGTTGATTGGCTTTCTCTTTCTCTCTTTGTCATATCTGACATCCCACCTAACATACAGATATATCTTGTCACATTTCGACCATAGCACAAACAGTAAACCCAATTGGAACTTATTATACAGTTGTCAGACATGGAACACAATAATATTAAATTAGTAATCTGTACATGTACTGTGGAAGTGGAAGCACATGACATAAAGGCAATGAGACAAGGCCTTGTTGGATACATTTTTAAAATCTTAATTTTAGTAAATATTTGGCAGTGCTTTGGTCACGGCAGCACCTGAGCCCTAGTTCAATCAAATTTTTTTGGAGTATGACCCACACACTAATTCCAGCTTGATAAAAATATAACAAAGACCCTACATTCATTTTTATGTGTACTTTTATTAGAACTATCAACATTAGAAAATGAGTTTGTGGGCTTTTACATACTTGGCTTAAAAATGTTGTACTTTTTTCATTTGCAGAAGCAAATCAAATACTTTGCAGTTTAATTATTTCTCAATTAACTCATTTCTGAACGTGTTTTGTCCATTACATATTTTGTTGCCAGAATCAGATCTACAGCTGGAACCAGATCTGAACAGAATGCTAGCAGGGCATATTGACCCACACGGACCTGCACATACATACTTAAAATTATTTAAACCATATCAATTTAACGATGACATGTATACAAAGAGGACATGTAAATTCCAATAGGTAATAAACAGGTCGGAATTAAGCATTTTGATCTCTGGAAAGCAGCAGTTTTAAATGTTTTTTCCAGCTAATATAAGAATCTAATGTTCAGATATATTTGTGTCATGCACCATAAAATAATGCATTTTTATAATCACATCATAAAACCTGAATTGGCCATTGCATAGGTAAAATCAATTAGTTTTTTGCTATAATGGTTAGTAACAAAATACACTATTCTCTAGACACAATATTTGAAATAATAGCAATGTAGCCAAAGAACTTTCCTATACAATATAATTTATATTCTCAATACTTTTAAATCATGTTTAGTATGTAGAAACAGCACAACTCTGAAACGGTTCATTCAACCCATTCCTGCAACTAAAGTCACAGAAAAGGGCATTTGTTACACAAGGCTGCATCTTAGAAAAATACTAAGCAAATACAGACTATGTTTCAGGATACTGGTGGGTCTGAAGAAGAGTTATTTAAACTGTCTTAGCTACAGTAAAGTGGTTTCTCTCTAAAGGTTACCACATACAGCAGTTATCTCATGTATCTTCTTACAAAAGGCATACTTCTGTCGTTGATAGATTTGCCTTGTTTTGCAACTGAGGAAGCAACAATATCTTGCATGCCCAATTGAATCTCCAAACGCAAACAAGAAAACTTCATTATTCCCAAATTCTGGTCACTGTTTCACTCTGCCATTTCTCTCTTAAGCAAACCTGCTTCCCAATTTCAAGCTCAGTAAGCTCTTACTAGTGCGGATAATCACATCTTATTATTGTATTTCTCCTTAAGTTAAGATAACAGTCATTTTAAAGATTCAAGCATTGGACAACAAATTTGAGTTCTGAGCTGAGGCATATTAATATTAGCCTGAGACAATTTCCCAAGCAAAGAAGACAAGAAACACAATGGCTTTAACAATTAATGATTAGAAATACGTATATTAACAGCTGCAGTGGGCTGGCGCCCTGCCTGGGGTTTATTTACTGCCTTGCACCCTGAGTTGGCTGGGATTGGCTTCAGCAGACCCCTGTGACCCTGTAGTTAGGATATAGCGGGTTGGATAATGGATGGATGGATATATTAACATTAATGTCTTATAGTAAGAAAGACATCTATGTAAGTAGTTCTGTTACATATGGGTATTATTTGTTGGGAATATCTTTAAATAACAATTTTCCTTGTTTCAGTACTAATACAAAGAGTTAGACTCGACGGCTGAAGAAGGTGCACCTCCCCAAACCCATACTTACCACTTTCTACAGAGGCACCATAGAGAGCGTCCTGACCAGCTGCATCACAGTCTGGTATGGAAACTGCCATGCCTCCGACCGCAAAGCCCTTCAGAGGATTGTGTGGACCGCTGAGCGCATTATTGGCAGTTCACTACCCAGTCTACAGGAGATATCCACCTCACGCTGTCTTCATAAAGCCACTAGCATCATGGCTGATCCCCACCACCCCTCCCACCAACTGTTTGCTCCTCTTCCATCTGGAAGACTACTCTGCAGCATCAGGAGCAGGTCTGCTAGATTGTGCAATAGTTTCTTTCCTCAAGCAGTCCGGCTCCTGAACACCATGCTGCCCTCCTCCACACTGGACTCTTTACTCTTTACCCTCTCTGGATTACATAGCACTACATAACACTGTATATTTTTTCTTTTTTTTATCATAGTTATATATATATATATATATATATATATATATATATATATCTTGTGTATTGCACCTTTTGACTCTGGAGGACGATATTTCGTCCTACTGGGTACTGTAAGTATATTGTTAGGATGACAATAAAGCTCTGCTTGACTTGACTTGAAAAGAAAACAGCACATGAGTAGTTCTAGGATTTTTAACAGAGCATAATGTTAGCCTGTCCTAATGAGCACAAAAGAAACACTACATTGCTTCAAACAGGACTCACTTAAAAGCAATTGTAAGGCAAAAAAAAGAAAAGCCAAACTCCATAATTTTAAAAGGAATCAGAAATGCTGGCATTTTATCATAATTTTGGGCTTCTTTTTTAGAGAAAGATTGCCATCAGAGTGTAATGATTTTCCAACAAACTAGGATCAAGTAAGATCATCTGCTTGAAAAACAACAGTAAAAAGCAAACGAATGTGGTAGAAATCAACAAATTAATTAAAAAAAGAAACATATTCTCTACTAGGACAATCTTGATAAAAACTTCTTTGAGTCAGTAACCAGGCAGCTAGAAACCTGTTCATTGGATCTTTAATGCGGCAAATGCTGAAAAGGGAGCATTTGTCACAGTAGTCTGTTACAGAATGGTCAAAAACATAAAGTCAGAAATCCATTTTATAATCAGCTGCATTTACATAACAGTGCTGATTAATGCATACATTTACTCTGATTGGTCCATTGGCTTAAAACTCAAATGTAATATGCAATGCTGCAATAACAAAAAGGTGGGGGTATTAGCGTGTATATAAACAATGTGTGGTGTACAAATAATAAGATTTTATACACACACTGCTATTCTGATTTGGAAGCAAAAACAGTTTTATGAAGAACTTTTTAACTGCCAAGGGAGCTGACAGCAGTGATCATTACTGCTGTTTATATCCCTTCTAATACTAATATTAGTTAAGCTCTCACCTACCTACACAATATGATCAACAAACATAAACAGGTTTATCTTGACAGAGTACGCATTGTAGCTAGTGATTTTAATCAAATATTCCTAAAGACTATGCTCCCCAAATTTTCTCAATATGTACAGTGTTCCACCTGGGGGAATAACATGCTGAATTGTGTTTATTCCAACCTAAAGCATGCTTATAGAGCCCTACCTCTCCCACATCTGGGGCTTGTCAGACCATCTCTTACTGCTCCTCTTCCCAGCATACACTCCCCTCTGAAGATATATCAAGCCAACCATAAAAACTATCAAAACCAAGCCTGAGGGAAACCTCTTGTAGCTGCAGGACTGTTTTGCATACACAGAATGGTCTATATTTGAACAATTACACTTGGAGGAGCTCACAAAAGCTGTAGTAGGCTATATTCAGTGCTCTACTGTGGTTACAGGGGATAAAAACATATGGGTCTCTCAGAACCCAAGACATAGCCTTCAGGTCAGAGAATAGGACACAGTTCAGTTCTGCAAGAGTCAAATCTGTGGAGAGGCATCAAAACTGCCAAGATGCTCTATAAGAGCAAGGTAGAGGCCTATCTGATACACAATAACTTACGGCAGGTGTGGCAAGGTTTACATCACATCGCCAATAATGAAAGCAGTACACATGTGCCAATGCCTCATTGGCAGGGGAACTAAACCTTTTCTTTGCTCATGTTGAGGCAAATTGGTCTCACACTGACACTCTCCTCCCACCGACTCTCAACTGTGATATAATCACTTTTCAGGAACTTCAAGTCAGATGGCTGCTCAAGCCCGTGAATCCGAGGAAAGCTGCTGGACCAGACAGCATACTTTGCATGGTACTTAAAGCTTGTGCTGACCAGTTCACAGGAGTCCTTACTAAGATATTTAATCTGTCACTGTCACCTTTCACCCCTGTCTTAAGTCAGCTAATATTATCCCTGTCCCTAAAACGTTTGTCATGAGTAACCTTAATGAATACAGACTGATTGCATTGACGTCAACAGTCATGAAATGATTTGAAAAACGTATCATTCAGCACATTAAAGCCAGCCTCCCTCCCACCTTCAACCCTCACCAGTTTGCTTGTAGATCAAACAGATGCATGGAAGATATCATCGATACAACCCTTCATTCAGTGAGGACCCATCTGGAACACATGGGGACCTATGTAAGGATGTTGATTTTCAATTATAGCTCAGTGTCTAATGTAAACATCCCTACCATATTAATAATAAGCTGTATAACCTGAACTTTTACACCTTCTTCTGCTCTTGGATAAAGGATTTCCTCACTGGTCGCCCACAAACTGTTAGAATTGGTCCCCCCAGCTTTTCCACCCTCACACCTAGCACCAGCTTCCCTCAGGGTTGTGTACTAAGCCCACCTCTCAATGCCGTGTTCACTCATGACTGTACATCTAATTACTCCAGCAACATTAATAATAATAATAATAATACATTTTATTTACATAGCGCCTTTCCCATGCTCAAGGCACTTCACAGAGTTTAAGAAAGAACAGTAGGGCATACAGTATATAGCATTGTACTAAACCAGATAAATAAATAAAGAAAGAAGAGTAAGATAGTAAATTCAGAGCAAAAAAAAGCCTAATAGATAACATAATTGATGGTCTAGCACACACACACAGGTTACATGAGCATCTTGACATAGAGGTAAACTGAAAGAAGGGTAATAAAGTCAAGTTCAAATTGGGAAGCATGCACTGGTACAGTGCGTTGCCGCACCCACTACACAACGAAACAACTCGGGATCCTGGTTTGCAACCCCCTAGGCAGACGCACAGTCCATTCCCACCCTCCAGAAATGACCCTTTATCTGCCGCAGCCAGGTGTTACGTGGGCGACCCCTTGGCCTGGTCCAGCCATTCAGGTCCCAAACAATTAGGATCTTACCAGCTGTCATTAAAGTCCTGGATCTTGGTTTTTATCCAGGACACTCGCAAGCCCAGACACTTGGACTCCTCAATCAGTCTCTTGAGCGCCACGATCAGAGCCTCCATTGACTTTGCGAAGATCACACCATCATCAGCAAAGTCAAGATCCGTGAATCTTCACCAACAGATGTCCCACAGCCGCTGGACCCCACGACCTTGCCCAACACTCAGTCCATACAAGCATTGAACAGAGTAGGAGCAAGAACACACCCCTGATGAACCCCAGAATCAACTGGGAAAAACGGGGAGGTCCTGCCTCCACTATGCACAGCACTCACAATACCAGTGTACAGGCTGGCCATGATATCCAGCAACCTCGAGGGGATGCCGCAAACGCTCGGGATATCCCACAGGGCAGCTCGATCAACTGAGTTGAAAGCTTTGCGAAAATCAACAAAGGCCGCAAAGAAACTCTGCCGATATTCGCGTTTGCGCTCCACGAGAACCCTCAGTGCCAGGATGCCGTCAATGGTAGACTTCTTAGGCGTAAAACCAGACTGTTCCGGTCGCTGGTAGGTGAACAAGTGATCCTATTGAGGATGACCCTAGCAAGGACCTTACCCGGCACCAAGAGCAGTGTTCTCCCCATGTAGTTGCCACAATCCAGGCGATCACCCTTCCCTTTCCAGATAGGCACGACAAGTCCCGTTTTCCAGTCAGTTGGGATGATGCCAGTCTCCCAAATGGAAGCAAAGATTGCTTTCAATGCCAGGAGGACAGCCTTACCACCAGCCTGGAGAAGTTCACCCCGGATACCACAGATCCCTGCAGCCTTTTTCCCCCTCAGCTGGTTCCCTACCTGTGCAATCTCAGTGAGATTGGGTGGTTCACAGCTAAATGGAGGATCAGCCTCAAGAACGGTGGACCCAGAGATATCCAATGTCCTAGCTGGAGGATCAGCTTTGAACAACTGCTCAAATTAGTCAGCCCAGTGGGTCACAACTGCAGTGCCATCCGTAAGGACTGTTCCATCAGCCGTCCTGACTGCGACTCTCCGAGGAACAGATTCAGATGTACGTAATGTTTCGATTCCTCTCTAAGCAGGACGTGGGTCGCTAGACCATAGATGGTGTGTCACTTGCTGACAGATTCCTCTAACAAATGGCTCTTTATCTGCCCTCAAAGCCCTCACTGCAATCCTTCTTAGTTCCTGGTACAGACCAGAGTTGCCATTGAGCCGTGCGCTGCGACAACTCTTGATGATATCCAGGGTGCCCTGCGAGATGAAACACCTCCTTCTGGGAACACTGGTAACACCAACACAACCCTCAGAAACCGTCAGGGTCTTGTCACGGAAGGTCTCCCACATCATATTAATGTGTCCTTAATGAAGTCAGGTAGAGCTAAAAGCCTTCCTGAACAGATGGGTTTTGAGTTGTTTTTTAAAAGAATTCCTGGAGTCAGCAGATCTGATTAATTTCAGTAAGTCATTCCAGAGTCTGGGCACTATACAGCTGAAGGTCCTGTCACCCATGGAGTGTAGATTTGTGTGGGGCACAACAAGATTGCCAGAATCAGAGGACCTTAGTGGGCAGACAGGCACATAGTAACGGAGAAGGTCACAGATGTAGTTTGGCGCAAGGTCGTTTAAGGCTTTGTAGGTTATTAGTAGGATTTTATATTCAATTCTGTAAGACACAGGGAGCCAGTGAAGGCTAAGCCGGATGGGTGTTATGTGCTCGCTGCTGCTGGTTCATGTAAGGACTCTTGCAGCCAAGTTTTGAATAAGCTGGATCTGTGATATAAGATTAGAAGTGGCCCCTGCCAGTAGGGAATTACAATAATTGATGCAGGATGTGATAAAAGCATGGATGAGTTTTTCAGCATTATAAAAGGAGAGGAAGGAGCGAACATGTGATATGTTACGGAGGTGAAAGTAAGAATATTTCTTAATGTGATTTATGTGAAGCTCGCTGATGACTCCACTGTAGTAGGTCTCATAACCAGTGATGATAATAGTCAGCATACAGGGACAAGGTGCAGAAGCTGTCAGTGTCATGCCCCAGGAACAATCTCTCACTCAACACCCAGAAAACTAAAGAGATTGTCGTTGACTTCAAGAGGCGCAGAGCCAGCACCACTCTATATCAACACAGACCTGGTGGAGAGGGTCAACTCCTTTAAGTTCTTGGGAACTCACATCTCTGAGGACCTGTCCTGTACAGCAAACACTCTGGTGGTGGTCAAAAAGTCCCATCAGTGACTGCATTTTCTAAGACTTCTCCAGAAAGTGGAAATGAAAGAGAAGCTGCTGTTAACCTTCTACCACTCAACCATCGAGATTGTTTTAGCATACTGTATTTCAACACAGTATGCTGGCTGTACAGCAGCAGACAGGAAAGCTCTGCAAAGGGTAATATCAATGGCAGAGGAAATCACTGGTTGCACTCTGTCCTGTCTGGAAAATATCTCCAGTGTCCAATGCCTCCACAGAGCCACTCTTTGTTCACACTACTGCCATCTGGCAGGCGGTACAAGAACATTAAAAGTAGAACTAAAAGATCTGTAAATATCTTTTATCCCTTGGACCATAAGATTTTTAAATTTTAAAAACTCATAGAACTGTTATCATTTTTTCCCAGTAAGTACAATGATTACTTTAGTGGATAGTAGTTTATTTATTTATGTATGGTAATTATTTGCTCTACGATGTATGCTTTATTATATTATTTGTTTGTCAAGGTTTGTTGTACTTGCACTGTTTACACAGTAATTGTACTATTACAGTGAAAATAAAGGCTTTCTATTCTATTTTATTCTATTCATTTTTACCTTTATGTACCACACCCTGCAGGAAAATTCTAAGGATCTTCAGAATTCAAAAAATATTTATGGAACATATAAGCATGCATGAGTAAAACTAGAAATGAAAAGGGCATCTTTTAGATTGCTGTGATTTATCGCATTTCTCCTTGAGTAGACAATTGGAAATACATTATGCTCTCAGAGGTTTAGTGAGAAAGTCGATTAATCTAATTATACTTAAAGTGCATTTAATTTAGTCTGAACCTCCTATCTTCAGCTTTACTAAAATGAGGAATATTAGAGATAACATTACATATATAGTTCTTCATATTGTAGTGAATGCACTGTTCTGGATATGGATCCACACATTTTAAGGAATTTTAAATTAAGAAGTACTTGCACTATAGCAATTAATATTTGTGCTTTGCAGTTCCAGAATCCTGGAGTTTGCATGTTCTCTATGTGCATTTTTTCTTGATTTAAAGGATAAGCTCAGTACTTTTCAAGTTAAAGTTAACTTTTTTAAATTATGGTATTTATTATTTTGCCAAATGAAATTGTGTTCTAAAGTGAAGCATATTTTATAAACTTTAAACATTAACTAGCCTGTTCTTGCATTTTATAATGGAATTATGGGTGCCCATTGTAAAAAAAATGTTTTGAAGCTTACTGACACATCTTATGGAAACATTTTTTAAGCCAAAATGTTATGAGTATTTAGATTACATACATACTGCAAAATAGTGTATACATGTCATATCAGGAAGGAAGAAAAGCAAAAGTTGTGAGATTCAGACATTTTAAAAGGACACCAGCTGTGCAGTCAACTTTACCCTTTGTCATCTTCGGCAACACCTTAAAGGGCAAGGACATGGATTCACCTTGCAAAGTCATTGCCAAGCACTGTTTTTGACATTGAATGTTGATGCCCAGATATGAATTGTCTCTGTTCTGTAGAAAACCAGACTATAATAACTAAAAATGTCACATATCCTATCAGGTACATTCTTTAACTATAAAGAAGCTTATTTAATTTATTTTGCAAAGATATTGGCTGCTGCCACTGGATTGATAATGTACGTGTGTGCTTCAGTGAGGAAGAATATTCAGCATTTGTGTAGAATGCAATCAAAGGCTAAAAACTGAACAGACATTATAGACATCAATTCAACCATTACACCGTCTTCTTAACCCACTTATCTGGGTGAGCTGGAGCCTATCCTACCAAGCATTGGACACAAGGCAGAAACAACTTCTGGACTGGGTGTCGATCCCTTGCAGGCCAAATTCATACACACACACACACACACACTCTTGGGCTCACCTAAGTTTAATCCAGTTGAAGTTTAACAAGTTTAGTATGGACATTTTAGCATATGGGGAGTGGTAGCTGTCAGTCCTGCCTTACAGTGGCAGGGTCTGCATGAAGTTTTACAAATTCTCTGTATGTATTTGTGTATTGATGAGTATCAGTTAGTGTCAACAAGTTTACTCACTTAAAAAGTTGTCTTTTTACTACCATATCATCAGTTATATCATCAGAGCGACTCATCATGCAATAAAAAAAACTGATACTTATTTTGTGGCTTTTCAGTTTGTTCTATTGCACATGCTACCCTTTTAATTTTATGCACATTTTTTTTAATCACGTGTGCACATGATGCAGCATGGAAAGCATGGCATACAGGTGGCTTGGCCCTTTCAAAAATCTAGTGTTTTTAATAAAAATACAATGCAGTTTAATCAGTTCAGTTCAGATGTACAGTTACTTGTATATAGTACAACGGAACCCTCAAGAGTGCTCAATATGAATCTCCCCCCACAGGCTGCATGTAAAATAACATCAGAGAATGTATAAGGCGAAAAGAAGGTGTTGTTTATGAAAAAAATAATGATATGATGTGAGAATGCATCTGTCTGTTATTAGAAGGAACTGCAGAACATAAACACTGAAGACGCTAAACTGCAGATGCAAAAGAAGGATAATGAGTAGAATATAGCTTGGCGAAAGGGTGAGGGGGCATTGTCATAACTTCAGCCAAGGCACCTGCTGCAAGCAGGTAAGTGAACAAGAACCTCAGCTTTACCTCGTGAAAACAGTACCAAGAATATATGATAAAATTTGTTTTTTCCAGTTTACTTTTATTGTCAGAGGCAAATGTAAAAAATGCAGAAACGTCTTCTTAAATAAAAGCCTCTGCTACAATAAAGTGTACATATTCTGTAAGTTTTTGTTTTTGTTTTTTGTTTTTTTTAAATTTATACCCTGAGACCCATTAGCTCCATTATAAAATGCAAGAGCAGGCTAGTTATTTCGTAAAGTATACAGTATAAAATATGAAAAGAAAACTCACACCAACATGGGAAGAACACGCATAGTCCACGATTCAGGAACTTGTGGCTCTGAACTTTTCCGGCTTGGCTGTGTGAGGCTGCCCTGTGTTAAACTCCCATTTTAATTGCACTGTTGACACCTTACTAGAACACATCTTTTGCCCTGAAGTTCAAGAACATTGAGCTAATTTGGCCATTGGTTCAATCTGTTTTTTAAATGTATGTTTTTTTGATTGTTTAGCTATAAATATGGGCAAAATATTTTGTCTCCATCATATAAAGTAATGTAAAAAATATATCTTTGGAGGGTTATCTGAATAAAAAAAAAATCAAGAAATGACTCATCTATGACAGTCACCAGTCGTGAATGCCATCTGATGTACGCATACTGGGGAAAGTTAGGAAGGTATTAAGAGGAACCTACCTCAAGTAATGAGACAAAAATCAAAAGTATTTCTAGAATGTCTGTCACAGTGTGTACCAATAGATTATTTTAGTCAATGTGGGGAAGGAACTCCTCTCCAATAATAGTCAGTTGTGTCTTTGAAGAGATTCTGACAATTTTCAAGAAATAACTAACCAAAAGAATTGGATCAGGGTAAGGAAATTGCCACACAATCTTGGTAATATTTCTTTTGCTCCTTTTTTTCAAATTTAATTTTCACTTGTACTGTACAAGAAAAATGGTGACATGACAAAAGCATGCTGAAAAGGGTGCACTCATGAAAATATTTGAAAACACAAAAACACGTGAAATGGAATGGTAAACAACTACCAGCATAAAAGATTTGTTTTAATCTTCTGTTATGCTAGTGTATTTATTGTTCTTTTCAATTAATTAATATGATTTTGACATTTTTCGATATGGTCATATTTCTAATTAAGTTCCCCTATCAAGATTTTCCATTGGTATCATAGAAGTCCCCTATCAATCAAATTTCACACTTTTGTCATATGGGTTAAATGGAAACAAAATTAAAAGCTAAATATATTCAGCATCACATTGCTGCTGAATCATGCAAAAGTATTGCAAATATTAAATATAGGCTGATATTTGTGTCTTTTATTTTATATATCTGCAATGATATCTTCGCAGTACTTGGGGAAAAATGTGTGAACCCAATGATGCAGAAGTGACTATACATCAGAGAAGGAGGTGGAGACACATTTGGAATAAACCCTTGATGATTGTAAACAGTAATCTGTAAGTAGTTGGAAGAGGAATGAACAGGTAAGATAAAAGATCCTCAACAATGCACCAGCTGGGTTGATACTTGCTCTCTCTGGCTCTCAGACTGCCTATTCTTAGCTGTATATGTAACTGTATGGTGCCAAAGATACATTTAAAATGTTTCATTAAATTACTACTATTGGGATTAGATGGGAATTGCTACCATTGAGTGTAAATCTTCAGCAGTAAAGCTGTATATGTGTTTCACATTTGTAAAACATGTTTATTGGTTTTTAATTACTTGACAGCTATCCTAAATACATCATACTAAGAAGTGTAAGGTAATATTTTCAAATTACTGTATTTTCTATTAGGTAACCAAATGTGGCAAAAGTACTGTACTTGGCTTCAGATATTTTTAGTAATTAGTCTATTAATCTAGGTAATTCTATGATTTACACTTTCTCTATGTATCCGAATTCTGAATAAAGCATAGCTAGGTAGCTTTCCTGGGGTTAGATTTATAAAACCTACGTATGCACAAAAAACGTTTTGTAATGCATGTGTGAAATTTTCCACAAAGTTGTGATTTATTAAAGAAAACTTGACTGGAGAACTTGCGCATAGTTACCCATGCATATGCAACATTTCAGAGAAAGTGGAAAATTATAACACCATTGATAAAGTAGGGAATTGCAGCCAAACCAGATAAATGACAACTCACGCACACAATAATTTATATCAGTGGCTTTATAATGTGCACTGATATAACAAACATATTAAACCTCAACAGTGATGAATATGATGTACAGAGTCTATTTTAGTTGCCTTTTAAGAGGACCAATGCTGTGTGTTTGCTTTGAAGAACTTATAGCACTAGGGCCTTCCTCAGTTTATGTAGACTACCTATGGTCACATACACAGTATGTACTTGGGTGATTAGCATAGACCATATAAGGTTGTTTCCGGGTAGCACCTGGGTGGAGTTTGAAGCACATTCATGTACGCACATTTACAAGATTATTGTAAATTATTACGGGTAAATTGTGTATAAATTTGCGCTCGCCAGGTTTTATAAATCTGATTTTCCTTTTTTGTGCATACACATATTTTCCTGCTCAGTTCTCTGCAAAGTTTTATGTTACATGGCTAGGCTATAAAGTTAATATGCATAATACAATCAATATGCTTCCAGAAAACAATGCAAGTAGTCCAAAAAGTGTAGCTCCCATTGCTGTTTAATATTATAATGAATATCCCTTTTTATATATGCTATAAAACTAGGTCATAGTTGTTATACTTCATCAGGAAATAAAACAGAATTTCAGCAATACTGCAACACCACTGCTTTCTCCAAAAATTCTTGTTTAGCATAGAGTCTGAATTATAAAATACAATATCCTACATACAGTTCATCCACCACTACAAAAAAACTTCCTGTCCTTATCAGTATTTATTAATTTAGTCGGTCATTCACAAATAAAAAAATGTCATTCTTTGAGCACACACTCTAACAGCAATCAAATGTATTACACTTTCAGAGTGTTTCATATTCCCTGCCAAAAATAAGAAGAATGTTAAGTAATATTAGGTGCTGTTCATCTATTTAAAGATCAAGGGTTAACTAGCACATCTTTTCTTCCATAATTCCAAAAACAGATGTTTTCAAACAAAGATGAAGAGATACATGTGTTTAAATAAACTGCTCAGTTTCAGAAGGCCTTAGAAATTTAATTTCTCTCATGGAAAAACACTTTCCCATGTGCAAAGGTCTCACTAGCATATGATTCTAGAATAATAGTGTGTATTTTCCTGTTCTGTTTTTATTCACGTTTGCCAGTTGTGGGCTCTTAACAGTGTTCCAGGCCAAGAAACATAAGCACATACTTAAAAACACTGAATATACTGCAGTTGAAGAGGTTCAGAATAACAAAGCTCAAATGCCCTTAAATACATCATTCTTCCTGAACATTAAAATGGAAATTGCTCCTCTGCATTGATGTATTTTGCAATCTTTGTTGATATATTACTTCATGAATTTGAAATTATCAATATATTTCTTCCACAACTCTACAATGAACAGTGTGTTCAAAAAAAGGATGACTAGGTGGAGGAATCACTTTATATTATGGGGAGTTCAGCCAAGTATAGTACTTTTCTTTTTTGTATATTTTTGATAAAAGTAAATCATATTTATAACACTGTATATGTCATAAGCGACAATACTAATAGGTTTCTAAAAAGAAACTGCATGCCATGTTTCATTTACAGTGTATGTCACTCACAGTTTTCATTCAAGGTTTTGTTAATTCACAGATAGAGCCTAGATCAGTGTGATGAACCATGTAGCAGACCTGTGTGTGTTAAAATCAGCTTGACCACTGCTCTCACAAACTCATTCACTATCATATTGTATCAATTACTTTTTTAGCTATTTTTTGTCATTTGTGTTGTTTCTGTCATTATTTCATGATTTATTATTTTATTATGTATCTTATGCATGGTTAACTTTTTATCATTACATCATTATTATACCATTAGCTTATCATTATTTTGTTAGGTGGTTTTTCATGGACATTGTCATTTCAAATTATGTTTGACACAGGCACCTATATACAGCGACAGTGTCCATTGCCTGGGACAACAGTGACACAGCACTTTATATTATTAAGGTGTGCAAAGTTAGGGTAGAAGCAAAGGAACAACCATGCCTAAAATAAAGAGTATTTAGGGTGCCAGACGCATGCACATGATGAGGCAGCTTAAGGGCTTTAGTGAATGTACTGTAGTTACTTGGCAAGCCAAGGTCTGGCACTGTTTTCTGATCCTCCCTCTCTCTTTCTCCCTCTGCAGACTGGGTGATCGACGGCCCTTGCATCACTGACATCATCTCTGGTGTCCGTCCTACTGGACCCACCCCTTCCTGTCATGTACCTTCAAAACCCAGAAAACCACCTACTTGCTTCAGTTCTGTTTTGGACTCATGTGTACAAAGACATCTCCGCAATTAAGTGTATGTTTGTTTTCCTCAAACCTTTCAAATTATACAGGGTAACCATGATGGTATCCGCAACTCTTTATCTCTGTTCCTTGAATTATTTTGCAAGGGCTTAGTTGTTTTCAACCTTATTTTGAATTTTGGTTAACACCTTGGTTTTGAATGCTGGTTATTAGTGATATTTTTGGAGTGTTTTCTGACCACTTTTATTGACTTTCCTTAAAACTGTCATAATTTCTCTGTTGCAAAAATCTGTATTAAGTTTGTATGGACATTATAACAAAGCTAAAAATTTCTTGTTAAAGAACATCCTGTTACAAGATCAAACACAGAAAACAAAGTGCACCCTTTTTGCCAAGTCACTTGTTATGAATTTGTGAAGTTACCCTGACCGCTATTGTGTTCTTCTTTTTTGAATTCAGGCACTGCTGTTCTGTTTGCCAGTTGCTGTGGTTAACTACGAGTCACATGATAGACACTGCATTACAAGTGAAACTACTGTGCCAAAGGTGCAAATCAGGCCAGCACAAAGTAAACAGCAACATAAATAAGGAATAAAAATTAAAGAAACTGAGATTAAAGCACAATCTCAGCTGTTCCCCCAAAAGCCCAGGAAGAGATCCATTAGCTTATAGTACAACCAGGAGCTGACAGTGTTAGCAGAAACCATCTGTGACAGGATCAGCCAGCAAACTGCACCTCACAGCAAAGAAGACATGACCTTTGTCAAGGAAGGACTGAAGCCACAACTGCAGCGAAGAATGCCAAATTTTGTCACTTTTTGTCACTGCATGAGCCTTGGAGCTGAAGGTTGACCTGAGGAAGCAACTCATGTTCCCAGATTTCAACGCAATAGCCACACTTAGTCCATATATGGCCCTGATGTTTTAAACAGCAAGACAAGTTGGTTAGTCATAACTGTTGATTTCCTGGGAAGACCAAATGAATGAGGCATAAGAGAGGAAGAGGGGAAGATATGAAGAACTGGTAAGTGAGTGGTAGATGAGGCAGAGGTGGTGTGAACAGTTTTGCTAACAGAATGTTGTTATAGAGGCTTCACAGGGTGGTTAATCTACAGGGCCCTTAACTTCCTTGGCATCACAAGACAGTGCTCCAGGAAAACCTTCAAGAATATCACAGGGGGTGCAGAGAGAGGGTTGATTTGACTGTAGATCAAGAAGGGCTATCTGTCGACAACTTATGCTCCTTGGTCACAAGTTGGATTCTGATCAACCCCAACTGGCTCACCTAGGCTGGTGTTTATGATTCTTGAAAAACCCAAAATAACCTATGACACCAGGTTCAATCACTGATGATGAGACCAAGTGTATCGCAAGATGTGTGAAACAACACATCTCCTTCCATTCACCTCCTGATGTTTTTAGAGCTGTTCTTTTTAGATCAACACCTTATTTTTTCCAGCACACACACACAATATAACATCAGCATATGCCCGCTATCGCTCCCTTGAACCCTCAGACTTAACTCCAGACACCAGGTAAAAGTCCAAATATTGACTTTATTAATTAACAACAGTGCACAAAGCACCCTCCTCTCCACAATACTCATAAATTCTAAATAAACAATACACTAATCAATAATACTCTCCACCACACAGACGTGTTGCCACCCTTCCACCCAGCTCAGCTCTTCATCTGGGAGTTCCCAGCGTCCTTTTATAGTCCCTGACCCGGAAGTGTTTCCCATCCTTCAGTCCATGACTCCTTATCACTTCTGGGTCAGATAAAAAGTTCTTTTCTTCACCCCGGAAGTACGTCATTCCTCCTGTCCATGTGACTCTGACGTACTTCCGGGGCGTAGGGCAAATAGTAGACCCTGGGTCTCCCTGCAGCGACCCCTGGTGGTCTCGACGTTATCCAGCAGGGCTGTACAGGAAAACTCCATAGTCCATGATGCCCTGCTGGAATTTGGGGCATCTCCATGTCGCAGGGAAGGCTTCCTCTGGCAGCCTGGGGGTATTGGCCAGGATAAATGGCCGGCCATGGACCACACTGGCTAATCCATTTCACACTCCTGTACCCACTAGCCCACTGGGCTACTTTGCACTTTAAGCTTTGGAAAAAAAATTTAAAGCATTCACGTAACATGAATTCTGTTTCATTATAATGAAGCGTATTGTTTTTGTATTTAAGAAAATATATAGTAATTCAAAATATTTTTTTATTTTGAAAGGCACTATCCAAAATATAAACAAACCTTGGAAAATTTTTCATTCCATCAAAAACTATACGTATGCACACATAAGCTTATCGGATTTGAAATTTGTTATTTTTGAATTGTACAGCACTGTGTAACTTGGAAAACATCATGTACTGACTGTTGCATTTGATACACAAACAAATAGCTAAATAAACATATTAATGGACTGTGAAATAAGCACAGTAGGGCAGAACTCCATACAAATTAGATGATCATTAGAAACTAATTTAGCTACATATTTAATATATATTTCTTCATATAAAAATTTCTGCAAATATTACAACGTGAAAGTGCTTGATTGTGCTGTTGTGTTTGATCACACACACCAGTGGGGTGTGTAGTCACAATTTGAAATCAGACTTACTTTGTTTTTAAATTAACAATGTGGTTAACTTGTTAATATGTTGTTCAAAATAAGCCATCAGGGGCTTTCCATAGTGGCTGAATAAGGCAAGGTTACACAAAAAGGAAAAACCTGAGCTTTCTAATTCACACTTATTGATCAGAGAACAGGATAGTGGTTTAGTCTGCCTAGCTGGTGGTTAGTGCCTTTTTCCTAGGTCATTCATCTTGTTGTGGACTTGTGATGTAAAACTACGTGTCACCTGCAAAAGGACTACTAAGGGTTTTTGTGTGATGAAGTTCCTCACCCCTTGTATAGCAAAGGTTAGTGCTGAAAAAGAAGAAAGAGTCTAACTGCTATAACTAAACAAACAAATAGAAGAAGAAAAAAGAAAAGTACTCAAAGATACAGTATATTTAAAAAAAATGACAAAATGCACAAGCACTGATAGAAAACATGCTTTGAAGTCATTTGAAGCATTAAATAATCTGATTCATCCAAAACGATAAGAAATATTTATGATCTGACTGTGCTTGCAGGTCTGTTTATCCACAATATTCAAAAACTCTGACCTTGCCTCTGTGTATCCAAATTTCTATTTCTAAATAACACACAGTTAAAAATAATAGTAAGATAAAAATGAGGAAGGTTTTGAAATGCAATTTCAAAAATGTATTAAGATCAGATGGCGTCATTATTCTCAAATCAAACTCAGCTGGGAGGATGACTTTCAGAAATTGCAGCATATCATTTATGAGAATATTTCTTCTTCTTCTTTGCTAGAGAAAAAAACACAATGAGAAATTAAAATAGAACCAAAGCAAAAAAGTATCTTCATAGCCATAAATTAGCCTGAGCACTTCAGCAGAAAATGGACAGAGTGGATTTTATTTTTCTGATTTAGTCATATAAAGGTCAGTAACCACTCTGCCTGGGTGCTCATCTAGTCATTGGGTGTTATGAAAACAGTAGGCTATTCCTGCATTGCTGATCAGGGAAAGTCATATTGCTAAGTTTCTATAATTTTAAGGAGGGTAAAGCAATTAACTTATAATTTTCACATAATCATGTATACACGGAATGTATATAAATGTATATAGACTATAAGCATGTATTCATCCATTTTTTAATCCACTTATCCACTTCCAGATTCGAGGGATAAACTTGCAGCTGAGATGTTAAGAAATTATTATTTATGTACTTTAAATAATGTTAGCACTTACTCCTTCACACTGTATTTTAGTTAATTTTATTCTTTAAAATCACCTGAACTGGAATAATCATGTATAACTTGTGTACAGTCAATATTACCTGGTAAAAGACAAAGAATGATGCCAGTTGTCACTCTTAAATAATCATCCGAAGATGACATCCAGCACCATTGTGGTTTTTTTTGCCACAAGAAAAAAGAAAAAAATACAAAAAAGTGGTAACCCCCTCAATCCAAAACAAAGCACAAAAAGACAATGCAAAAACTTCATAAATCAGACATAATTTTATAAAAAAAAAAAAAAAAGTTTAAATCAAAACTGTAAGATACAGTGGCAAAATGATGAACAAAATACAAATGTTCTTTCTTGCTCAGTTAGAAATAGCTGAAAGGGATTGAATATTTTAATTTTGTGTGCAGCCAAATATAAAATCTGTTTTTTTTTTTTTTTAAATATGAGGCTTACGGGACAAATAAAATCAAACCTGCTTAGGGGAGTGACTGTGATTGAATGAAGCATTTTTCCTAGGCAGCATTAAATAAATATCTCTGTGATGCACAGATTACATATCAAAGAAAATAAATCAAAGAAGAACACCCTTGAATTCCTTCTATCTATCTGTTAAATCAAAATCTCTATTCTGTACATACTTGATGCTGGATTGCTTTACATCTACAGCAGTACAAATACTAAGATAAAACATACTTTCAGAAATAAACCTGCTTGAAAATTTGCCATAAAAATTAATATACGGTAATAACACAATTAAAAGGCTAAAACATTTTTCAGTTAACACTGCTAGACAAACACATTTTAAAAAGTTTTTGCCTTTCAACTGCTTAAAAAATTAAGTGTGAGTAGAAGGCAATGCTGAACTAGTGCTGTTTAGGAGAATTGTGGCATTGATGCTGATAACCCTGAGACAAGAATGTAATGGCTGAAAGTGTACAGCAAAAAATAGTTGGAAAAAGTTGGGCTGAAGCAATTTAAAAATATGAAGTGGAAGCAAAATTTCTACATAATGTGACAGTGGTTCCATAGACTATGTAAATGAATGAAAAACTGCATGAATCCAGCAGTGTTCACTATGAGAGAACTAGTAGCATTCATAATGTTCATTGGTATCTTCTCTGTAAAACATCATGATGCGGCCAGTCATTTTGGCATTTACTTAAGCACTGCACAGTAATTCAATTTGTACATCCCTGTTGCAAGAACATGGTTAGCTTGCTAGTCAAACAATGTAATTGGGTGCCAAATAATACAGAAGCATTTGAAGTAGTGAAGCAGTCACAAACAGCACATCATATCTCTTATTTTATAGACTTAATTAATGTGATATATATCTCTCTATTGTCTCCATAATCCTATCCTTTTCTTGGTTTTGCAATGCAGACAATGCTAAACCTATGCATTAGGGAATAATAAGCATTAGTTTTGAGAAAATAATATGATTCAAAACAATAACAAGTGTATCTTGTTGAAAAAATTATCCATGGATTAAATGAGTGCTTTCATTACAATTCAAATTTCAGTGACACTTTAGTTTAGGTACTGCAAAAATGCATCTATTAGTCATTTACTATTATGTATCAATACCTTAACATACACTTTTGTGGGTCTTCATAACATTTAAAAAGCACCAGTAAAGTGTTTATTCATCTCTGCAATGTGACTGACTAACAAAACTTCACTTTGGAGTGGGCTGAGATGGCTTAACCGAGATACATTTCTCTTGATATTACATAATTAGTATAAGACCTGTGAATCTTTCATATTTTTGCCATCATGTCAATATGCCACACTGCACAGAGATTAATAACCTATCTAATGATGCTTTGTAAATGTTACTGTATGAAGACCAAAAGAAGTTTTGTTAAGATCTTGTTACATAAGAGTAAATGAATAATACATGCATTTCTGCAGTGCCTAAAGTGTTACCCAAATTTCATACAGAATGACCTCAGTCTTATTATTCTGTAGAGGGTAGACTGTCCATATGAATATGTTTTAACTTCAATCACCTATTAGACTGATTGTTAATAGCATGTCGGATTCCATGTACAGCATTAACTGAAGTACAGTCTAATCATCCCAATCCCAGCCTAATGCACAAAATTGCTGTGTGTGTGTGTAACGAGAATCAATTTTTATGATATTATAAATTTCAAGAGTAGTACACCTAAATATTTATAATATTTGTATTAATTTCCGTGTTCCATTTATTTTATGCTATTGACAAGTGTGTTTTTAAATTTTTAGGAGAGAGAGACAGATGTTTTGAGGTAAGACAGCTCTACTCACTTAATATGGTTCCAGAGAGTGGTGACATGTTGCATGTTGGTATATACAAGTTAGTATTTCACTGTACTCTGTACATGTGAAAAAAGTGACCTACAGTATAAACCTATAAACTACTATTTTGGTCATCACATAGAACACATGCCTGGCTAAATCATTATTTCTATTTTATATACAACATTTTATTTTAAACTTGCTGATTCTAGAGCAATCTTTACATTATAATAAGTTCTAACCAAAAATATATTCTCTATGTATGTTGTCCTGTAATGTTGATGTAGCATGTTTATGAAACTTTCCAGCAATTTGTCATTTCATTCATTTGTGTTCATACCGTTTTGCTTAATACAATACAATACAATACAATTTATTTTTGTATAGCCCAAAATCACACAAGAAATGCTGCAATGGGCTTTAACAGGCCCTGCCTCTTAACAGTCCCCCAGCCTTGACTCTCTAAGAAGACAAGGAAAAACTCCCAAAAAAACCCTTGTAGGGAAAAATTGGAAGAAACCTTGGTACTGTTGAAAGTAATTGAAGTACATCAGTGTTTTGGGATTATTTGTTTATATTCATACCATTATTTTGGAAATATCATGGATACTGGAAATATGCCGTACAGCTGACTTAGACAAACGTTTCCACCCAACACCCCATACTACCATCACATCACCATGACATTACATGGCAGAGAGAGGTTAGGAGTATGCGCTGATACAGCGCATTGCCACACCCACCACATGAAAATCCAACTCAGTATCTCAGATTAGGACCCTAGTGCAGCCATGCAATGGGTGACACTTTAGCTAGTTCAGATGGAGTGGAACAGTGTGAGGTTTTTTTATGGTGGCTGGAGTGCCAATTCTGCCACCAACCCCAAGTTTTCCCCTGTAGGTTGGAGGGCCTACATGCAGAAATGGATGCAGATTACCATCATACCCAGGACTGAGCAATTGCAGGTTAAGGGCCTTGCTCAAGGGCCCAATGAAGTAGAGTCACTTTTGGCATTTATGGAACTCGAACCAGCATCCTTCCGATTACCAGTGCAGATCCCTAGCCTCAGAGCCACCACTCCACCCACATGGCAACCATGTGCAGAAATTTCACACATGCATATGTAAGATCGCTGCCTGATCTCTTTCGCGCGTGTGTGATATTATGAACCGATAGGTTCTCCAGCCCAATCTGCACCCTGAATAAATAAAAAAAACGCGTGTAGTACTTTCATTTTAAGAGTACATTAGCTGACCATAATGAGAATATTAAGAGTACCTTAATTTGTTATATAACACTGATCCCCTTGTGCTTGCTCATTCACTTAATTGCCACTACGCAGCTTTGCATGCATGCATAATTAGCCATGTGCCACAGGTGCAAGTCACGACAAGCCTTAAAGGAGCCCTCTCCCTCCCTGAGTCAGAAAACACATAAGACCCAGTGAAATAATAACACAAGATCTGGTTCTATTTACAAGGCGTTCCTATTTTTTTGATGGAAGTCTAGTTATTACTAGTTCATAACCATTTGTTGCATTTTATTTGTGTATTTATTTTGTGGTTTATGAGTCTTTTGTTGTTTAAAGCATGATGGCACAATGGTTGACACTGTTACCTCAAAGCTCGGAACACATTTTTGTCCACATTAATTTGTCTAGCGTAGTTGTCAGATGTTCCCCAAGCCCTCATTGACACTTAAAAGACTATTGCAGCATTATAATCCACTCAAAGCTAGTTCAGCTCCACTTCCCCATTGACTTTTAATGCATTTTTGAAGAGTTTGGTGAAGTTCCCAAACATTTACGTTATTTTACTGAACTTAATGTGAAGCAAACACCATTTGATTTGCTCATTGCTAGCCATGGCTCATGATGGCCAGTTTATAAAGCACGGCCACACATTATCCTACTTTGTCACAAGTAATAACTTTGAATTTAGTTCTTTCTATGGTGCTAATTTTGTAAGTAGATAAAGATTACCTCCCATGGACTAAAATATGTGAATTTCAAGTTTCTAGCAGTTGTGTTTTATAGTTTATGATTCTTTTTTCAGAACCAAGCCAACATGGATGCACAAAAACGTAAAACTGGTGATCAAGCTATCATTCAATGTTTAAGTTTAGAAAAAAATACCTTTAAAGATTCACTGTTGCCTGATCATCACGTGTCATATGCCAAAATCAATAGATGGGCTGCAACACTTTTCAAAGTTGACTCAACTGGTCTGGTAAGCCTTTAGTTTTAGCAACAGAATAAAATGCTTCCATTGTGGAGCGAATCATAATTGGGAGTCAAAAAGTGACAGTACACAAGAAGAAATTAGTCACAGGTCAGCTGAATCCATTCTTCATGAAGAATCTCAAGCTAATGAAGTCAGCTACAGAAAAGAGATTGGAAAAGCAAGAAAAAACATTTTATTTAATTTGCATAGAAAATATATTAGTATTTATTTATGGTTGTGCATTGCATTCACCAAATAAATTAATGAGGGTGCACATTTTCTAATAATTTTGACTCAGTATCTCATAATTATAAGATAAATATCTAATAATTATGACTTAGTTACAAGATAAGATCTTGTAATATCTCATAACTATGAGATAATATCTCATAATTATGAGATTAGATCTAATTGTAATTGCAAGAACTTATCTTGTAATTATGAGGTAATAAGTCATAATTACAAAATGTTATTGTGTCATTTTTTATCCATGTACGGTGGTTTTTCCTTCAATGTTCCCAAAAATATGAAGAGCATAGTCATCCTGCAGAGCCACTTTTCTCACTCCATCCTTCTGGCAAGTGGTACAGGACTCTTGGCCTTCACACCAGCAGATTCAGGGACAGTTTCTACCTGCAAATTATAAGGTTACTGAAGAGTCAACACTAGGAATACTAGCTCGGTTATTCAGCTTCAGCCCAAACATTATGGTGCCCTGAAATACGGGGACCATGTATAAAAAGTGTCATAATATCTACATGGTGTGATCGAAATTTGTGCAAATACCTTTATGTTAAAGAATGCAACGTGCATTTTAACCACATTTGAATTGCTTGATTTATAATTTTAAACTGTGCAGCAGAAGGGTAAATCAAGGAAAACTGTGTCTTTGTCCTAAACATTATGGAGGTCACTGTATGTAATGTCCATCTCCTCTCTGTTCTGACTGTGGGGAACCTCTTAACTGAGCTGTGCTAGCCTTTAAACTGACAAAGGAATGCATGTCTTGGACCCGAGGATGCCAGTTCATCCTGTACTTCTTTTTCTTTCCCTTTTTGCTACTAGTGAATCAGCACATAAGCTTATAGCCACAGTGCATGGCACCTGTACTTGAGCTTTATATGTCATGAATCTGTCAGATTGTGTCCCGTGTTCTTCATTTGGGCTCCTTTTTGTCTCTTTTTTGTGTAACATAAAGTATGTTTCATATATGGATTTAGGTTTTTTTTTGTAATATTTCTTTATTGAGTAGTTTAGTTTTCAAGTATAGTTGCATGTTCTTTAATGTCCGTTGGGCTTTGTTGGTGGTCCCTCAAGAGGTGTGTCAGTCTCTGTATGGAACCACCCCAGCGCTTTAAAGGCTGACAGGACCCACTAGTTAAATGCAGTTCATTGACTGTGCTTCGTGGTTTCAGTGATTTCTATTTATTTATTATGCTTTTGTGATTTCCTGGATTTATGACTTTCATGCACTGTTTTGGAACCACTCTTCCTGGATTTGTGTTTTGGGATTTGTTTGCTGTGGAATTTCCTATTTCAGGCAACTTTTGATGTGTTTTGTGTGTTCCTTGGTGCTTTTGTTAACCCTCTTTGCTTTCTATTTCCATTAATAATTCAATGCTATTTTAGAATTGAAACTAGATAAAAACATAATCAGCAACCCTTGTGTTTTCACTTTGAAATATGCCCACTGTTAAAACTAGGTGCATTAGATGAAAATTACAGAAAGATTCTGAGTTGGGGTGTGCCCACCAATGCAGGAGGACCTGTATTCACATACTAATAAAACGTAAAGGAGGAGCACAGCTGTAAAGTATAATACATACTTGATCATTGTGTGTGGAAGTGCCACTTCATTCCTTCATTCATTCATATACTGCCCCACCAGGCAATGGCAACAATAATCTGACCATTTTTCCAACAATCGATTATGCTGGATACGGCATATTTTAATCATTATGCTGCCAACGCTTTCTAAATCTGCCATTCATTGCATGTAGATTGGGCAGTATAGAATAGCATTCAACAAATTCACATAGCATATTGGGCTTTGTTGGGTGCACTTGATTTGGCTCAGGTGAAAATGGCATTGCGTGTTAATGTGAGTCAGTACTGTATCTTTGAAAAAATCAGTTCACAAGTGCCTCTGTATTACAGCTTCCATGGTGGTCTTTTCCAGCCAAGATTTGCTGTACTTCGTAGTCTTTCACACACATGTTGAAAAGCAGAATTCACTAAAATTGACATTTTTTCAAATAAGGCAATGCTAACACAAAAACTTTCATACTTAACTTGTATGATGCAATTGATGCACAGCAAAAAGCTATTCACCTTTCCACAATGAATTCAAAGAAAAATGTATGTATGGTGCTATAACTCTTTCTGAGATTTCAGCAAGCTTGCATTGCCCCACTCTCTAACAGAACATGCAAGAGTAAAGTGAACAGGATATTAGCAATTTTATACTGAGGTTATGTAGCACACAGTGAAAGGCTACAATCCTTTTTATTTTTTTATTGGATTTATTTATTTTGTGTTTATCCTTTTTCTACTTTGAATTCAAAAGCAGATGAACAGCTCTCTTTTCTCTTATGTGACAAATAAAACAAACTCATCATGAGAAAAATATGTTAATACCAAGCTTAAAGCACACTGTGAATCACTACAATCATTTTGTATTATTTTATGTGTTTACATTGTGCATTAATCTGTTTTTCTCTCACAATGCTACTTTTTACAAACTAATGCTTAATGTGTGCTTATTCTATGTGCGTATCTTGCTCTGAAAATGCCTGTTTTGTAATCCTGCACTCTCTCTCTGATCAACCACTGTGACAGGAAGTTTCTAAACAGCATGCTAGTTTTTGATCAGCCTGGGAGGGTTTGTTACTTGATCTTAGGTGTGAACAGACTACTACTTTATAGGTATTCAGCAGACAGAAATCACTTCTCCGTCATTATCGGCTTTTCTTGAAAAAGATTAGTGACAATAACAAGTTTTTAGCAAGTTTTCTGCCTTTCTAAGTGGATTATCTGAAATATTTTTGAAAGTTCAGGTACTAAAGATCTTGAAGAACACACAGGTTTCGCCACAATGGTCTTGTATGTGTCTTCACAAAATTCCTGTACTTGTTCTGAGAACCACTGTTTAATTAGTGTGGAAGTTCAGCCTGGACACAGACAGGCAGACACCACTAAGTCCAACACACGTGTTTATTTACAGTATTTACACTTGCCATGTCCCGCACAGCACAAAGTGCCCCAGCACCAATCACCCATACTGTATGTCCGGGCCTTCTAATGCCTTCTTTCACCGCCTCCACTCCTCTCCTCCGAGCTCTGTCCTCTTCCTCCCGACTCCAGCTGATGACTGGAAGGAGGCGGCCCCTTTTATTCCCACTCAGATGCACTCCAGGTGCCTCCTGATGAGCTTCCTGCGGCACTTCTTGGTGTGGCAGAAGTGCCGCATGAGCACCCGGAAGCACTCCGGGTGTCCCTGGGCACCCCCTGGTGATGGCCACAGGCCCCTATAGGGTTGAGCTTCCATGCTCCATTCCTGTGGCCCCCATACCAATCAGGGTGGCTGCCCTCTCATGGTCCGGGGGAGATATAGACTCTCTCCCGGCCCTTCTTGGCGTCCACCACATTAGGAATTTAGAAGCTGAATATATTCCTGACTTGTGAGTAGGAGGACATTGGTATGGACCAAGTGAAGATAATTCCATGCCAGGCCAGGGGGTGTCAGGGTGCACTAAACATTCTTCTGTTACCTCTGCAGACCAGATGCAGGAAAACCTGTCTGACTCATCCTTGAAGACACCACTTCTGGTTCCGGTGCCTAGGACAACGTCACTTCCAGTTCTGGCGCCTAGGACGACGTCACTTCCAGTTCTGGTGCCTAGGACAACGTCACTTCCGGTTCTGGCACTTAGGATGATGTCACCTTTGGTTCCATTTATGATGTTGAAAGAAGATCACTTCCTGTTCCCATAGGTCACTACCAGGTCTAACCTTTTGCAGCCAGGGATAATACATGGGTGGCTGCCCCAAACCTTTTTCAGTGTGTCAGGTCTCTCTCTATATATTTATATATATACTAGGGGGCTCGCCCCCTGCTTGCTTTGCTTGCCAACCCTCCCTGGGCCTGCGCTATGTGCCAGCCACTTCGTGTCTTTGCCGCTCACGTTGTGAAGAGGGGGGCTGAACGCACCCCAAGGAGATGCGGTTTCTCCTTCGAAACCCCCTCTTAAACGGTGATACAATGTGAAACAAATACAGTATACACTTCAAACATTTAAAAGACTGTACAGCAGCTGTCCTACTCTTTATCTTTTATTTCTGGCCCTGGGCGTGGTTAAATCTCTTGGTACAAAGTCTCGTCTCGCGGGACATGAGTTCTTATATTTTTTAGTTTATAATTTAAAACCCGATGGGTCTGCGCTGAGAAGGAGGCCATGTCACACACGTGCGACTAGGAACAAGCTAAGTGGACCAAGTGGAGGTAATTACCCGCCAGGCCAGGGGATGGCAGGGTGCTTTAAACTTATTTCTGTTATCTCTGCAGACCAAACACGTGAAAATCTGCCTGGTTAAACGTCACTTCCTGTTCCGGCACCAGACTGACGTCACTTCCTGATCCAGCACCCAGACTGACATCACTTCCTGTTCTGGCACCCAGACTGATGTCCCTTTCTGTTCCGGTCAAATGACATCACTTCCAGTTCACAGCATATAAAACCTCCATCTTTCCAAACCAGTTCATTTAATTCTGGGAACTCAACCAAAGATCATCCTCTTGTTTTCTTTATAACCTTTTGCAGCCAGGGACAATATATGCGTAGCTGCCCCAGACCTTTCCAGTGTGTTGAGACTCATTCTTTCACAATATATATATATATATACACACATATCTATATCCTGGCCAAAAAAAAGTCTCACACTCTAACATTTAGTTAGAATGCCTTTAGCATTGATTACGGTATTTATTGGTGGTATTGTTTCAGTATGTCACAACATTCTTTCTGTCCAGACTTGCATTACTTTTTCACCAAGATCTTGTACTGATGATGGGAGAGTCAGACCGCTGCGTAAATACTTCTCCAGTACATCCAAAGATTCTCAATGGGGTTAAGGTTTGGAATCTGTGGTGGCCAATCCATGTCTGAAAATGGTGTCTCATGCTCCCTGTTACAATTTGAACCTAATGCATCCTGGGAATCTGTCGTCTTGGAATATGCCTGTACCATATGGGAAGAAAAAAATCTATTGATGGAAAAACCTAGTCATTCAATATATTCACGTAGTCAGCTGACCTCATTTTTTGCGCACGTAATGTTGCTGAACTTACACATGACCCAGTGAAGCAACCCCAGATCATAACACGGCCTCCACAGGTCAGTAGTCACTAGGCATGATGGATGCATCACTTCATCTGACTCTCTTTTTACCCTGATGTGCCCATCACTCTGGAACAGGGTAAATCTGGACTCAAAAGAACACATGACCTTTTTCCATTTCTCCAGAGCTGAATCTTTATGCACCTTATCAAACTGGAGTCTCAAAATCAGTAGAAATCACTGATGTGTTTAATAGTGAAAGTAAGAGCACTTCCACATCCACAATGCAAAGAGAACTCAAGGTATTGGGACTAAACAACTATGTAGCCTTAAGAAAACTACTTCTCAGATAGGTTAATCAGAAAAAAGGCTCCAGTTTGCTAAAGTGCATAAAGATTTTGGAGCCTAACCCACCTTGCAAGGCAGGAATAATCTCTTTGACTCATTTCAAAGAATGTATTGTTAATTATGAAGCTCATTTGAAAAAATTATGTTATTTAAGACAACATAAATAAACTGCATTCATTAATTTTTTTTTGACTACTTTATTACATGTATAAATAAACAGCATGTTTCTAGTTGAGGTTCTAACAAGCATTTGGTGATTCTCATGTGAATACGTAAAACACTAGTTAAAGGTTCCCCTTTATGTCCTGCTGGCGACCCTGGCCACAGCCGGTCTGTAGCGACGAGATAGTGATGCCACTTACACACCAAAGAACCCCACTTCGTGTCCCCTGCTTCCTCCCCTCAGGCTTTGTTTCATGTTTAACACAGAGTTTGTTAAATTCGAAAAGCAGACCTATTATTTCCAGTGAAATACTCTAGGCTGGAAGTTATGCTTTTGGCTTTAGAGCTGCAAAAATACTGTTAAATAAATGTTTCTGGTTTTCTTAGGCCTCCAGTGAAAAAGAACACTATGTACAAGTTTAATGGTGTATGTAATGTCAGCACCTCTATGTACGGAAATGACAATGAAATGACAGACACAGAAGAATTAAAGGAGAAACTGTCCTTCTATGCTTGAGTTGTACCAGTGGTTTGCACTTGGTCTTTATTTCCATGAATTCTTCTCTTGATTCGTAATATGTACTAGGCATTTAAGAATTTACTGTGGAAATTGAAAATTATTACCATAGCTGCTGGAAAATATACATGTATCCTGTGTTGAGTTTACTTTGTTATGACCATTTTTATCACTGAAGGATACAATTTCAAAGCCAACCTCAACCTTCTTTCCAGTTTTCTAGAAATAAATATTAATTTCATAACAATACTAAAATTAGACTCAGACAGTGCTACCATCGTATTCACTGTATATCAAGGAGAGGATAACAAGAAAACTATGTTCAACCACTCTTCTAGGAATTGAGAGTCTTTATTTTGTTCATGGTTTTTTCCTGTTTCTGGCAGTCTTTGTTAAGAATAAAATTTAATGTAATATCTACTTACCATACAGAGAAAATGGAAAAAAGAAAGTCTAAAGTGGGAAATGAGAAAATTATGCATTGTAGATGATTTTCAGTCAAAGCTGTTCTTCCATTTTCTAGAAGTATTCACAAATCAAGAGCTTTAGAAATTTCACCGGTAATGTGTCCATGAATCCTTAAATTACCTAATACAGCATCATATTCTGTGGTACACAAAGGCTCTAATATTTTGAGTAACTTAAAGAGAGCATGCTCCAAAGTACTTGAGAATCTGATGACAATATTTTGCAAATACTTGCTCACTGTAAGTGCACCAGGTCTGCGGAAATGGCGAATCGAACAGGATGTGGTGGACAGCATGTGGTGAATGACCGTCCATCCTGATGAGGACCAGAGAAGGTAAATGGAAGAAAGACTTTTTTTGTGGTCCTTTTTCCTTTCCAAGTTACATTTTTTGATTATTTATTAACTATTTTAGTACTTTATTAAACACATATTTTATTGTAGCTTATTTACTTTTTTATATATAATGAAAGGAGACCTGGGTTCTTATGTATAAATGGTATGTATGGACAAAACTGTTGTGTACACCTGTTTCCATGATGACTTGGAGATGTATCAAAACTAATCTTGGCGTAAAGCCACGCACATTCCCACACCAGCCTTATCCTGTGCGTACACAAGTTTCAACTTGGTTTTGTAAACTGGCAGCACCCAGCATCAAAGCAGTGTTACTGTTCTAGTGTGGTTTCCCATTCTTTTTTAGATTAACATCCCTGATTAAGGTTTATCAAATACACTGAAATTAACTGCATATTGTTTATAAATGTAAGGCATCTAATTGTAATTAATCTGAAACAATATAATGGTCCACGGAATGGCCAAACTATTCCAAAGACCATAGCTGCTTCAGCGTTGCTACTCTCAGTGCACCACTCAGAGTATTTTAACCCATATCTGAGTGTGGAATCACAGCTGTACAGTAGCTGATCAGAAAGCTTTACAGTAGGCTGTGTTGAAAGCGCAGAGGATGGTTTATCGGGATATAGCATCTACCCTAGAGAACATTTAGAGCACAAACTGCCTCAGCCATGTGCACAGTCAATTTAAACTTCTCCCATTCAACAAACGCTTCAGAGTCTTTCCTGCACCTCAAGGTTCAGAAACAGTTTCATCCCAAGAGCTATAAACGCATTCAATCAGTCCATCAAGTGGTCCCGGTAGAAGAGAGTGCGTATTTACAGATGATAGCGAACTGGCTTCTAAGTCAATTTAGATTTCCAAGAGCTATCTTCTTGGAGCTCTTGAGATCATTTTTAAGATAAAATGCATTAAAGTATGTATATTATATTATACAGATACATTTTTAACTTAATTTAAATAATGTATACTGTTAGTAATTAAACAAGTAGCCATGGTGGTGCAGGAGATTGGTCCTGCCTCGCACTGTATGCTTGCTGGGACTGGATAGATAGATGGATGAAATAATTAAACATGTACTACGAGGATATTTCAATGTTCCTTAAAAGTTTTGAAGAATCGGCGTTCTAAACTTACAGATAGTTTGACTTTTATCGAAGAGCTTATTGTGTTGTGATTAGTGGAGAAAGAAAAGGAAGAACAGGAATATGGGGTTGCTACATTTGAATGAGACAGTACTGCCACATTAAATTATTTCATTGAGGGTGGCGCACATCCCAGCAAGCATCTTGCGAGAGGCAGGAACAATCTCTGGACAGGGTGCTAGCTCATCACTACCAATACGCCACTGTGCCCCTATGTTTAATACATGCTTTAATTCACTTCATCATGAAAATGATATCAATTATACATCTTAGTATTTAAATTGTTCAGAGAGCTGTAATATCATGAATATAATGTATTCTGTGTCCTGTCGGTGTAAGAGAAAGCCCATTTAAGAAGCACGTAGTGATTCACACACATAGAACACATACGTAGAAGAACACATACAATATGCAGCATTTAATGTACTACTTTAGTTAGGATGGGATCGGATTAAAGTGGACATTTCAACCTTTTTTTTTCACTGTATCCCTATTTTTTTTCCTCTGTACCCTAATACGCCTCCACATGACACTCAGACGGTGGGCTATGACTCATCTTTTCACGTTGACTTTAATATCTGACCACTTCTTTTTCATTTCGGGCACTGTGCGACTTTCTGAACTTGAACTTCTGAGTTTCTCCGCAACTCTATATCACTCAATCAACTTCCTTTTGTTGTTTATACTATTGCTTAGGCCAGGGGTCCTTAATCACGGTCCTGGAGGGCCGCAGTGGCTTCAGGTTTTTACTCTAACCCAGCTGCTTAATAAGAAGCACTTATTGCTCAAGTAACACTTCGGCTTCACTTTAGCTGTCTCACTCGTTAAGATTTTGAATCCTTATTGCTTATTTTAGTCTTAAACAGCTGTATTCTTGGTTTTTAATTGCAATAACATGCAAATGACAAAAGAGACCAGCATTTCTCCATTTAGCTTGTTACCATTTACACCTGTGTGTATTTATCATGCACTATTGGGTTTAATTAAATACTTGGAAGGAAAGTGAAGAGAAAAAAGTGAAGGACTGAGAGTTATTAATCGATTTTAGCCTTCAAATCATTTGGATGATATCCTTAGAAAGGGGAAGAAAATCTAGAATATGAGAATGACTTAACATAGAGTTAAAGCACTAACAAGCCACAAAAATAAATTATTGGCAAGAATTGCTTTCTTATTAAGCAACCAGGTTAGAACAAAATCCTACAGCCACTGTGGCCCTCCAGGACTGTGATTGAGGACCTCTGGCTTAGGCCAACAAATTGCACATTCTTACTTGCCTCCACTTCACATTCTCTGTTTTTTCATGTGCTTTTGCCATTGTCTTTTAACCAAACACTGAATGGGGAAGGTGATATTTATATTGATTTGCATATTAAAATATGCAAAATTCTTGGAGTAGTTGGGGTGGGACAGCAGGCACGTGCACATACATTACACTGACCAGGATTTATTGAGCTGAACTGCGTGGAAGTTGTCTTACTCACGGTTTTGAATCTGAATTTATTTTTTGTGCGTACACACATTTCCACTTTTGTCCATACACCATGTTTTAGAGAGAGTTCTACGCATGGCATTATGCATGAGGGCCTTGCACTTCACTTTGTTTTGAGCAATTTATTTTTGTGGAATAAAAAGCAGCATTTGCACTTTGCACCATCTCATGCTTGTTGGTGTGTTCATTGCACTGGCTCATCCCGATCACGGCTATTGATGGTTCTGATTTCAAGGACCCTGTGGCAGCTGCATCTAACCTAGACCGTCATACCAGGTATATCGGTGATGACGGTATGTTTTAAAATCATTAAACAAAACTGAGAAGTTGCTTATAGCTTAGTGTTGACACTCAGTAATAGATACAGCTCTCCTTTCATGTTTCCTATTTAAAACACATTTATTTAGGTCCTTATTCTTCTCTGACTAAAGCTCCTTCTTCTGTTCTAACCGATTAAGAACTAGTGTATGAAATACCGAAAGTAACTGAATTACGTATATCACCTAGGTTTTCACATGCAATATTTAGTTCATTGGCAAAATTATGGGTCAAACAGCAGCACTTAGGTTCTGGCCAAAGATATACTTCAAGAGTACTTTGCCAGTTAAACTTTAGACACCCATTAATAGCTACAATTTATGAGGGAGGACTACACAAATAAGGTTCCATTTTCTACTCCCATTTCAATGATGTCACTTAGTAAATTATGTTTTTTAATATCCACTAATTTGTGTTTGTAGTTTTCATTGTCCTTGACATTTTTTGTATCTGTTCATTTTGATTGCTAGTTTATTTTTTGCTAGGCAAGTGATGCACCTGTCATGTGACCCGTGTTATAATGACAACAAATTTATAAAAGATGGCAGCTTGCATTAAACAGCATCCTGACTTTTAGGATAAAATGAACTATTCATGCACACATCGGGCAAGATATGAGCCAACCACAGCTCTGTTTTGAGAATCCACTTAGGCTATGAGCCCAATTCAAGTGCCTTCAAGATGGGAAATGTGAGTAGAGCAGAAGGTAAACTTTTGCAGGACTGGAGGAAGACACAATTACATTTTGGTTTGAATCAAATAAGCAGTACCATCCAAACTTCCAATTTTGTGCACTTTCTCACCAAAGTATGCCAAAAGGAGTCCTGTAGACCTTTTATCTTTCATTTCCCTCCTTTTACTGCCAGAAGAGCATCATCTCCAACTCACCTTCTGAAGAAACACTGAAGGGGCCTCTAACTTAAGGAGTGGCTTTCAGCTATGTTCCAAAATGTATTCTGCAGTCAAGAATGAATTATTTTGATGCCTGGTGTTCCTGCAACCCAGTGTTTTCAAGGGGGGCTTTGAAAGGTTATGTCTGTCTGCTTTTAGAGGTTCACACTACCTTGTTCAAAGCACCCACCCAGGATTCACCTCTCCCATACTGACAATGGTATCTGCACCTGTTTCACTTTGGAGGAAGATATGTTTTTTGCCCTGTCATAATCATGTGTCATCTCTACAACTGCTTCAGTTCTATTTATGGTCTATGTTTTTTGACAGCCCTCCCAGCCTTGACTCTCTAATAAGGCAAGAAAAAACTCCCCAAAAAACTTTATAGGGAAAAAAATGGAAGCAATATTGGGAAAGGCAATTCAGAGAGAGACCCCTTCCAGGTAGGTTGGGCATGCAATGGGTGTGAAAAATGGGGTAAATACAATACAGAACACAAGTAATCCTCTTCACAGAGATAAATGGACAATCTATCATTACCTCCTCAGAAAATGCAATAGTACAAACAACCTTGTTCTCGCACAGCTCTCCTCATCAACTGCAAGCGCAGAATGCCACAACAACTCTCAAGACAAAATGCAAGAATAGATTATACCATTTACTAAATATAAGGATACGGATTACATATACAGATAGAGTCTAATACTGTTGTACATAATGTTGAATAGTAGTTAAATCAAATGAATAAACTGTGGATTTTTATGTAATGCATCTGTAAATAAATTCTTATGGTATTCACTTGTAAAATACTATAAAAAGTAAAGAATTGACTAAGTCCTATATATGCAAGTGTCATGTAAGCTTAAAGTCCTGACCTTCAAGTTTCAAGTCTAGTTGAGTCACTGGATTTATTAAGGCAAATCAAGTCAAGATTTCAGTAAAAAAAGTGCAGACGCTTTCACTACTATCTGAAATTAATCTAATTATGATAATGTCAGATGTGCAAAACAATTCTTAGAAGGAAGTAACAGCCACAGATATATAAATAATTGTTTTTCTTTGATATAATCTTTTTCACAGATTCTTTGTATCTGCACTGCATCCAAAACACAGTTTATTTAGGAAAATTATATTTTGAAAGGATATACCAAGGTTCAAGATTTTTTTATTCAAGATTCAGAGTTTTTATTTTGTCATGTTTATTCAAGAAATCATAAAAATTCCTTTGTCAGTTTCTTTCAATAACTTAGGGACGTAAAATAAAAACAAAGATAGGTTAAAATTTACACATAATTTCTAACATAATTACATTATTTGAATCAAATCCTTTGATAGCTACTTCTAGCTGTTTGATAGTATGTCAATCTAAAAAAAAGAAGAAGAAGTAGACTGCATTTTGGTCTGAGGTCTATTCAAACTGTGTTGCCTGTTGCAAGATCATCTCTAGTAAACAAAATCACACAAAAATATCAAAGACAGTTATAAAGATAAAAGATAAATAAATAAAACAATACAGTTTCATACAATAATAGAATATAGATGTTATTGAATACCTTTGGCAGTGTTCAGCTAGTGTAATGTTTTTATTTTCTCATATCCCATGAAACAAATCAAAGTTACCATATTAGAATTAAACAACATGAGAGACACAAGTGCACACTGTCCACACTGGCATGCACACAATGAATTAAGGTGTTAAAACATTCTTAAGTTTTTTATCACTTACACTACGTTAAGCCTCTAAATGTCTTAACCTTCTTATCAATATCTAATTCATGTTTTCTGTGACTTAGGTTGCATAACAAAAGTAACACTGCATAAAGTTTCAGCCCTTCTAGAAAAATTTAACAGCGGCAAGTTACAGAAGAGTGTTACAACATTAGCCAAGACAGTAGCCTTGCACATCGCTTATGGAACAGCACTTACGAGACCTTACTTACTGTACTGTATATGATAAAACACTTACAGTGTGCCCTTTAGCAGCACCATTTTGTGTGGCTAGGAAGGTGGGACAAATCCTCACTTGGATTGGCAATTCACATAGCTGAAAAAACAAGTGGACTGTGTGTCACATTCACACTCCATGTGAGCAGTGGGGATTCAAATTGGAGCGGGACAGTATGGATCAAGGTTAGAGAACAGTATGAGAAACAGGACTGGCGGAACTGACAGGCTGTGGGTTCTGAGGTTAACGTGGCTTATCAATTGAAAAAATGAAACATCATTCACAGTATTTGGGACATGCTTTCTAGCTAGTGTTCCTCTCTTTATGAATCCTGAAATTGTAAAAGTTGTTGTTATGTCAGCCACTTTTGACCCACACATCTTGCTGATAGCCATCCAATCTTTGCAGTATACTCTGCAGAATGAGAATATCCTAAATCGACAGTTTTCAGGGCTGATCCCACCATTGCGTTGAACCTCCAACACTCTTATTAATCCTGATGAATTATGAAGATATGAAATGTGAATAGTATAATAACAGAATTTAGATTAAATGAATGAAATCTGAAAAATGATAATTGTGGCCATTCAACACGAGGCATTTATGTAATTTATCTCTAGTCCTAGCCAAATCTCAAGTCACCAGTAAGCAAGTCTAAGTCAACTCTAGTCTTTATTCAATACTGTTGAACAAGTCACACGTCAGGAGAATGAAAACTGGATTCTATTCAAGTCATGTCATGTCATTCGAGTCATCTGCCTCTGATAAAAAGTGTTAGAATGCTAAACAATAAAAGAACCCGAATATGCCAACAAGCCAACATCCTCCTATGCTGAGGTGTTACCCATTGCATGGCTGCACTCGGGTCCCATTTCAGGATCTTGAGGTGGTTCGTCAAATGGTGGGTTTGGCAACACTTTGTATCAGTGCAGTCTCCCAACCAACCAACTCAACACATTGCATTGACTGGCACAGCTTTTTTTCCTTATGGAAGAAATTCCAAGAAGTTCATAAACATTTTCCTAATTTTTATATGTGCTTCTAGCTAGCAAAAGGAGTAATGCATCTGTTTTTCAAAATAAATTGAAATAAGAGTTCTATTTCATGCAGGTTCTCCAAGTGATTTTCCATTTTATTTCAAGAATAATGATAGTATGGGTAACTGTTGTACAGCTGTAAAAATATTAACTTATATTACTTATTATCTTGTATTTACAAACTGAACCTACCATTTTCACCTATTCAAATACACTTATCAATTTATCAGACACATTTGCTAAAAGCTGATGTTATTATAATAAAAGACTCTTGGAGTATTGCTTAAAAAATGAATACCTTCTATGAAAATTAACTTAAATACATAAAAAGCTTTACTATACTGTATATATAAAAAAACCTTTACTGGAGAAATGTAAAATTTGTAAATGGCTTCACTACATGTTTCTGTTTTACCAGGCAGTGAAGCAGTGAAGCAAATACCTTGACAAAGGACTTCTTGGACTTCATCAAAGATGACAATTTGCCTTTTCTCCACCATTTTTTTTTTCTTTCTTAGGAATCTTGCCATTAACAAAGACATTGCACTGCAGAAATACAGCATGGTGGTACATTTTAACAGGACTCTGGAGAACCAGTTAGGAATCTTTTTTCTATGTATACACCAGATTGACTATGACCCCACCGGCCTCTGCTCTTAATGAGATACTGCTCAGCCATATTTAAGAATGAGTATCTGATAGCACTTGTAATGCTGGGTGTTTCTGGTTAGAGATCTGTGAGGTTTTGTGAACAAATCTCTTAAAAGTTTTCTTTAATTTAGATTAATTATGAACATGCAATGAGGAGTTTTTTCTTCTTCAAGTATCATGCTGCTTTTCAACCAAAAGAAAACACCCAATTAAAAAAATGCACAATTATGCATTCAATGAAAAAAGTACAAAGGCAATTGATGAATATTAGAATTATATAAATGACACACCATTTAAATGTATGGAATATTTTTGTTTTACTTTGAATAACTTGTTACAGTTAATATCTTCAATGTTCCCTGTGTAAAGTACAGTAAATTGTACAAGAAATGCTTTAATTATTTTGATTTAGTGTTATACTTTTGAAGAGAGAGCAAATTTCTTTTGTTAAATACTCAGACTACTACTCTAAATTATCACTGATTACAGGGTTTGGCATCTGAAGCTTCCCATCATTTTACAAAAACAATTTCAGAGATCTGTATTTTCTGTTTTTGTCAAGGCACACGACATAACTAAATCATTATGTTTTGTAAGCTGAAATAACTAAGTCATTATGTTTTGCAAGTTGAAATGTTAAAGGTGTGAATGTTAACTCCAAAGAAAAGTGGTATCATATTTAAAAACATTGAAGTCAAAATTTGTCTTCCTTAAGTAGAAGTATTTACATGTTAAACATCAGTCTATGCTGAAAAGAGAATGATTTTTGCCAGATATTTCATTTTAACAGAAAGACTACAGAAGTGAGAATACTAATTCATAAAGCAGCCCTGTTTATAGCTAAAGTAGTAATCTTTGACTCGGAAGGGTACTACATTAAAGTCTCTGGGAGAAGGAACAAAACACAATTGATAATGACAAAAATACTTACACTTAATTGGAATGATAAATAATTCATTCTATGGTCATGCAGCAGGAGATGTTGCCTTAGTTTGACACTAAAGGTACAATTGTGGATGATCTAAAACTGGTTTGATAATTTCACATTTCATCAAGGACTGTAACCTGTTTGACCCATTGAGGTTTCTCTACCCATATTTGAGACAATATTCTTTCTTTTTTTGCTCAGTATATCACACTTACATACAAACTGTCACATACTATTTTCTTTTCAATAATGAACTACTCTGCTTACTTAACTTTTGTCATTTTTATGACATTTATTAATTCTGAATGTGCTTTTTTATCACTAATCCATTGAGAAAATGATGACTCAGTTTTTGTCAACAGCAGACAAAGAATTGATTTTCATGCAAATTGATTTTTGGTAAAATGAAAGTTTGTCCAAAGACATCTGCAGAATCAGTTTGAGAAACACCAAAAAGCATATATTTATGTGGACTAATGATATCTTACAGTTTATGCAAAAAAAAGACAAGTCATAAATGCCTAGAAATTAAACACAGATATTTCTATTTTCTATTTATTTATGTAGCATGCAAATTACCTTTGAACCCAAAATATGTGTGTGGATTAAATTAGTATACTATGACCAAGGGCATATGCTGATAAATAATCAAAACTTTAAAAAATTTGCTTTAGAACAGTCAGGCCTTGCTGGAAGCACATTCATTTTTATTAAGTAACTGGAAGAAAAAACAAACCTGAAGAACAGAAAAGAGTCAAATACTGGAAGATTTTTAAAAGGTGACCTTTATTTTGTTGCGTCATAAGCAAAGTGTCACAACCTCAGAAGACATGCCATCAAAGAAAGGTGTAATGGCCCTAAAGACCAAAGTACAAAATAGCACCACCTGGTAAAAAACAAATATGGCTCCGAAAACAGACCAAATAAATGAATAAATCAAAAGGTATATAATTTACAAAATGGTTTTGGAGGACTTAAAAAATTTTAAAAAGATCAAAACCTTTAACAAGAACATGGTGGGAGCCATGCTTGACTTTGTGGTTGTGTCGTCAGACTTGCGGCCACAAGTCTTGGATACTCGGATGAAGAGAGGGGCGGAGCTGTCAACTGATCACCACCTGGTGGTGACTTGGCTTCAATGGTGGGGGAGGATGCCGTTCAGGCCTGGTAGGCCCAAACATATTGGGAGGGTGTGCTGGGAACATCTGGCAGAGTCCCCTCTGGTAGAACTTCGACCACGTCCCGAGGGAGGTGGGGGACATTGAGTCTGAATGGGCCATGTTCCGTGCCTCTATTGTTGAGGCGGCTGACCGGAGCTGTGGCCATAAGGTGGTTGGTGCCTGTCATGGTGGCAATCCCCGAACCCGTTGGTGGATACCAGCGGTGAGGGATGCCATCAAGCTGAAGAAGGACTCCTGGAGGCAGCTGATAGATACCGGCAGGCCAAGCGGAATGCGGCTTCGGTGGTTGCTGAGGCAAAAACTCGCGTGTGGGAGAGGTTTGGGGAGGCCATGGAGAATGACTTTTGGATGGCTTTGAGGAGATTCTGGTCCACCATCGGGTGTATCAGGAGGGGGAAGCAGTGCAGTGTTAACACTGTATATGGTGGGGATGGTGCACTGCTGACTTCGACTCGGGACGTTGTGAGTTGGTGGGGGGAGTACTTTGAAGACCTCCTCAATCCCACTAACATGCCATCCAATGAGGAAGCAGAGCCTAGGGACTCGGAGTTGAGCTCCCCCATCT
This sequence comes from Polypterus bichir lapradei, assembly GCA_026402145.1. Taxonomy (NCBI): domain Eukaryota; kingdom Metazoa; phylum Chordata; class Cladistia; order Polypteriformes; family Polypteridae; genus Polypterus; species Polypterus bichir. The sequence goes on from JANRMT010062792.1 coordinate 94,541,262, forward strand.
CTAGGACTGAGGTCACCGAGGTGGTTAAAAAAACTCCTTGGTGGCAGAGCCCCAGGGGTGGATGAGATATGGCCGGAGTTTCTCAAGGCTCTGGATGTTGTAGGACTGTCTTGGTTGACACGCCTCTGCAACATCACATGGACATCGGGGACAGTGCCTCTGGATTGGCAGACCGGGGTGGTGGTCCCCCTCTTTAAGAAGGGGGACTGGAGGGTGTGTTCCAACTACAGAGGGATCATACTCCTCAGCCTCCCTGGAAAAGTCTATTTGGGGGTCCTGGAGAGGAGGGTCCGTCGGATAGTCGAACTTCAGATTTAGGAGGAACAGTGTGGTTTTCATCCTGGTCGTGGAACAGTGGACCAGCTCAACACCCTTAGCAGGGTCCTGGAGGGTGCATGGGAGTTTGCCCAACCAGTCTAAATGTGTTTTGTGGACTTGGAAAAGGCATTCGACCGTGTCCATCGGGGAATCCTGTGGAGGGTGCTCCAGGAGTATGGGGTACCGGACCCCCTGATAAGGGCTGTTTAGTCCCTGTACAACCGGTGTCAGAGCTTGGTCCGCATTGCCGGCAGTAAGTCAAACCCGTTTCCAGTTAGAGTTGGACTCCGCCAGGGCTGTTACTGCAGCCAGGGCGTTGAGGGGGTCCAGTTTGGTGGACTCAGGATTGGGTCACTGCTTTTTGCAGATGATGTTGTCCTGTTTGCTTCATCAGGCCGTGATCTTTAGCTCTCTCTGGATCGGTTCGAAGCTGAGTGTGAAGCTGCTGGGATGGGAATCAGCACCTCCAAATCCAAGACCATGGTCCTCAGCCGAAAAAGGATGGAATGCCCTCTCAGGGTTGGTGGCGAGATCCTGCCCGAAGTGGAGGAGTTCAAGTATCTTGGGGTCTTGTTCACGAGTGAAGGAAGAATGGAACGTGAGATCGACAGGCAGATCGGTGTGGCGTCCACAGTGAATCGGGCTCTGCATCGGTCTGTCGTGGTGAAAAAGGAGCTGAGTCATAAGGCAAGGCTCTCAGTTTACCAGTCGATCTATGTTCTTACCCTCACCTATGGTCATGAGCTATGGGTAGTGACCGAAAGAACGAGATCGTGAATACAAGCGGCTGAGATGAGTTTCCTCCGCAGGGTGTCTGGGCTTTCCCTTAAAGATAAGGTGAGAAGCTCAGTCATCCGGGAGGGAGTCAGAGTAGAGCCGCTGCTCCTCCGCATCAAGAGGAGTCAGATGAGGTGGCTAGGGCATCTGATCAGTATGCCTTCTGGACGCCTCCCTGGTGAGGTGTTCTGGGCACGTTCAACCGGGAGGAGGCCCCGGGGAAGACCCAGGACACGCTGAAGGGACTATGTCTGCCGGCTGGTCTGGGAACACATTGGGATACCCCCGGAAGAGCTAGAAGAAGTGGCCGAGGAGAGGGAAGTCTGGGCATCTCTGCTCAAGCTGCTACCCCCATGACCCAATCTCGGATAAGCGGGAGAGGATTGATGGATGGATGGTGAGAGCCAGAGGTTCTCTTTGTTACCAATGTTACTTGCCACTGATATTCAACCTTTTGATATTTTGAGCTGTAAACAATGAGACATTTTGGTGATTGTAAATTATGGATTTGATACATGAATATGAATATTTAGTATTTAGTAGTGCCATATAGATTAGCTAACACCCCAGCTGTTTTGAGAACTTTGTAAATGAAATGTTTCAGAATATTTTGGGCATTTATGCAATACTTTATATTTAAAATATATTATCATTTTCAGAAAATTAGGTCAATTATGAGAAATGTGAAATAAATTATCTAGACTGTGGCATAATAGCTTATACGTAAAATTTAAGGAGCGCAAGTTTCAGAAATTATATATTATTTTTGAGATATGAAATTTCCAACCATAGAATAAGTATGAATTCAAATAAGACTTTTTTTTAGTGTGAAAACTCTGGAGAATTTAAAATAGGCAAAAAGGTTTTATAGTTATTATCTAACTTTTACTAAAAACTTGAAAAACATTGATCTTTGCTATAACATAATTAATTAAAAAGCCCATTTTAAAACATTTTAGAGAGACTTCAGAAGCTGTGTGGATTTTTGAAAACCTGAAGTAGATGTTCGCCAAAGCCACTGTTTTGTGTCACCCAGATCCTAATTTATACTTTTTAGTGGAAGTGGATGTGTCCAATATGGCAGAAGGTGCTGTACATTCTCAACAATTCCCAGATACTGGCAAAGACCATTAAAGTACTTATTATTCAAAGAAATTAATCCCTAAGGATCACAATTATGATATGGAGAAGAGTAAATTGCTTGTTATTAAGCCTGCATTAAAACATTGGCATCATTGGTTGGAGGGTGCTAATTTCCATTCATTGTTTTTATAGAAAATATAATTGTTTAAAGATGGCCAAAATGTTGACTGCTTGGCATACTTGCAGGGCATTGTTTTTCATGGGTGAAAGTCATGGGTGAATTGACTTTCTAGTTGTTGAAGCATCTTGGATATGCACAAGAGTAAAGCATGCTTTCTTTCTGACAGTTTGATTTGCTTTACTTAAACTTTTAATGTTGTAGCCAGTAAATACCCTGTTAATGGGTGGGCTCCTGACCAATGAAAGGAGGTGGGGGCAGTGGTCTTCAATTCAAATGTGTTTCGTGTTCAAACTTGTACCACTTTAATTTATGAGTATTTTTGAAAGTGATATTACTGTGAATTACGCGTGGGCATGACAATCATTTACTCTAACCATCAGTAAGTTAACACATAGATTTTTTGCATTGGGAGCTTTAGAGATTTCTACATGGAAAATATGTTTGCATCCATTGGATATTCATATGTCAGACTCTCAAAACCGTTAACCAATTATTAGTTTTCAACCTCTGCATGTTTGTGTGTGAGTGTTGTGAATTTGGACTAACAAATTAAAATAAGAGCTGAATGCTACAAAGAAAGGCTGAAAATTTACAGATTATTAAAAGGAAGAAATCCCCTGGCCCAGATGTAATAAGACTTTATAAAACTATATAAAGATAACATACAATATTACAAATAATACAAAATTTAAAAAACAAGAATCAAGTTAAAAGAAAGATTATGTAGCAAAAGCCAATACTCAGTAAACAAAGAAAAACAAAATATTAAAGAAAATAAATTAAGAAGTAAGTTATTACAAAGATTCCCACAAGTAAGTCCTCAAGACAAGAAATCAAAATCAGAATACAAGAGATAAAAGATCAAAAGAAGAACTCAATCAAAATGGTCAATAGAATGACAAAACTTTCAAAACATCATAAAGGAAACACATAAGAGGAACAAGGCATTAAGTTCAAGAAATGGCTAATGCCTCAGCAAAAACTTAAGGCCAATATGTACTTTAAACAGAGCTGTTTAGATTAAACCCAAACATTGATAGTGGGGAATGTTATCAGGATAAAATGACACAAAATACAAAAAGTGCAAACAGACTATGATACAAGAAAGTAAGAGAAAGTTACAAAATTTACAAAAACGGATACAGTTATAACAGTGAGTGCCCTGGTCCCCTGGTGCCTGTATGAGCACTAGGAAAAAATGACCTATTGGCCGCTTTGGTACTTGTTTTGTTTTCTGCTCTGTTCCAGCATTTATTAACTTTCTCGTGTTTAGGGTTTTCTATGTTTTTTTTTCTTAGTTTTGTTGTGTTTTTAGTTTAAAAGAGATTTTGCAAAGCCAGATTAATTTTCCAGTGTTTTCTTTACTTACATGTTTCCTCATCTCTTCCGTTCTTAACTAAGTTGTTGGTACTGTTAGAAAAAAAAGTGTAACATATTTTGATTTTAAAGTTCTCCTTTGTTTTTGAATGTCACATTTTACTGTTATTGTCAGCGTCTGAGGTAGATATTAGGGATGTGCAGAATGCCCAGTATTTATTTATTTGTATCTTTATTTGTAGAGGCAGCTTTAACTCAACAATGAATAAAACAGCTAAGATTAGATTAAACAGTGTCAGTCAAGAAAAACACACCAGTACAATTATTAATATCAATATGTTAAACTCATTTACAGATATCAGAATCGCACCTCAACAATATACACCAGGTGCAAAATTCGTTGTACTATACTATAAACCCAAAAAACTATGAACCCCCGACTGTACAAGACATACCAAAGTTAATTTTATAAAAGACAATGTGGCAAAAACAATAGCAACAGTGTCAAAGGACATCAAAAGAAAACTAGAAGGAAAATTCAGTCCCATGTGCTAATATACTGTGAAAGGAGCACTTTACGCAGTATACCAGAATACTAGTGTCCCAGATTGTGGCAAAGGGGACAAACGATCCTTAACCATAGAGTGTACCTCCTGATCTACAGAGTAATAGGCCAAACTAAGTTCATTGTCCTCCCTCGTGAGGAAGAAAAGGTCAGTCTGTTTCTATGCTTTCTTCCCTTCCTATTCATTTCAGAATTGGTCCAGTTACTTTATCAAGGATTACTTTCACATAGGAAATGTTGCACTATAACTTAAAGACACATTAGGAACATATTACCAAAACATAATGAAGTTTGCACATCATAATCCCTTACATAAGTACAATGAAGATATTTTTAACACTAAGATCCTGCAGAAAAAACTCATCAAAAATTTACAAGAAATAAAGTTGAACAACACCCGAAAAAAGTCAGGGTTCTAATATCCACACTGATATCTGCAAGTCGTAAAGTATTGGATTAGATTTCACCAGTAATGCTACCAATTAAATGGTAACCACTAGAATAAAAATAAAAATAAACAACAGATGCGACTTCAAACAATATTGAATAAGGCTAAAATGAAACATACATACTTTTTTATATGACAAATGATAAATCTAAGAGAACCATGTATATTCAGTACTTTTAATAACTGGTATAGTTGCAGACCATTGTACCCACTAGCATTTTTAGCATTTGTCTTGCACTGAAGCAATGTCAAAAAAAAGTGGGTGCATGGAAGTGTGTAAGTATCAAAGGAAACATCCCAAGTCAAATGATTCATTCAGACCAATAGGGTTTAGCGTTTTTAAATGAAAGATCTAAAATGCTTCTCTACACAGTAGAGCTTTCTGATAGTTGCTGCCCCTTGGACACGATTTAAACTGTTTCGAGACTGATTGCTCTTCTGACAGCCTTCTGATATTGTTCTTATGTTCGACTATACGCCTTTGAACCACACGTTCTGTTTTACTCACATAGAATAAAGAGCAGGTAACCGGTTTGACATAATAGGCATCCCATGGACAGTGAAGACTTCCTTAGGTATGCCGTCGTGCAAAGACCACTATTAGTTCCTGTGTCATGGTTTTGGAATTGGCAGAGTACAAAGGAACAGCCTCTGGGAATCAGGTAGCATAACCAACGAGAACCAAAACATATTTGTTGCCTCTCAAAGAAGTTAATAGGGGTCATACTAGGTCTACCCCGACATACTCAAAGGGAACATCAAACAAGGGAAAAGAAATGAAAGGAGCTTAGCCCCTCCTAGGAATGTGTCACAATTGACACTCAAGACATGAGCTACAAAAGTGCCAGACCTCCTTGTTAATTCCAGGTGCTCTAATTGTTTTTTCATTTCTAAGATGGGCACCCAAGAGATGGTTGTGCACTAGCTCATAGACCTGCTGCCGAAGGTCTGTGGAACTAGGAGTAGTGAATGTTCTGCCACCCGACAAGAGGATATCATTGTTTATCACAAAGTGTGGCCTCTGTGACATGGGATGATGCATGCGCTGGATGTTTGCTAGGACTGCTGCATTTTTAGCATTCTTTAAGGAATTATTGTTCCCTTGCTCCCATTAAAAGGAGCCCGGGGTCTGTTTAAACTGAAACTGTAAGGTTATTACAGGTTTTGGGCCATGATGTCATCTCCTTTTCTGCTGACGTAGTTGGTTGCACCGTCGTAACATTTACCATGTCACATTGTAAAGCCACGTGAGCTCTAGGTACCAGAAGTAAACACAGCGTGGATGGAGCCTGGGACGTGCTTTTGCCATCCATAACTAGGCTTACCTGAGAAGGTGGAGTGGTAATCATCTTGCCGCATTTAGTTTCAGATAAGTCTCGTCCTAGAATCATGGGGTACAGGGGATCAGACAGGACAGCCACCGTGAGACTTCATAATTTGCCCTCGAAGGTATCACATATGAGGCTGTGCTATACTTCTGCGTCTCCCCACGAATGCAGGTTATGCTGGTCTTTTCCTTAACTACTGTCACAGCAGCACAAAGTGGCAAGCAACAATGGAGATGTTACTCCTAGAATTGATTAGAGTGGTGACCCTGTTCCGTTAACCAAAACCACTCCTGTGTGGGGAAGAGACAGAGGATTAACTAGTGCACAATACCTCTCTCCCTGTGCCCAACTGCAGTCCATTGGTACACTTGGGTTCAGGCAGGCAGGCATGGTGTGTTTGGGCTCCTTGCCCTTGAAGCAGTAGGGGATTGCGGGAGTCTTCTCCTTCGGCCTGACAACTGGTTCTGAATTGCAATGGTTGAGGTCCTGAGGGTCCTGAGGTCCTGTTGATCTTGCAAGCATCAATAACATCTGACCTTAGCCAGCACCTGGTTTTCCCATAGATCTAAAATGCCTGTGCACAAGTTGAGCACTTAAAAAAGGATCCATTGGTCTGTGTTTATGCCAAATCTCTTGAGGATCTCTGCTTTGAGCTTGTCATAGTCAGCTCTGTTTTCCTCCAAGAGGTCATAATAGGCCTGCTCTGCTTCATCCTTCAGGAAAGGTGCCAGGCTGTTACCCCAGTGTGGCCGTGGCCAACGATGTTGGGTAGCTGTACGCTCAAATATCAGGAAGTGCATATCAATGTCATCATTATCTGTCAGTATCTGAGAGGGGACTGTGGTCTGGTCATGGTTGAGGATTAGGCTTGCTTCGGTCCTTGCTTCTGACTCTGCCACTTGCACCTTAAGACGCTGGAGTTCAGCTGCCATGTTCGTCAGAATGGAATTCAGGTCTTGCTCCTCTGACATACTAAAGCAGTATCCTGTCAACTACGCCACTGTGAAAAGAAACACAAGAACAAGAAAAAGGTTTGGGGTTCCACCCCATATGTTGTCAATGTCATTTGCTAAGGAGGTGATGTTTTTTCCATTTAGTCTCAAAAGACTGGGTCCAGGATGGGACTGACTGGGAAAGGCAGGTGGCTGGCTTTATAGAAGGTGGGAAGGAAGGGAAAGGTCTAACGGGGCACAAGTGGGTGTGAGGTCAGGAGGAGGGTGTGGCCTGGATCTGGAAGAGGAACCTGTTTGGGGTTTAAGTGGTCTTTCTTTCAGATGATCTGCTGAGGAGGAAGAAAAGACATTAGTGCACTTCTTTAACCCCGACCAGGCGTTTTACATTTAGTCAAGCTCATCGGTTGCCTCCCATGCATATGTATATATTAACTGCATTTGTCCTGATTTGGACTGAACTACAAAACAGTAATGAATTAATAAATTAATATTTAAGTTTAATTAGTTTAAACTGTCCTCGTGCATAGAAAAAAATAGATTAGGACATAAAAAGTGGTTATAAAGTGTCCTACACCTACTACCAGCAAGATGGATGAATGATGTTATGATTTTACAGCACCCCGGCTGCAAATTGACACTCGTGATGATTTTTTGTAGTTTTCTGATACTAACATCAGAGCTTCTCAAAGAAGATGATAATAATAATAATAATATTCAAACTAGTAGGAGAAAAAGAAGAAAACTGGACACTGCACTAAGCTGCACATAATTGCTACAACCTGGGCTAGAGAGTAAAGCACAATAACAGCCACATTTATTTAACAATGAATGATCAACAGCTGTACTTTCATGAGAATCATGGCTATTCTTGTGCTGTTCCTGAAGTCGCATTCATTCTTCCATTGTTCTCAATTGTCTTCCACATGTCATGCCTCTCTGTATGATCCCTCCTTATCTTCTGCAAGACTCTATTTATCCAATGCTCCAGGAGTCTCTGCCTGCCTTCTTAATCTTTGCAGGTTTATAAAGTGTGTTCTGTCTCACATGCTGTTAACTATTACTATTATTTGTTGAACTGTGCTCCTCCTTTGTCTTGTCATTTATTAACAAACCTGTCAGTCACATCCCACACTCACAGTGGTGTTATAAATGTCTATGAAACTCACGTAAAGCGTGTTGGTCCCATAATAAACATTTAAAAACACTACACCCCATGTGTCTCACGTTAGCACCCCTGTATATCTTGTTTTGGTCACGTCCAAAACGTATCTTTAAGGTAAACAAACCCCTGGGTTTGGTTAGTTGTTGTTGGCAGCAATTTGAACCTCTGTTTACATGCTTCTCTTTGTCACAATCCAACCATAGACATCACTCGCCTTGTAAGTATCTTTTATAGTTTTTTTGTTTAATGTATACTGTCTGCTATGTATTGCTTTGTAAATCATAATTTGTTGTCTTTGGTTGTATAACTGTAAATACCTGTATGCTCCCTTTGTATATATATTTTAGTTTACAACGAGGTGCATATAGTAAAAGCCTTCAAGAAAGCGCACCTGTGTAATTTTTATGTGAATGTGCTAAATTGTTTAAGCGTTGCAAAGACAGCATGGAGTGAGGCAGAAAAAAGTGTCATGAAAATGTTACAGGAGTTTGTGAAATGGAGAGCTCAGCATACCTGTGTGATGCTTCGCTGTCAATCACTCTTCCAGCCATAATTATCTTCAGGTTAGTATGCTGGCCGACACAGGTTGCAAAAATGATAGTCTATGTGTTGACACTGTGATATTCTTTGGGATTCATATATATGTGTGCTTGGTTTAACATTAACTCGATTAGATTCATGGGAAAATGTATAAATATGCATATTATCTCACATTCAAAGGCATTCAAGGATTGGTACAAAATTTGAGAAATGGTTAGTTTTGACATACCCAAATCATTTCTATTGTAAAGCTGCATTTTCCCTCTTGCCAAAAATGTAATATTTCACTGGTCTACAAAAAAAATTTTTTGTTTGCTTCTGGGAACTTCAGAGCAGAGCTTTATTAAGTTTTTTACACTGATTTCATGAATGAAATGGGAATTAAGCTAGCACGTCAGGTTTTTGAAATATACATCATTGACGTTTTGACACTTTTGAATATCAATATAATATAGCAACACGATATCTGGAGTTTGGACTATGTCCCACCAAAGTTGTTTTGATGTGTTTATTCTGAAAACAAACCAGAAGACAATACCAGAGGCATGTTAAAGTATATTTATGTCAATTTACCTCAATATAAAAGTGAGGCCAGCGTGCCCAAAAATGTTGGAGGCACTCGCTTTTGCGCTTGTACTGCACATCTGTCTCTCTTTGCAAGAACCAACAGTAGTCACCCATCATGTTTGGAGTGAATTTTTCCTGATATCAGTTTTCCATCACCTTTATATCGTGATGAAATCTTTCCGCATGCTCATCTCTGACATCACTTAGATTTGGTGGGAAAAAGTAGAGATGAGAATGTCAAAAATGCGTCTTCAGTGACATTCTGGCTCCCGTAAGATGATATGCTTTCAGCATATTCTCCACAAGCTCAGTATAATTCTCTGCTCTGTGACTGTCAAGAAAATTCTGGACAACCTGCATGAATGAGGGTGCTGATTCAGTTGGCTTCATTTTCCTGTTGAACTCATCGTCAAGCATCAGTTCACAGATTTCAGGGCCAACAAAAACACCTTCCTTAATTTTGGCTTCACTTTTCTCGAGACCAAACTTATTTCTTAAATGCTGAAATGCATCCCCTTTACTGTCCAGTCACCCTAGTTGTCCAAGACCTGGAACATCATAACTAAAAAATGGGACGTGCTGGACGAAAACGGTTTTCAGATTTGGAGTTAGCAAGTGAAATTTGTTAAAGTACAGATGAAAGAATCCCAGTAGCAAAATGCTTTTTGACCAGTGTTACCAACACTTTAATTTCAGCCAACAGCACATACAGTGTAGCCTCTCTACATAGATAGACTGATTGCATAATGTACAAGGTTGGTTACAAATATTATTCAATCTCCGTGAAATCAGTACCATTTTACAAGTTCTATTTTACAAGTTCATTGTTGTCCAGCGTTTCCAAAATATTCAACCTTTTCCAGGATATGAGTGCTGATCATTGCCTGAATGCCATCTTCTGGTAGCTCCAACTGCTCATGAGTTTTTCTATATCCTGGTGTAAATGTAGATAGGAATCGTTTTGTAAAAGATGAAAATTGATAAAATACCATTACTCCTACTTCCAAGAGTAGGACCACATTTGAATCACCCTGAGATTTTTGAGCCACTTAGGACCATTTTACTATTCTGAGATGCTTGATAAATATAGGCACTGATCTCATTCCGTTGTTCACATCAGCAACACGTATTGCTAAGGAGTACCCCTGCTATTACCATGCTACTGGCACTGATACGGTGGTATGTATGATACTATGTCAGGTACACTGCAATGGATGCATTTTTGTTTCACATATGTATTGTGATCATGCAAAGTAATTATTTTAATTATCTTTTAATTTTGCACATTTCCACATGTTTTGGTCCATTTTAGAGCTTGGTGATGTGGAGAACTTGATTCTGTCATTATATTTTTATTGTTGGTTTCTTTATGACAATGTTAAAATTACAGCATTTCACTTCTTATTTTCCTTTTTGCATCCCACTGTTTTTTATTCTAATGGTTATCACCATTTTGTTAAATGCATGCCCATTATTAATCTTCCTTCTTGCTTTTATTTTTTAAATTACCGTGGCAACCTTTAAAAGAGAAATGGTGCTGGGCTTTTCATAACTGTTCAGTGGTTTGTGCTGCGTGGCCTTGCCTGGGAAAAGCTTTAACTGGAAGTGCACATATTTGGTAAAAAAAAAAAAAACACAGACACAAACACATGCGCACACACACACAACAACAACAACAACAGGCGGTTCTTTAATACTTTAGTAATGGCAGTGACTTAGGCAAACTGGAAAGTTCAGGCTGTGCATGTGCGCACCCCACTCAGAGGTATAGAGAACACTGCAGGGCCAATTGGAAATGCGCTGGCAGCACCCAGCAATGAGCATAGAATGAGTGTAGAATATTGGAAAACAGTTACATAAGAAGTCAAAGTGTAAAGTTGTTATAAATAATTTATTAATATGTTAAAATACACCAATACTAATGGCCTCTTTTATTTTGGGGATCAGAAGAGGTTGTTTACCCAGGTGTCCTGGTTGCCGTGATTGGCTGGTTCTAGTACCCTATGTTGACTTCTTTTGCTCTTACTGGTCTTCACCTGGAAAAGGAAAGGAAAGAAAAGAGCATGAATAATTGTTCATCCATTTCCCTAATGTCAAACGGAGGACATTGTGACAGGAAAAGTGACAATTGTGTTTGTACAGACTGCTTTTGCTGTAAAAAAAACACTTTTCATAAAATTAAATCAAATTAATCTCCGATCAGTTACAGAAACATGTAAAGCTTGTAGCTGATGTTAATTAAATTCATAACAATTGCTTGTTTCTCTCACACAAGAAGTCTTTCTCCAGCTGGGGTCTTTCTGTCTTTTACATTGGAGGGCAATGCTGCTACCACACTGCTGAAGAATAGCTCTGACAAAAGTATTTTTGGAGTCTGACAGAACAACACAAAATATTTTACTCTCTTTTATATTATTTTGAGAACTACAAAAGTTCTGTTCACACAGCTTTTATAAAGTCTACGTAGGTAATCTGTGGATTATCTGTGCAATTCAGTACACAATAAAGGGTAAACATTTTCTGCCGTATTGCATTTTGCTGTAATACCAATACCATTAAACCACATAAAATGTCAAAAAATAAAGTTCACAAGTCTCTAAGATTTATAAACAGAATAAATTAATAGAGGCTGAAGTGGTCAGATGACTCTAGTTTTGCCCAGAAAGAAGTTTTCAGTGCCAAAACTGCACTTGCTGGTGTAATATTTATACGCTTTTATGCTGTTCAAAAAAAACAATTTTACTCATCAATTACATAATTAAAAAGGTAACAAAATCAAACTCACAGATAAGAGTACCAGAACAATAGGAAACATGTTGCTCTCTTCCACCACCATCCAGAAAGAATTTGGAAAGTTGTGAAACAGATAAGGGAAAGATTGAACAGCGGCATTTAGTTCTTCCACTAAGGCTTCTGTTTATCTAAATTATTCTGTCTCTTATTTGTTAGATTTGTGTGTCAGTCAGTTACTCTCCAACCCACCATATCCTCCTAACACAGGGTCACGGGGGTCTGCTGGAGCCAATCCCAGCCAGCACAGGGCACAAGGCAGGAACAAATCCCAGGTAGGGCGCCAGTCCACAGCAGGGCACACACACACATACACCAAGCACACACTAGGGACAATTTAGGATCGCCAATCCACCTAACCTGCATGTCTTTGGACTGTGGGAGGAAACCCACGCAGACACGGGGAGAACATGCAAACTCCATGCAGGGAGGACCCGGGAAGCGAATCCTGGTCTCTTTACTGCGAGGCATCAGCGCTACCACTGCGCCACCGTGCTGCCCCATTTGTGTGGGAGTTGTATAATATTATTCCCTTTAACCAGGAAGAACACAGTACATTATCTAGCAAAGAAATACTATCAGTTATTCTATAATAAAAGTGAATGTCAGCATTAGTAAACTGATTTACATATGTATATGTAAAAAATTATTTTCCATTCATTTTCAAAGGCAAATTACATACCTTTCCCGAATCTGCCAGTGAAAAACTTACTGTATTTAGGACATAGGGCCACTGCAAATAACATGACAGAGAAATGGAGGCATCATACAAATTTACAAAACTCTCATCAATTATAGTTTGTTTCCTCTGTAAAAAGTAGATTTGTGGGTTGTCTCACGAGTTTATTGATTGCAATAATCCCACTAATCTGCTTTAAGAATAATGTTTACAATATATACAGAATCTAATTTATTTCTTTAGGTTTTTGGTCATGAGCAATATATGGAAAACCAAATTTTCACAAAAAAAGGCTGAACATGCTGCACTGGCATTTTTCTTGATTTGCTTATGTAGACAGCAAATGACCATCACATTCTAAGATGTGTTAAGAGAGTTCTGGTTTTTGATATTTTTCTTTGACTTTAGATTTTATTATTTGTCATCTTTTTTGCAATGTGCTATAATGTATTAGTGAAAAATATTGTTAGATACACTTTATATATACTAAGCTGCAGTCAACATTTTAAAATGTGATGCATTTTGTATTGCGACTTCTTTGTTTGATTTCTAAATTGCTTTTCACTCACTTTCCAGCCACTCACTTGATGGAGACTGCAGTAACAACAGGTTGAGCATAGCAGACCAGCTTTTCAGTCTAAAGGGTTTCTGGTGCCAGATGAGCAGCGCCAGATCAGATCATCCTCTCAGTCCAGAGTAGCAGCATCTCTTTACCAGCCAGGGCCAATAAGGATTGCCAAGATCCTTACTCAGAGGAAGGGCAGAGACTATGTGCAAGAATTTATTTTTGGTTGCTTCCACTGTACTTTTGATCTCATTGTTTGGATCACTAGCTACAGTTTGTGACCACAGGAGAGAACAGACATGCATATTGGCCAGTAAATTGACATTATGATTGCTCAATTGAAAACAGCTGGACAGAGACCCTCTCGTCTATCCTGGCTCAGAGGTGGTGGTTTGCTGGCATGTGCACAAGATGAGGGTAATCAACATAAATTCAATGGGGTTTAACATAAAGAAACTGGGTTCACCAACATTGTGAGATCATCCAGTAACAAGACAAAGGGTTGCATTTTAATAAAGTAACAGATGACAGTGATAAGTGGGACAGAAAGGATATTGTGAATGACATAAATTCATTTTTCTGTCTCAAATAAGTCTAGGTTTATTTTCTATTATTCTGCTGCCTTTTTAACCACAGATGCAAAGTGATTTACAATAGGAAACAAATGTAACACAAATTACAATTTAATTTAGTGTACAGTATGAATGTGTAACAGAAAAACCTTATTTTAACATCATTACAGCTTTTGAAAAATACACTTCATAAAAAAGCCACACATTCTCATTAATTTTATTTTTATAGTGAAATAATATGACTGAAAGTTAATGTAGGTGTTCTTTACTGGTGCATTATACTAAGCAAAATTGAATTTATTTTTTTTTTTTGTTAAGAAATATTCTCAACGTGAATAAATTAACAATGTGTTCCTGTAATTTAGTCATCCTAAGCAAATATCCTGCAAGCTCTGCAGAGGATGTCAAAACCTGCTGATATCTAACAGAGTCAGCCCCAAGTTTGTATATCCTGGTCCTCTTTACCTTTCCATCAGGCACTACATGTGGAAATAGAATAGCAGCTCTCCAATTAATCAAAGTCAGATCTGCCTGAACGCCTGGAGTTGTTGCTGATCCTTGTCCCAGCTTCTCTCATGTTCGCTCTCTATGTTTTTACCTTGAAAACTTCTGCTCTGAGCTGGGAATGCCTGAAGGGCTTGCACGGTAAGTCAATGTGAAATTATCTCAGCAGGAAGAAGTTGCTTTTCAGCTTAAATGATTTAAGGCAGCAATTTTTCACACTCTCAAACTCTGACAAATGCACAGATTGCCTCTCATGTTTGAGTTCAAAATATTCAAAGAAAAGCTATTTTTATTAAAAAACACTCTAGAGAAAATTATACGCCACTAGCTTTCTGATACGTCATTTTTTTTTGACAGTGACAATTTTCAGTTTGGTACACGTTCCTTGCTTTCTTATATCTTGGGTTAATTCAGATTAACTTTCCTTCTGTACTTTTCTAAGTGTTTATTTGTCTCTAGGGCTACAGCAGATTGGCTGAGTATAACAACTGTTTTATACAGATATATACATATATATATATATATATATATATATATATATATATATACACACATACATATATATATATATTAATATATATATATATATATATTTCTGTCAGTGTCTGTGTGTGTGTATATATATATATATTCCAAAGCAGCAGCTATTAAACTTGTAAAGGGCATGTGGAAATTGGTATAATTTACATTAATTATATTTTCTCATTTTTTTGTCTCAATTCATAATATAATATTAACTTTTATACATAAATATGTTATGGGATGAGGATTTTTGTTTAAAAAATTGATAAGTGCTTTTGCCAACAGAATATACTAAATTTGTGGTACACTATTTGCTCTGCAGAGTACAAAGAAATTATTTTCCAATGTACTGTAACCCAATGAATGAGGAGGATTTGTCTTGTGAACATGTAAAATGTTAATCCCATGAAATATTTTACTTATTGAGTGTTAAAACATTTGAGTACTTCATCATAAATTATGATTTGTAATTCCCATTTTCTTCAATGGTGAAATGTGTGAGCCCGCATTAAAGATGTAAGATTACTTTCATTCGGTTTTATTTCCCATAAATGAAGATGCTTCATTATTTCAATCACTTAATTACCTTAATCTTTTTATGTGTTGGCTGCTCAGTATTAACATGTGGTTGTTATTTAGTGCTTGTTGTTGCTGCCAAATTAATATGAGCTAAAATTGTTGTAGTGCTTGAGAGTAATTATGTTGCGAATTGTTTAAAGTTACTTTTCTTAGACCCACTCTATCTTGTCAGTAGATAGACAGAAGATTGTGAAAATTCAAGCTATATTTATAAATAATCATTAATCTGGTTTATAACAATAAATGAACATTTTAAGTCCTCCAAGGTAATTTCTACACAAGTCTTTTCTCAAGAGTCATGTTTCATTTTACAGTCCAAAGGTGTGATGTAAGACCAAAATTACTAAATTGTTCTTATGGGCTTACGCATGTTTATGTCATATCCAATATTTTTACTGCTAATATGTTGGCAGCAGTTGAAGCAATGAAGATTTGATCTTATTTTCTGCATGAAAGCAATCCAGTTAAAAAACTTTAACTTCTTTTATCAGGCCATGTCAGCGGTGATTTTGCAATAGAAGGATACTGCTGATGTGGTGGGGCTGCTTTTATTTGAATAAGTAAAGATTTATCACATTTTTACAATACTTTATAAGATGGGAATAGTGAAAGTAAAAATGTGCATATTCAAATTCCAGTGCAAATTTATTGTCATGCATACGTAGTATAATGAAATTCTTACTTGCATGTCTCACACAGATTAGTGACACTCATATAATACAAAAACATTGAGGTCTATGCATTAAATACAAAATATATACAGTAACAACACACATCACCTATGCTGATGCAGTTTCCAACATGAGTGGCAGCTGAGTACTTTTATGACTCAGATTGGAAACTACCCTGAAGCATGTGGTGAAACTATGAACAGTCCTTTACTATGTGCCAAAAAGGAGGAGTGAGAAAAGTGTCTGTGCAGGATGGCTGACATCTGTAATAATCCTGTTTGCATTTCTAAGGCAGCATGTGTTGGCAAACAAGCATAATGATATGAACGTCCTTTCAAACTGACTTCACCAGTTGAGTCCCCTGGTTCCCCACTTGAATCCGCAGCCTCTGCACCTGCACTATCCTAGTCAGGCTCACTGTCTCTGACATCTTCCAGTACAAATCCTGCTGACTACATCACTGTAATAAAACAAGAGACAGTTAGAGAGAGTAGGGGCACCTTGAAGGCAAATCCTGTATATTTATTGAGATAAAGCAGGGCAAAAAAAAAAAAATAGTTTGAAGGTCTCCTCGGACTGTAGTCAGAACTTGACTGACACAAAGATGCCGGCACTGTCCCTTAAGAGGAAGCCATACTGGAAGGCATGTGGCCAGGAAACAACAACCTGGAAGTGGTATCAGAGAGTCTGGCAGTCCAATCTGTAGGAACAAAATGAGTAGAAGCATTAGGTGACAGTGCCAACCCTTGGTTCAGGTTGGAATTACAACTAGGTGAGCCCTCAAGCTGTCTCCCCATTACGCACACACAGACACACATGTCCTGGTCTGAGAGAAGATATGCACCAGTAGTATTCTCTGCCAACATCACCTTTTCTGCAATACTTTGTGGTCCTAAGCTGAGCAGGTCTGGTATCAGGATGCAATTCTACAAGTGAGTCCAGACTGCACTTTACACCTATACAAGTTGGTGAGCATAATTGGCATGAGAATAGCTGTGATTTTCTGTGCCCACTTCACAACATCATTGATACTGAATCCATGAATTGTAAAGCTTCTGATCCCCTCAATGGCATCCTTTCAAATGTAGAGAGGAGAGAGTGTGGTATTTTTCTTGCTTAATAAAGTTTATGACCATCTCCATGTTTTCTTTTTTCTAATGTTAAGGGAGAGATTGCTTACTTTGCACCCCAATGGCACTAAGTACCATAATGTAGGAGCTTAATGAAACCTTGATAAAATAACAGTGTTAAATGCTGAGATGTGATTAATGAGAAGGATATTCATTAAAAAGGACACCTTGTGCCAAGTTACATTTATGGATAAGCAAACTATGTCACGGTAAAACTATAGATTACCATAAATATGTATTGATTGTTGATTAAAAACAGGATTTTAAATGATCAGTAAAAAAGAATATACAACCCCCCACTCTGTACTTATTATCGTGCTCCAATAATGTCTGGTATCTCTTACCACATGGTCATTGTTTGCCATTAACGCTTTGGTGTTTACTATGCAGAGCTTAACTCTTCATAGTCCGCTGCATTGCTCATATAAAACATACGCACTTAGCAATCTAAAGGGCTGAAAGAAATGTACAGGTTGTTCATCACACAGGCAAAGATAAAAATCTGAAGAGCAAAAAGATCTGAATAGCTTACATCTATGACTATACTTGGTTAACAAGTTTAAAAATGATAATGCTAATCTGTGATAGAATTAAAATTTAAAGCCAGATGAGGTGGAAAAAAGAAGATAATGAAAATGACTCCAGAGCCAAAGCCCCTAAGTAAACAAAAAAAGCCATTATAAGCATAAATTGTGAAATACTCATTGAAAATCTCCTCATAGACTGCTGCAGCATTCACTAAGATGTTTACTTATTTTACATTTCATTTGCAGAGAAGTATATTTAATGAAGCTACTTGTGTCATGTAAACAGACCATCTAGAACGTAAGGGATAACTGGAGACACTAATAATGGTCAGTTTAAGGGACTATAACTAACAACACCTAAAAATGTTCAAGACGTTAATACTTTGAAAAGGTTTTGTTATTCTGTCAATATCCACATATAAAATGGGGACAATTTTAATACCTGCTGTTTGTGTGGGCATTAGCAGGTACTTTGAAAATAAGAAAAATATAAGCTTATTATAGTTTAAAATATGCAACTGTATGATTTTTTTTAATCTATTTTGTCTTTTGCACAGACATGGAGAGCATGAGCCTGGGTGCATTGGGTGCTAGGCAAGAACCGGCTTGGAATGGATATCAGTAAAGGGTGTCAAACGCATACCAAAGATAGCTGCAATGGCTGTAGGATTTCATTGAAGCCACCTTTTCCATTACTAACCAGTCACTGCTGCTAATTTTATTATTTTTATTCCCTCTTTTGCCTTAATTATGATAGACTTAATTTTGTTTTTCTTAAGTGGCAGCCAAACAATAAAGAGATTCAGAAGATGACCATCTAACTCAGGGGTGTCAAACAGTCCTGAAAAGATACCATTTTCTCTCCAACCAATGTCCAGTTTAGCTGTTAATGAATCATGTTCACTGTTCTGTTAGTATTCTCGTTCTGCTACACCAGTCATGTCGAAAACTGATTTTCTTTTTTCCTGACATCATCATCTAAATGCTTTTGCTCAGCACACCAAGTTTTCTCATACCTCTTATTTCCTTTTCTGATGTTTTATTGAATCAGATATTGCATGAAAGGATCCAAGGTTAGTCTGATTATCTGTTGGTTCTTTTTGCATCTCATCAAATAATGATTGGTTGCCGGTTAAAAAAAGAGCAAAACAATTAAAATGAAGGCAATATGTTATATTCTATTAGCATTGGTTAATAATGGAGAAAACAGAAGGAATGAAAATGTGCAGCCACTTCGGCCCTCCAGGAAATATATTTAATAGCTCTGAATTAGTACATCACAAGGCAGGGTTCAGTATCCTCCATCATAATAGGTCAGTCAACCAGCTCAAGTGTCCCTGGACCATGGGAGAAAACCATGAGGAAATCCAGGCTGACCTGATGCTAGCTGAACACAGAAGACACCACAATAGGTGTCAAACCAGGCGTTTCGGTGTATTGAGGCGGCAGTGCTGTCAGATGTGCTACTGTGTTAAACAAAATTAATATTACAAAGAAAAAGAAATCAAATCTATTCCGGAATGTGGTTAAATATAATCATACAGTGCAGTAAATGGAGCTCTACAGCTTTCTATTAGGACGAAATGAAGCAAAAGAGTAAACTATTGTATTTTCAATTACATACAACTTTTAGTTATTGACACACTTTATTTTGATCTGTATTCTCACTGTGTATGAATATATAGTCATAAATACAGTGTTGCAAGTTGCTTTATTTAAACATTTTCATATATAAAGTTAGATGTGTGGCTGTCAGGTTTTCTGAGAAACAGCTGTTTCTTGCTATATTCACAGATCAAAACTATTAGTGTTATTCCCAGGACTAAACACTAACATCACAGTTATAACTATGCATCTGGATTGTTATTGTGTAATTGCACTTGTGTCCATCAAACTCAATTGCTTGATTACATGCATTCTCAGGATTTGAAGTATGTTGCATGATGAAAGGGCTTCAGCTAGTTTACCTGCTGGAAGAGACAATAATTATGTGCATATGCCAGGAAAAACGCACAACATCCATGAATTCTGTCACTGAAATATGTTTGCAAAAAATGATTGCCCTAGTGAGAAAGACATGTGGACACATGTATTATCTACAGATATGTGTCAAGCAATATGATCTCAGAGCAAATTGTTTTAACTGGTTGTTTGGACATTGTTTCCTTCATGTAGCAGAAGCACACATTCATTGAAATCCTCCATATTACAATTAAACTAGAATGTGTTAGTTGAAAGTTTCTATATGCGTGTATGTTTGTACATTCTTCTTTGAACTGTCACATATATAAATGTGCCTGTATACACTTTTTTTGTAATGAAGGCCAGTAGTGAAGAATCATTGATATCGTCCCCCTTAGTCAGTCTGCCAGTGACAGCTCCACTCTCATACATCTGCCATCTTCACTATATAATGTGGGAGTTTGATGATATCTAATAGACCCAGCTGGGACAGAGCATTTACCGCTGTTGAAATGGTAACAGTCCCTCAGCATGGCACAGAGAAAACTACTCAATTGTTCTGCTAAATATTGCCCTCACAGCTTTATTGAAAAATAGCTGCGCTATTTAGCCACTGACATGCTTCAATCAGATTGCTGTTGAAAGTTGCCTGCTGTATTTTTCACTGATTTGCTCCCTAAAGTAAATGATGTAAAATTGTTAAATAATTCATTGAAAACCCAGCAAGTAATGTATTTTAGGTGAAAATAGTGATTTATTAGTGCAACTAGTGAATGTTTTAAGAAAGAAAAAGCATTCAATTAACTATCAATATACAGTATATGTGCTTTTATGCACCCCAATTATTAATATGCCCTTTGAAGAAACTTTACTCTTGGCTTATTTTTAATATAACCTTTGCAAAAACTTTAATGTAATTGTTCTTATGCTTAAAAAGGTACAAAAAAAAAACACATGCTTTAATGGTAAAGCTGAAGGTTAGAAAAATGAATAGATGGGCTTGACCTTCTCCTGGTGGTTTGGCATTGTAAAACACAATGATCTTTACAGAACTGTAAGGCTAACATACATGTGGCTGTGACAGAAAAAAATTAAATATAATAATTGTAACTTATTTTTGCAAATGCCTGCATAATTTTATATTTTGAACAAAGCAATCAATACACCACTAACAATAAAGGAACTGTTTTCTTTATTCTAGCTTTTCTGGGAAAAAAAAAATGACACCATTTCCAATTGACGCCCACTAAATGGCATTTAAAAAACAAAGCCTCTGTAATTCAAACACGCTTTTTTTTTTACCGTCCTAAAAACAAGAATAAATGTACCTGATGTCGAAGGAGTAAGTTCTGGTTAATTGCTTACAGAGAAACACTGAAAAAAATCTACTATTAATATGAAGAACAGAGGCTTTGTTTTGTTTCTTGCCTGTGTTTTTTTTTTTTTTTATTTGTGTAAAGGATCATCAGTACATAAATCTGTAGGTTTTCTGAAGTTACAATTTAAGTGAGTCAGACTTAAAGACTAAAAGGAGCCTAAATTCTTCTAGATAAAAAGTAGCCCTTTTAATGTGTCTACTTTGATAAATATTTCATTTGTTATATTTCACATTAAAGCCATATCCTCATCACCCTCTCCTAGTTAGCCTAAACAATTGCTCTATATTGTTACTGCATATCTGGACTTTTTCACTTCATTACATTCCAAAAAGTCTGCCTTGGTGATAAAAACAGGAAGGGAAAAGTCTGCTACTCTGTCTGTTTTTTCTGGCAAAATCAGGCGGGTTTATTAAAAAAAAAAAAAGAAAAGAAAAAAGAAAAACAAACACCGAGTACAAGACTGTAAAGTAAAACCACTTTAACCTAAAAAAATGAAAACCTTGCAGCCTTAAAGATGACAAAATCGGCTAGTCTGCCTTTTGAATTTACACACATGTCAAGCTGAATGCTGCCTAAGCTGTAGTCACTCCGTGGCACCCAGTCAAGTTTATTATTGTCCAGTTACTGCTAATCATCTTAAAGTACTTATCTACATGGTTATTCCAAAAACAATTAGTCTAGTATATCCTTTATGCATATAGAAATTGATTCAACAATAAACAAGAGATTTATGAGCATTGATTTGACTTGGGGTTTTGCAGCTTCAAAGAATTATGCTTGGCTGCTATCCAGAACATACTCTTTGTTGTTGCAAAAATAAGGAGGTTCACAAATAACAATCAGCACAAGACACTCATTGTATTTTATGGCCATGGATAACAAGACTGATGAACAATCATAATTTCTAAATTGCGGTCGCAGTATGCCTATTAATGTTTCATTTGTTGGTTGTTATTGTCACCCTCTTTGACAGGAAGGAAAAAAAAATAAATAGGAAAAAAATAGATGCAGCACGGCTGCAGCTTATTAATCATTTTTTTTGAAGATGAAATGATTTCTTTCTTGATTAAAATTCAGTAATGGCATTGTGTTTATTGGTAAGTATTATTTGTTATTAATGACGACAGTATAACATGTACATGATTAAATTCTTTAAAGCTTGACATAAACACTGCATTTAAACATTTAAGCAATAAACTGAAAAATATTTACAGCAAGTATAAATGCAATACCGCTGCTAATAATAGTATAAGCTGTCTCTCTGCTTTGATATCCATTTATGCAAAAAATCAGGTATAGGGTATTAATCCGGCACTGGATGGGATGAATAATAAATCAATCTTGCAAGATTACCATTATTATTACTGTTATGTCTCAGTTTATAATCAAAATAAAAATTGCTGTTTCAAATGTAATTTTTTCTTACATTTTAATTGAAATTTGGCAGCCATTGGTTGGTTGTTGGGGAAAACTGGATTGATTCCATTTTTTATTCATTTAATAATATTAGCTCAACTTGTCTGCATTAAGTAAAGTGACCACTTGCTGGAAAGTTTCGATTGACTGTGCCTCCAGGGACTCCCATGACATGAACCAGTAGTCGCAAGCAGTCGAATGAATGCTCATTCACAAAATTATTTTATGGACTGTTTCGGATTTTGCTAGGAGTTCAGGATAGGAGACCTTAATTGTTGAACTTACTGTTAAAAATAAACAAAATGTGAGTGCAAGCTGAAGAAAATGAATGTGAGTTTACTTTACTGCAGTTCTAAAAGGGGTCAATGAAAGTTTCTCAGGAAAATCATGTTTATAGGCAGAAAGTGAGCAGGCAGATCTGTCATAAGTAAAACAAACACTGCAATGCTTTGTTTAATTTATGTGATATGAAAGTGTTTTTTAGTCATGCTTAAAGTAAGAGCAAAGTATTTTCCAATTTATTGCCTTACATTAAATTTGCTGCACTGTAAATAAATAATGTCACTCTAAACAAATACTTGTTACTTATTCTGATATACTATTGCCAGCTTCCTCACATCATATTTAGGTTAAAAGAAGAAAGAGCAATAACTGATTTAAAAAAAAGGCGTAAAATTGTAACAAGTCAGTGTTTTAGGATTCCACAGATAAACTCCGTCATTTGTTTTCTTCAACATGAAGTTGGACTTCTCTCCTGTGTGGAGTTGAGAACCCTCCTAACTGGTCACACCTAAGCTGTAGACATCTAGAAAGAGTTTGCTATCACATGTTTATAAGGAAACTATTGTCACATGTGCAGAGTACAGTGAAATTGTTATTTGAATGTACCAATCAACATGCAACAAGTCAATTGATCAGTCTTTATGATTGCATATCACCTTTCGGACCTTTACAAAATATGTCCATCGGCCCTCTAGTAATACTGAGGTGCTTTAGAGGAGGAATTTTACATTTTATCCACTACTAAAATTGCTAATATAATTGAATATTTACTGTACGTATTATGATAATCTTGCCTAAGTATTCAGTAAGAGCCAGATTGTTGTTGATTATGTTGTTTGTCATTTTTGGATTGACTGAAAAATACAAGGTTAGTCAGTCATTTTCTAACCTGCTTAGTCCTGAACAGGGTTGCGAGGGGTGCTGGAGCCAATCCCAGCAAGCATAGGGCTCAAGGCAGGAACAAAATCTGGATAGGTTGCCAGTACATCGCACAAATACAAGGTTTGTGACATTTACAATTTGCTATGAACTTTTACAAGTAAGAAGCCTGCATATCATCTATATATGCCACAGTAGGACACCACGGTGCCATGGTCTAGGTACTGTATGTATGTGATTTTCATGTTCACCTTATGTCTGCTTTAAATTCTTCTGGACACTGCCTTAAATGTTGGTGTGAGCATTTTCAAGGTTGGATTCTGCACCAGTTTGGATTATGCTGTCACTTTACATTTCTCTGTAATAAAAATGTGGGTGCTTAGATAGATAAACTTGAACAAAATAAATGACCATTTGAACAAAATAAAGTTTTTAAAGCAACATATTAATTAATAGCTTTTATTTAATATTTACTGTTTAATAAACTGATTTTAAGGGGTTTTCTTGTCATCATATTAGGAGTTACCAAATAGCTACTGGCTGTTAAGAAATGTACTGAAATCTTCAAGAATGCTTTCTTGGTATGTGAGTAATATAACCTAATTTAAAGATTAGGTTAGCAAAAACTGAAAAAAAGGAAATTTCTGAATATTACAAATGGGCCTTCTTCAGGGAACAACTAATAGATTACAAACTACAGAAATTAAAGTAAATTACACCTTGCAAGTTAAGGCAAACAATTTGCACAAGTGTCCCAACTTCTGTTGATTACTTAAAAGCAATCTGTCTGTCTTAAAGCCGAGCTGGAACAGACTATGTTACTACACCCTCTGAAGTACTACTTGGAAAATATCCCAGTGATAATGGTAAGAAAACAGCAATTAACAAATGAAATTAGACAGAGCATTGTTACCCTGAAAAGTGTAGCCCTTTCATTTATAGAAACTGAAAAAAAAAAAAAAAAAATCGGTGAGTGTCACTGAATATGGTGTCCTACACAATTCAAAGGCAACTGGAACCTGGAAGAAACTGTGAAAGGAACTTTGAAAGGAAGAGCTTTGACCAATCCAAACTCACAACCCAATCAGAAGACAAGTTTCTGGGGGTCACCAGTTTGCATGATAGTTGCCTTACAGCACAACAGCATCAAGTACAGCTTAACAGTGGTTAGAAAAAAAAAAACAAGTCTCTGTTTCTACTGTGAAGAGGAGACTTTGTGCTACAGGTTTGATAGGGAGAGTGGCAGTAAGAAAGTCATTCCTTAAAGGACAATTTACTGGCTGTAGACTACTACAAACTGGAAGAAAGTTTTATGGAGCAATAAATCAAAATTTGAAATCTTGGGTTCATCACGCAGGGTATTTGTAAGCTGTCAAGTTGGTGAAAGGATGGAAGAGGAAGTTTGATGGTCTGGGGTACTTTTGGTAGAGGCAGAGCTGGGGACTGGCATTCTAAATCAAAACGGTTACCACAGTTTGGCTGTTATATCAGTAAAATGTGGCTACTTTGATGAATAAAAAATATGAATAAAATTTTGTATACATGATTCCTCGACTTTTTTTTATTTGCCATTGTTTATTTGTTCTATGCCTTGATGTCATGATATAGTAAGATATTAAACTTAAATTCTTCTAAACTGGTGTTCTAAAAGTTTTACTGGCTCTATAACTATATAAATATCTATATAAAATCCTAAGCCTAAAAGTGCAATGATATTCTGCAACAATATTATGTGATGGTTTTATGTCACTTTTTTGTCACACTTTAAATCGGCTTATTTTAAAACCTAAATATATATGTTTGGTATGATTATTTTCAGAATTTATCAAACTTTTAAATTAAAATTTTTAAATTATAAACTAAAAAATATCAAGAACTCACGTCCTGTGAGACAAGACTGTGCCAAGAGATTTAACCACACCTGGGGCCGGAAATAAAAGACAAAGAGTAGATGACAAAGATAGCTGCTGTACAGGCTTTTAAATGTTTGAAGTGCCGTGCAACATGCAGATCATGCGGTGTGGCACAGCAGCAGCAGCAGTAATCCAGCAGCAGCAATCCAGCAGCTGATCGAGCAAAGAGGAGGTAAAAAAAATAAAAAAACTGTATTTGTTTCCTATTGTATCACCGTTTAAGAGGGGGTTTCAGAGGAGTGACCGCACCTCCTTCGGGAGTGTTCAGCCCCCCTCTTCACAACACAAGCAGCAGATTAGTCAGGGGGGCTTGCCCCCCTATATATAACATACATATATATACTGTATGTATGTTGTCCCAGACGGCTGGGAACCCTACCCGGCCGGAACACCTGGACGGTCCACGAGAGGGACGATACCTTTCCTGAGCCACGAGAGGGCAGCTGCCCTGGTCTGCTTGGGGGCCACTGGAACAGAACTGGGAAGCTTATCCCTATGGGAGGACGTGGCTACCGCCAGGGTGCACCCAGACAGTAATGGAACCCTGGATGGCAGCACTTCCGCCACACCAGGAAGTGTTGTCGGATGGAGCACCTGGAGTCCATCCGGGTTATTATAAAAGGGGCCGCCTCCCTCCAGTAGACGAGCCGGAGTTGGGAGGAAGGAGATGGAGCTTGTGAGGAGGGGAGTGGAGGTCAGAGGAAGAGAGGAAGAAAAAGAAAGAAAAACAGTTGTTGGTGACAAGGCATTGTAGTGCTGTGAAGAGAATAAAAGTGTGTGTTTTGGACATTCTGGTGTCTGTCTGTCTTTGTCCGGGGCTGGCTTTCCACAATATATATATATATTGATATATATGAAGTCAAGTTGGGGAGCATGCACTGGTACAGTGCGTAGCCGCACCCACTACACATCAAAACAGCTTGGGATCCTGGTTGGCAACCAACCAGGCAGATACACGGTCCAGTCCTACCCTCCAGAAATGACCCTCTATCTGTTGCAGCCAGGTATTACATGGGTGACCCCTTGGCCTGGTCCAGCTATTTGGCTCCCCAACATTGAGGATCTTATGAGCCGGATGACCCTCGGGGAAACGTGCCAGATGGCCGTAGTGCCATAACTGATGCTCCCTCACAATGTAGGTCAAACCAACAGTACCCAAGGATTTTGTGGACAGACACAGTACCAAAGGAGTCCAGTCTTCATCTCAGGTCACTGGATAGCGTCCAAGTCTCACAACCATATAGTAAGACAGGAAGCACCAGGACTCTAAAGATTTGGACCTTCGTCCTTTTGCATAGATATCGGGAGCACCACACACCCCTTTCCAGCGACCTCATGACCCCCCATGCTCTCCCAATCCGTCTACTGACTTCACAGGAAGAGTCACCAGAGACAGTAAACCTCTCAACAAGGTCAACACTCTCTCCACAAACAGACACACTGCTGATGGCTGTGCCCAAGATGTTGTTAAAGGCTTGGATCTTGGTTTTTATGATAGGTGAGCAAGTGATCATGGATCCTATTGAGGACGACCCTAGCAAGGACCTTACCCAGCACTGAGAGCAGTGTTATCACCCTGTAGTTGCTGCAATCCAGACGCTCACCATTCCCTTTCCAGATAGAGACGACAAGTCCCATTTTCCAGCCAGTTGGGACTAGTGTCCTGGGTATGACGTTAAACTGCATCCGGCCCTGCAAGCGGTCCTCCAACTTGCAGGGAAATCATGGGGGTTGGTGGCAGGATTAGCACTCTGGCCACCGTAAAAAACCTTCACAAAGCTCCGAGACTACAGAAAGGACTCCTTTTTGCCCTCTGCGGGAGTAGCTCTGCTGCTGCCGCTCATACGAAGGCTGCTCGCATCATGAAGGGGATGGAGGAAAGCCCTTGGGAGCCCCATCCCTGGAAGAGTCGAAACCGTTGGAAAGCCAGGGTCAGGTCTGTTGAGGATCGGAACTGGTATGGTGCTGAGGCATCGCCTGCTGCACAGCGGCACTCAGGTCCCAATTTGAGGCGGCCCATACAGGTTGGCGCATGGAACGTCTTGTCTCTCTGGCAAGATGATCATCTTCCTCTGCTGTCGGAGGAGCTGTGTAAACTCTGCATTTCAGTGGCAGCACTCTCTGAGGTGTGCAGACCGGGGACTGGCCAGATCTCTGTAGGTGGATACACCTTTTACTGGTCTGGTCGCTCTGATGGCTGTCATACTCAGGGAGTAGCTATTGCTGTAGCAGACTGGCTTCTTCCGATGGTGTCCAATGTCACTCCTTTCAATGAGCTTATTATGGGACTCAGATTACGGCACTCACTGGGTGCCTTGTCTGTTGCCTCAGTGTATGCTCGGACCGCGGTGAGTGATCCCTCGGTGAGGGAGACATTTTATTCGCAGCTTCGCTTGGTGGTTGATGTGTACCCACGGGGTGACACTCCTCTGGTCATGGATGACTTCAATGCAGCCACTGGCACTGACAGGGCTGGCTATGAGGATTGTCTCAGTCCCCATGGGTCTGGTGACCGTGATGAAAATGGCTCCATGTTCCTTGACTTTGCAAATGGTCAGGGGCTGCAAATTGCTGGATCCTGGTTCCAGCGCCCTGAACCACATTATTGGACTTAGTACTCCAATACTGGTGGTGCGGTGAAGGAGATTGATCACATCATCGTGGGCATACACTGGAGGCTCTTGCAAAACTGCAGCGTCTACAGAAGTGCCCAGTTTGTGAATTCTGACCATAGACTTGTTGCTACTCTTAGGATCCAGCTTAGGTCCAGTAGGTTACCACCTGCTAGGAAAATGAACCTGGACCTGGCCAGACTCCAAGACCAGGCTGTTTCTAATGAGTTTGCACACAGTTTGTGTGAGGAACTTTCAGATTTGGGTACGACTGCCAATCCTAATGTGATGTGGGAGACCTTCCATGACAAGACCCTGAAGGTTGCTGAGGGTTGTGTTGGTGTTACCGGTGTTCCCAGAAGGAGGTGTTTCATCTCGCAGGGCACCCTGGATATCATCAAGAGGAGTCACAGTGCACAGCTCAATGGCAACTCTGGTCTGTATCGGGAACTGAGAAGGAAGGGTGCGAGGGCTCTGAGGGCAGATAAAGAGGCGTTTGTTAGATGAATCTGTGAGCAAGTGACACACCATCTGTGGTCTAGCGACCCACATCCTGCTTACAGAGGAATCAAAGCATTACGCACATTTGAATCTATTCCTCGGAGAGTCGTAGTCAGGGCAGCTGATGGAACGGTCCTTACAGATGACATTGCAGTTGAGACCCGCTGGGCTGGCTACTTTGAGCAGTTGTTCAAAGCTGATCCTCCGGCTAGGACGTTGGATATCTCTGGGTCCACGGTTCTTGAGGCTGATCTTCCAATTAGTTGTGAACCACCCAATTTCACTGAGATTGCACAGGTGGTGAACCAGCTGAGGGGAGGAAAGGCTACAGAGATCTGTGGTATCCGGAGTGAACTTCACCAGGCTGGTGGTAAGGCTGTCCGCATCCCAACTGGGTCATATGAAGGTCCAATAAAGTAGAGTTGTAACTCCTTGCAGCACCCACTGGTGGCATCCATGGACCCGAACAGGTCTGCACTACTGGACTACGATTTGCAACATTCCCTGCGGGTGTCCAAATGAGTACTGAAGCCCAGGGATGCTGCCATCTAGCACCATTTATTATTTTACTGAGAGGAGAAATTCAACTAAGAATTTCATTGTACATTCTAAAAAATTCCAAATAAATCTTTGAGCTTGAACTTGAGTACCTCATGTTGACTTTGGATTTTTATTCCATATATATGTTTGATAGATAAGTGTATTTTTTTTCTTCCTTGCATTTCTACTTAAAAACCAACTTAAAGTTCTGTGATACAGCACAGTTAAGTTCACCTAAACCTTATTTTTCTTTTTATATATAGTGATATTTTATTTATATTCTCAACATTATCATTTGCTATTGAAACAAGTGGTATATTTTTGCAGAAATGTATTGCATGAAAAATTATTAATATGATTTTTTTGTTTCTAAAGGCTTTATCGTATTTGTCATCCAGCCATTTAATTCATTTCCCTTACTCACCTTTTTCTGGTTTGGGTTACAGGCATAATAGATTTGCTATTGTTATACAACAAATATCATAAAACAATAAAAGAACAACACATAACAAGACAGATACAGTTAACAAATCTAATTTGAAAAATCTAAACCAGTGATTAACTTTTACATTTATTTTTGTCCAGTTTCAGATTCAGCTTTAATTTTTCAAAAAGAATTATAAACCATTTTTCTGTTCCAGCTTGCCATAATGCAGTAATTACTATTTCAAACAATAGTAATTGCTGTACTTTGCATCTGAGTATATATTAATAAAATTATAAAACATAATTTTATCAATGCCTCTTTTTTTTATAAAATCAGATGGATCCTTCTGATGGAATTCAATCCTTTACTAAGACTTTACATCTGGATTCTTTTATTAACACCTAATTTAATACATTTTTCAGACAGAGGATTGGTTAAAAGGAACCGTCCTCACCAAAAGAGGAGGTCTTTTCACAAAGCAGACAGTGTAAGTTGCTATTCACATGGAACTCTATTTACCTGACGAATACATTTTCTTCATAATGGCACTGTAATTATCTTTTGCTATTATCTACCCAGCTCCACAAAAGCCTTCGCAACTTCCTTGCGTGTCATAGTAACAGTTATCACTATCATTTATATTATGTTAGAGGAACACAAATGAATTGAATGCCTTTAATTAAAGGAGGAAACATCTATGATGGTTACATCTGTGTGTTTTTATGTACACTTTTCATACAAGTAACATTAGAATAGATAATATTTTTTGAATAAGATTTTTGTCAAATAAGTGAGCGATGAGGAATTATTTTCATGTGTTAATATGGAAATTTTGTAAATGAATAATACATTTACTTTGTGTTTTTATGCATTTTTGCTATGTTGCAGTTGGAAAAAATACATACTATTTATTTACTGAAGTACTGCAAGGGCATAATATGGATACATGTAACAGTTTAAGCAAAATCTGAAAATAATGGGACTAGAAAATAAATTGGTTTTATATTTCTTCAACGAATAAACATTCTTGAGCAGTGACCAAATATAATTGGCTCAAGTTTACAATTTTATAATCTTGATCAAAAAACAGTTCTTGCATTATTGTTAGTGGGTAGTTGTTGGGTGTTATGCATAAAACAAATGTACTAAAGGTCCATTAGCTATTTGAATGTGTTTACATATCAGTGTTAAAATGTGTCTGTGTTTATTGAATATGCATTTATATACTGTTAATATACTGAATATAAAATGCATCAAATGCTGCTTTCATTAATACGTCTTGCTGTGACTCTTTTAAGTTAAAGCAAATAAAGCAGTAATTTGAACTGAAAATTATGACTCGGTAGTGCAAAGGAGACAAAAAAGTTATTTTAAGATTTCTTTTTATCTATACATGTGAAGAACAGTTATATAATAGCAAATTATATTTAGTTCTTTTATGACAAGGGAGCGTAATGTTCTGAGCCTTTACATGTATAAAAATGAATCCTTTATTAGTAACTTAATTATCTCCGTCACATAAACTGAAAACAATGTTTTTTGCCAATGTTATTTAAAATAATACATTAAGCATTATCAACTTGAAACATTTTTTTTAAATTTAATTTTCTTACAAGTGGAAGAATAATCTTTTATGTGCTCTTCTAATTACTTGGGTGCACTATATAAAATGAAAAGTAATAATACTTGTAATTTAATCTATTCATATAAGTCATTTTACAAACTCTCCTTCTCTGCTTAATGTGTGTTCCATTCATTATTTATAATACGGCAATGATGTGGTAATGACAAAGCCATTGTTTTTATACTTAGCAGTGATTCTCAGCCTTCATTATCTGCACACCAACCTCAGGATTATCAAGGGCAAACAAAAGATAATTAACACCAGAGATCGGAATGCAGGAATCCGCACTGTCTGGCTTCAGACAGAAGGTTCACTTAATGCATGTCCTTTCAGCATTTTACAGAAGTGAAATAGAATAATTAGTGAGATCTGTTGTAGGGTGCAGAATGCATTTTTGTGAAGAAAGGCCATTATATCAAAAGCTTCATATTTAGGAGAGATGTAGACATTTTGGGCAAATATGCTTTCGGTAAGGAATCAGCACCAAAACAGAAAATGTGCAAAAAAGAAACTAGAAAATACAGAATATGAGGGTTTTGTTTTTCATTTTTAGATAGAAAATATAAATGAGAACAATTCCAGCATGGCAAAAATTCACATTATTGCTATACTCATTTCTACTATTATTAATTTGGAAAATGCAAGCTACAAAGACAGATTTCATTTCAAATGCATTTCCCTAACACAGTATGTCAGTCTTAATCATTAATGTTTGTTGACATTCATATCAGAAATTATATTTAAATCTGCAAAAAGGAATTTTAGCCACTGCCTAGGCATTAATAACTTCTAATCTTGCATGAAAGGCATCAAAAATGTGCAGTAATCTTTGTGTTTCAAATTGGCAAGTGCAGCATTCAAAGAATAAAATATACTGCATGCTTCTTGTTAAGATGTCCAGCTGTTTTTTTTTTTTTACATATTCCTGTTTATATAATGTACTCATCAAATACATATTTTTCTGTCAGGTTTCATTTATGTCTTTATTGTCCACATCCCCTTTGTCCAGTTTTGGGTTATGGTAACAGGACCTTATCCTTGACTTTCCACGTGGACAGGCCCTGGGCCCTGATACAACATCAGGCCCAACATCCCCAACCTCTGCTACCAGCCAGGACCAACCTAAAGACATTTATTCAACCAAACGGCAATGCTTATTTGTATGTATATGACACCAAACTCAATCTAATAATTTAATTATACTAGCTGAGAAGAAAGCACATTTTTCATAATTTACCCAACAATAATTAGCATTCGGTTCATTTTCTGAGACTCAGTCGGTTTAGTTTTCATTAGTGCCCTCCTGATCTTTAGGACCTCAGTAATGGGGCCACAAGGGCCATTTGAGGATTCTTATATAGAAACCAGCCTTGAACGGTATGGCAGTCAGTGGCAGGAGGCACTAATCCACAGCAAAAACCTCACTCATGAGAGGACATTGTAGTCACAATTTCATGCACATTTGTGAGTGCAAAAACTAGCCCACCTGGATGAAACACTACAAAAACAATTCCATGCAGTGCTTGGGACTAGCCATAAAATAACTCTGTCACTTGGAGCTGTAAAGGAGTAGTGTTGACCATGTCCTACTCCACAAAGCACGAATTATTATCCTAATGTGTATTTGTTGCAAGAAAATACTGCATATACACATTCATATACAAAATCTATGGAGATGGTGCTTTCTGGCATGATAAGTCTCCTTTAAAAGTGAATATTACAGAGAATTTCCTTTAACCCATAAAGAAATGAATGAACAAACATTAAGAAACTATGTACTTCAATTAGATATACACATTTTGGATTTCGTTAAAGTTTAAAAAATTAAAATAAGAGGCCAGCGCAGTATCATTTTGAAGATTCTGCAGCACTGTTTACATGTTGCTTGTTTTGCGATTACAGATCACTTTATATTGTAAATACCATACTGCATTCTCAGAACTTGTTGGTGCTTAAGTACCAGGCAGCTATGAAATCTATGTATTTATTCATTTATTTCTCTTTAAATATTTATTTGCATGTTATTACAAAAGCATGCTCACAAGAACAAATCCCCATCACCTTTTTTACTTATAGTAATTGTAGAGTCTGTAGAAATCACATCATAGAAAAGTATTCAGGCACAAAATAGCAAATGGGAACATTCATAGGCAAAGCTTTGAAATCATTATTATTAACAACTGTACTTTCCCTTTGATTATTAATACATTCCATTTTGTCTCCTCTCTTCTTGATTTGCAAATCATTTGTCCAATGAAGTAAGTGAATTAATCAGCTTGATGACAGGAGGGCCCCCAATCAGTGCGTGATGCACCTTAAGGGGCAGGCTCTTGTCATATAGGTACAATTGAAAATATTAGCGATTTGCCTCTGTTTATTACCATTGGCTTAATTGTGAGTAGAATATTACCTGAATAAATCTTCGTTTAACCTTGAGCTAAACAAAAAGGAAGAATTTATTGGGTTTTCTGGTCATCAATTCTACATTTATTTTTCCAATTATAATGAAAGGTATTGTGTAAATTGTTATGATAGATTGAATCTTTCAAATGAAAAAAAAAACCTGTAATGAGGAATGGGAATCTTATGGCATGCTTTAGGTTTATGATACCGGTCCTTGAGTGTAGGTTTGCTGTAAAACGTCTTTTGTGTTAAATCAAATAATTGTTTTGAATCAGGCCTTGTGTGTCAGTGATAAATACAGTTACATGAACCAGGACATGAAATCCATAACTTTTACATTGCAAACATAAATATATTGAATAGGGAATACAACAGGCAGAGCATTGTCAGGATACATCTGCAAAAGGAATAGGAAAAAAAAGAATTCCATTCTATAAGAAATTTAACAAAATACCATTTATCTTCGTCTGATTCCTCATGAGTCCTTATGCTAGATACTTCTGGTGAAAACTCAACAAGAAAAATTTTACTTCTAGCTTCTCAACTGTTATATCCTTTGTTATAATGCGTAAATAAAGGCTACATGAATATTTTTACAAACATTTTGAAAAAAAAAATACAAAGCTAAAGCAGAGCTTTACATATAGCTGTTTAAATACAGAGTAAAACTTCTATAAACGTCTATATAACTACTTAACCTTAACCTATATAGCACTTTTTGCAGATTTTGTCATAGCTGAGTTTATCAGGGATTTTCTTGCATGGACACATTTAGATGAAACTTTGGATGTAGTGATGTGCAGAAAGTTCTAAAGTAGTGTCTAGCCAAGTCCAGACTTTAAATCTTGTAAAACACTTTCAGCTACATCCTTTGTGTGAACATTTGCTATAGAAATAAATGTTGATGTTGTTGTCTCTTCTTTTTGAAACTACAACCCAAGGTGACTGACCTTGTCGAAGTGCAATTCATAAAGGCCCCCCTGCACTTTCCACTGCCATCGTCAATGATAAAGAAATTAATGACTTGAAAAAATAGAGAGAGATACAGAAACACAGGGAACACACATATATAATGAAACAGGCAGCAAGGTAAAGAGAAGAATTAACTGACAATTTATATATTATCAAACATGTGAGCATGGGGAGACAGGGGAATGACTAAGTGTGTGACACAGCAATTAACCTCTTTTTCATTTCGGCCTTAAAGTGGAGTAGAACCCCATAGAAAACACGTGACACGACTTCCTCGCTGCCTTCTTTGGACCTGCCCTTTCTGGCTCTGATGGTAATTAAATCATGTTGCCACCAGAAGTCAGTGTTCATTCAAGGAGCAGCTTCCAAGGAGGATGGACCTGCCTGAAGAAGCCTTATTAGTATTTTGACAAATGGAAAACCAACAATGGTTGTCTATTTTCTGTTGTTTAACTGTTATTTATTATCATTTACGTTTTGGACATTAAATGGTGTATCCCTGGGGACTCTAGCCCTTTGCCTTTCTCTCACTAATCCATTTACAATATAGACATTCAAGTGTTTTGTTGTGAATTGGAGACACACACATGGTGAAAAAGGTGTAAGGCCTCCTGAAAAATTCACAAAGCAGGCCTGGACCTTCTCCGGTCTATCTAGAAATGTCCTTACCCTAAGCAG
Source organism: Polypterus bichir lapradei (assembly GCA_026402145.1). NCBI lineage: Eukaryota > Metazoa > Chordata > Cladistia > Polypteriformes > Polypteridae > Polypterus > Polypterus bichir. Next base: position 94,576,628 of record JANRMT010062792.1, read on the forward strand.
CTAGCCTCCAATGACCACAGGCAGGCTGTGGCCTACACAGGCCCCCAAAAAAATGGGGAGCTGGATATAATAGTGCAAAAAAGCTTCGACTCAATGAGATAAATCCCACAAAAAATGAAAATACATCAAAAATGCATTTAAATAAAAGTGAAAATGCAGAAAAAACTAGCCAAAGCAAAATAACTGCATATAGAATTTGCCAAAAAAAAAGGCAATCCAAATACAATAATTCCCAATATCTAATCCAGATTATCAGTAATCCAAGAACAGAAGAAAACAATTAAGCAACAGAAAATCAAAGGAAAACAATACTTACAATAAACTCTCAGTGATGTACTGGTGGGACCTTCTTTCTAACTTCAGGATAAAGGAGGGGGGAACACTCAGCAGCAGCTGACATCAGGGTGGCCCCACCTCCTGGGGTTCTGCCCACAAAACAAAAGGTATGGCAGAATATTTAAAAACATACTACCCAAAAAATAAATAATAAGTAGACCTAACAGAAATGAAATAAGGAAATGAAAAATGATCATTCAAAAACAGCAATAAATCAGAAAATACATTACAAGTATGTATGTATAGATGGAGTTATGAAAAAATAGCAAATCAGTTTAATCCAATCCAGAGTGATTAGGTTATATCCAATTAGACAGCATGTCTAAATGACACGGCAGAGGCACTTGTGGACACGTACACCCTGGAAATTAAATCTAAAGTATGACTATGAGAGAAAAAATAGTGCCCTAGAAGAGTGGTAGAAGATATCTCTCAAGATGAATGGCAATATATCCCGTGCTTAAAATGACAAAGTCCTCATAAGACCAACTGGTAGCCAGAATACCCATTTAGGAATGGAAAGCTAGTGGGTCTAGGTCAGCCATACTTTGACTTAACTTACTCTAAAGGATCATCACAAAAAGATACATGACCTTCACAGAACATGTGTGAGAAATGAACAATACACAGTTGAAAAAGGCCACCATGCATAATGGCATAATTCAAAAGCAGGTTTTTTCATGAACATGTCTTAACATGAAGAAAAATTATATTATTGAAAGGTTATATAAATGAGTTTCAGATAAGTGCTGAGCATCTTGCAAATGTATGATATTTTTTGAGCATAAACAGAACAAAGGTGCTTGACAAATCTTAAATACACTTAAGAAGGAAGGTACCAAACATTGAAATGCCTCTCTGCTGCAATTTGTTTCTGGAGTACCTTTAATAACATCATGGCAAGTACATCCATTCAGTGGGCTCTGTTACTAGCCATAGCTAGCAACTTTCTTTTTCTTGCCTTTTCCACCAGGCATATCTCTCAGACACATGCTACTATAGGTACTGTTTTTCCATGTTTCTTCATCATGTCCAGTGTTGAGATGACTGTAACTAAGGTTTTTTTTACATAGTACAGATAATTATTAGTATAAGCACTTTCATTTATTTTTACAAATACCTCAATCCAAAAAGATTTACAAAAAACAAAATAACGTTTAATACATTTGAGTGGCTAGCATGTCCAGGCACATAAGAATAGCAGGTATCTTTTATTTGCAAGAAACAGATAACAAATTAGCAGCATATAAAATCACAATAATTCAAGGGATTATATTGTCAGAAAACAGTCAACATATAGGTGAGGGGTAGAAAGCTGTTCTGAGGTGTTGTGCAAACAAATGCAATGAAATGGTTTAGCTTGAAAGCAAGAACTACATACATTTTTTGGGGCAATTTGAAATAGAAAGGAGACATTTTGGATGGACAAACTAAATAGGGTTAGGCATGAAGTTCAGAACAATTCAGGGAATTTTGAACAGAATCTTAACAACATTGAGAAGCCAAAGACCTCTTGGTTAGAGTTAGACAGTCAGACAGAGAGACAGCTCCCAATGCATTGCTTTGTAGCCCACAAACTGATTGAATAATGTATACTCAACACGGGACCTTTTCATTGAATGTAGAACTGTTTATGCTCGATTCAACATCTTTGCCTGTTGCATGCTTGCTTAACTTTCATTCCACCTTACCGTCTCAGCCTGAAAAATGTACTTGCTTTAATTTGAAACTCCACTAGTTTAAAACGTTGCAAAACTGAGAGTATACGCATTTGGGCCTACATTTACGTACCCTGCGTTGGATCTGTTGGGCACGTTTCTGCCCTTCAGTCATAGTTGTCCATTTCCCTAGAGTTAAGACTCCTCTTTTTCCACAACATATGTTCCATTTTGGGTGTGATTCAGGATAGGATTCAGATTTCTGAACTGGGTATGCAGCCTGCATAGCCAAGGATAGATGGTTCTATATTTTTGATTGCATTTTTGCTTTAATTTGAAGTTTGAACTGAAAATTGTTATTACCCAGCTGATAAACCTATTTAAGGAAATTATTGCTATATTACCTGCATACAATCCCTAATATTAGTTATGTAAAAGCAATATGATAGCACAGTTAATAAAGCCGCACCCCTACGAATCTCTTGAACTGGGTTTCATTCACAGGCTCGTCATTTCCCACCTTGTTCTCAGTTGCCAGACAAAATCCAAAAATGTGCATGTGTGTGTTAAGGCCAAATGGGGGCTTTAAATTGTCCTGTATGAGTTAGTGAATGACCTCTTGGATAAACTAGCATGTTTTTTGATAGTTTCGTTGTTTCTCCTGCTCTGTCATTAATTGACTATGTAAAGAACAGATTAAAAAATGATGGATGTGGTAGAAGATTCTGAATGATCATATTCAACTACTGTTGGTCAAAAAAAATATAGCTGAATATTTTCTGCAAATCAAAGTGATAGGGGTGGTATACTGAATTTAGTTGGGGAAAAAAATCCCCAAGTTACTTGAAGTCAATGCTGCATGTTGTCTACTAAAAACTACATTTAAAAGTTGACTTAGAAAAAGGTGACTAATGAGTAATCTGCCTTCAGAGAAATGAAGTTCTTTTTAACATCATGTTGTTAAAAGACTTTCAGGAATGAACTGAAAGCAAAAAAACTGGGAGTCGTTGCCATCTCAAAGTAAAGAGGCAATGTTATTAAGAAGTGAGGAAAGCATGCATTTTTAAAACCTTCTCAATAAAATATCATAGTTACATATTCCTCAGTATTATAATGCCATAAATATTTCAATTTTAATGCATTACACATATTTTTTTTTTCCTACTGCAAAGACTCCAAACTCATTTTCTACTTAAGCCTTTTTTGTCATATTTATACGCTTTGATATGCATGATATATTTACATATTTCTACCAAACCTTAAAGCAATACAAAATAGGACATTGTGACATACTTGTTTATGTGCAGTTCGGCAACAAAACAAGGATTTTTAATTTTGTGATTCTTACTTTACAGGCATGATTAAACGTGGCACAGGCAGAAAACCTTTAATGCTTTAGAACTACACAGACAAAAACAAATCATGCCATGCAAATTACCATATTAATTCTCTGATGCCTGAATAAAAAAGCACAACAATGCCTCTAGAACCAGCATAAAATAAATGGTGTAACAGTTATGCCTGTATTAAAAATAGAAGAAAATAAAAAAAGAAAGAGCCCTTTTAAAAGTCTATCATACAAATCATGAGAGCTCCAGTTTATATAATAAGCATTAAGTGCAGAGTTAACAGTGGGAAATATTACTTTATTGTAAGAAGAAGATTTTTATGACATTTCTTTTGAGAGTGCAGCACCCAGCCAAGGAAGACAACTGAGCAGAACAACAGCTGATGACTATGACAAAACACACACACACATTAACTAATTGAAGGGTACATGGGTATGTTTAAAAGGCGACATTGTCACATGAGCAGCAAAATTCACTATTAAAGGACTAATAAAAGTAACTTAAAGTGATTGTTAAGGAAGGGAATTAAAATGCACTCAGCTGAAGCCGGTATCATTAAAATATGAATTACCCCAATCCACCACCCCACTATGTCTGCAGCAATGCATTAAATGTCTTAAAATGCAATACCCTTTTTCTAAAGAATAAAATATTAAAACCAATAAAGAGACACACCAGGCAAACGAAAAACGATGAGACACAAAGAGCAATCGTTGCAGTTATGTGCCTCCTTCTTTGTCATATCTTTTTTCTTTGTGAGTCAAATATCCAAATTACAGCTCCCAAGCCAGCCTCTGTTCTGTCGATGTGGGCATTTATGTCTCACTGTCACAAATTCCCTGACTATCCTATTTATTAAAATTGTAACTTAGACTGACCAAGGTGTTACTATACAGCGATTTAAGATTATTATGCAATTATATTTTACTAATATTGATTTTAGAAAGGATGAATTTCTCCAATGTGCACAAATAATATCATACACTGTAAGGCAAGTCTGGAAGTGCAGTAGCAATAAACTGAAGTCTGTCTTGGTCTTAGAGGTAACGTTACTCTTTAACTTTAAAGGAAATGTAACAGGCTCACCTTCAGGGCCGGCCTTAAATGAACAGTAAATTCGCCTGATGAAACACCAAAGGGTCAGTACATTTAATATTCAGTCAGCTCCAACTGTCTCCTCAATTATAATGTGAGCGGATGCTGATAAGACGACTGACAGCCACAAATATAAATTGTTGCCTGTAGAAGACAGAGTACTGCAAGGTGTAGAAAACAATTCCTTAGCTGTATTTAACAAATGGTAAAAGAAGTAGTTCTAAGGAGAAAATTACAAATATAACAAGACAATTAAAGATTGCAGAGTCAATATGACTTCGGTTTGAAAACATAACAGAAGAGGTTCTTTATACTTGACCTTAATCATAAATGTGGCAAAGAGGGTGAGAGAAAGTAAAAAATGCACAAGGGTTTTAATGCCGTGAAGACATGGAATGCTAGTGATAAAAATGATCTCAACATATGTTAAGTTCTAGTAGAGTTTGCAGCTGTAGTATTTTGTGCGTGAGCAATGATCATAGAAAGATCATTCTGGAATGGGAAGGAAGCAGACAGAGTCAGGCCATTTGAAATCATTAACTGTAACAGCAAAATTTTGGACCAGTTACAGCCTACTGCTTTACATAAGTTGACTATTGTGATAAAAACTGCAAGCATGTCACAGAAAGCTAATGAAAACATCAAGAAATAATTCTGAATTTGAGATGGCAGGGATAAATTTAATGATTAAATACTAAAATAAATAAAACTGTGGCAGTTAACAAGCAGATTATAATGCTATGTACTCTAAGGCCCTAGGTATATGACCTATGCATTCTTTTGTTGCTGCTGTGTTTAACTCTTAAAGATATATACATGACTATGTCACTCCCAGTATAGAAGATTTTAAATGATGTATAAACCTTTTTGAACACAAAATTCTAAGGTTTAAAACAAAAGTGTATTGTAAGATAACAGTCATTTTTCAGTAATGGAACTAGACATGACTCGAATTTTGCCTGTACATATAAGCACATGGAAACCATTTTGAACTGAGTCAGTAATTCAGAGCAATGTATTGTGAATTATGTTACAGAACCACAAAGCTTCTTTCAATTTGTAAAGTGTCTATTGTTCTCTTCTGTTGTTATAAGAAAAAGTATTTTCCTGAAAAGGATCAAAAGTCAAAATGCCTTTGGAAATAAAAACTCCAATTTAGAAAATGAGGAAAAACCAAAAAGAATTCCAAAAATCTAAGTAAAAAATGCACTTGCCAAAGATCGTATCCCTGACTAGTGAATAAGTTTCATTTGTTTTGTTTTTTTTACAATTTTGTTGAAATTGTTTTGTTTTTCCAATTGAAGCAAAAGCAGGTGCTTGCTCATGGTCACACAGTGTCAGAAGCAGGATTTGAACACATAACGTCAGGGCATGAAGCCTTAACCATTATGCAACACTGCCAAGCGAAAATATCACCATTCTACACATTGGTGCCCTCCATACTCTTCCCGTTTCTTCAACTCCCATTCCCCTTGTCCCAAATCAACCCAGCCCTGTAAACAAATCAAATTGGTTAAGGTTGAATGAGCTATCCAGAGAGAGGTACGCCACATAGGGGAGGGAGTCTGAAAAAAAAATCAGACATCAATAGCAATGTCACTAACCTGAGGGCACACCATCTGATCATGAAGCAGTTTCACCACTGAAATTGTGGCCCACAACATGTGTTCTCTGTATAGGTGAGGACTTTTTGTCAATTAAGGGTTGTCCGGAGCTGTGGTCTTTTGGGTCACAGTTACCTGAGAGTCCCATATACAGCAAGCCACATGCCTGCCAGTAGGAGTTTACTGTGACATTTGTCAGCTTTGCTTGCTGTGCTCCTGGCCCACAGCTTCAATGTAAGTAATTCTTTAGAAATGTATCATTTTGTTTAGTGTTGACTTTTTAAATATCTTGATGTGTGTTTATTTGTTGTTTTTGGATTACGATTTTGACTTTTATAGTTTAAGAGTTTTGGATGTTGATTATGTAATTTTTTGTTATTAGGAATTTTGGTTTGGACCTTCTTTTTATTCATTTTAGTATTTATTTTTTGATAAATCAGAGGTGCTTACTTTTGTTTATTTAATATAAAGTTTACTAGTGCTTATTCTTTGTTGTATTTTTCTTTAAATTTCTTGCAAAATCTATTTTTGCTGAATTTTATTTTTGAAATATTTCATTGTAGCTTCATCTTTGTGGTGAGCTTGTGCCTAGTTTTGGCCTACCCTTTTTGAAAAATTATAACACATACCAGTTATGAGATACAAATAGGTCAAAGCCTGAAAGACATTATGTACCTGTGTAAAAAAGGTTTGATTTATTTTATTATTTTAAGTACAGCGTTTAAATCTACAATTTGAATTACAAATTGAATGATATAGTATTTCTTAATGCAAGCATGTAACTCACTGAATTTGTGTGGGTTCAGTTAGGAAAATGGCTTTCCTTCTTACTGAATTTTTTTTATAAACTATCTTTAGTCATTAGCGGTGAAGCTCTCATCCAGGTTTTTGCTATATTGCTTTTTGTTTTGCTAACAACAGAGAAAAGCTATACTTGGCCACAATGAATTCAATGCCCCTCCTCTTAATTAAACCAAGAGTTCTTTCTTCAGTGTAGTTGATTTAATTCTTCAGAGAATGAGGTATTCCTTTCGGCATACTCTATGATGTCACCATTGTCTTGGGAAGGAATATCCCCAATGATAAACCGATGTCAGAATGGAGTCAGGAAAATTGTCAATGAAGAACATGCGGAGATTAATATATATCCCACTTAAGGCAATGAAAAAACTCACTCAGCGTCTCTGTGGCATCTGGGGACTGCACCTTGACATGATTCTGTTCCCCTTGATATTTCTTTGATGGTTAACTGTTCAAAGTATTCTTATTTGTGTAAAAAATAGAACAAATAATCAAGACAAGAGTGCAAGACGAACTACCAAGTCTTGCAATAGGACAAGGTTAGCGGTCAACATATTTTATGGATTACTTTCTACCTTACACTAGATGATGTAAAGATTGGATCGAGCATTCCCTGCAACCATTTATTGGCATATGCATGTTCTGGGAATGAATACAAATGTAAGGTTTTCTGAATCTATGTTTTTTTTTTAACACTTTTCTTGCAGAACGCAACCGATCTATTTCCCAAACATATTTAGGTTAATAAAGTGTTTCAAGAAGATCAAGCCTATCCCTAAAAAATCAGGCACAAGACAATCACCCAAACTGAGCAGGAGTCACTGCACAAATAATGAAAATGTTATGAACTGCTGTAATAAAAAAAACTAAATTACATAAAAATGTGAATTTAGCTTTGCGTAGCTTGTCGTTTCTGGCTCTTCTAGTGTTACTGAAAAAAAATATGTTAATAGGTAATGGTTCTGAAGATGAAACTACCAGACATATGTTTGCAACCGTTTATTTTACAGTTGATGTAAAATCTCTTATTAAAGCTATAAAGCTCAAGTTCAAATATACCTAATGGCAATACTCTTCTAGACCCTACTTTTGAGCAAAAAGTATGCAGACATATACAATGTACCATTTCAGAAAAAGCTGCAATATGCTGGATATGGTGTCACTTATTGTGTAATCTTAAATTTTTGTGTGTGTTTGGGGGGAGTGGTGGTAATTTTTTATTACATATTTTTTGAGCTTCTGTAAAAAGTAAATTTTCCCTTTGGACAAATAAAGTGCTATCTACTGTATCTATCTATCTATCTATCTATCTATCTATCTATCTATCTATCTATCTA
>JANRMT010062792.1:94584817-94638984 GCA_026402145.1 Polypterus bichir lapradei
CTATCTATCTATCTATCTATCTATCTATCTATCTATCTATCTATCTAACCATTTCAAACATATTTACATTTGTTGTATATACTCTACCAGTTTAAATATTAAAGAATTTTCTGTGAGTGAACCAAGATAAGACAGAGGTAATAAACATTAAAGGAAAGGATCAAAGATGTCTCTCATCTGACAAACTAAAGTCCACTTGACAAACACATCAAAACGGAAGAAATCTTGGCATAACTTGATGCTGACATGAAAATACTACAAATGCTACTTTATGTTATCTAAGGACTACTTCTAAAATGTGTTTTTTTTTTTTTTTTGAATTTGGCTGATCAAGAAAAACTATCACATGCTTTCCTTACTAATAGGATTTCCCAAGCTGTCTATCGGGGCAAATAGTACAAAATGCAGCAGAATTGATATACTACATTATGATCTAAGAATAATAATGCACCTATGGCTGATTTGTCAATGAATGAAAAAAAAATCAGTAAAAAAAGGTCCTAGACAAAGTTCATTAACCAAAATAACAATTCCTAAAAATAAATATATTGTGAGCAATTTGTTTGAGATTTTATACCAAAACTGCACGCCAGCATGTTTTAAATCTATGGCATGAGAACATCACAGATGAAGCAAAACAATTCACATGCAAACATTAAAAAATATGAAATACTGACAAATAAAGTAGTGTCACAATAAAATCAAAACCATAAGTGAAATACCTAATAGAGAAATGCACATACCAAAAGTACACCCTTGTTGGATCATGACAGTCTCCATTGGTGCCAGGACATAAACTGGCTCTTCAAAGTCCTAAATTAGATAAATAGGTTAGAAAAAAGACATATGATTGTAGTAATACCACTGGTCAAGTATCATTGTCTGGGCAATGTGAATCTGTAATAATAATAATAATAATAATTACCTGTTTAAATAAATTGTTAAATTTTATAACGTAAACGAAGGAAAACTACATTCAGACTCTCCAATACTGTGTTTACAATGCACTAGAGAAGAGCAACTAAGTGCACCACTGGACTGATGGGTATATCCTACTCTAACCGTCTATGGAAATTAAACCTCTTTGAAGCTAAAAACAGAAAACAATGTGAAGGTCAAAATATGAGGATCTAATCTGGGGCTTCTAAGATATTAATAACGTGGATCAAACAGGACTCTTTCAGTTAAATACTGAGTCATGTACACCCATGAAAATGAACAGGAAATTCATTCATGATGGACTTTTTTCACTCAGGGAGTCAGCAGAATCTAAAATGAACTACAAAATCTTAGAGTGGCGGCTCTGAGGCTAGGGATCTGCACTGGCAATCAGAAAGTTGCCGGTTCAAATCTTGTAAATGGCAAAAAGGACTCTGCTCTGTTGGGCCCTTGAGCATGGACCTTAACCTGCAGTTGCTGAGCACTTTGAGTAGTGAGAAAAGTGCTATATAAATGCAAAGAATTATTAATTATTATTATGTAGTGATTACATTCTTTTCAAAGTATCTGCATTAACTATATCATCATTTCATGTACTAAATACCAAACAGGTTTGACAAACTGAATTTACTTTCTTCCATATTTATTTGCATTCATTTATGGATGACGCAAGTAGTTTCCTCTGTATCGCTTTTATCATTGGGCACAAGGCAGTAAACCGCCTTAAAAGTGCCAATAGTCAATCACAGAACACTTCTCATTTTTGTTTCAAATATATTGTGTTGTAGCACTGTGTGCTGCTTGCCAACACTGATCCAGTGGTTCTTTACTCTTTTCATTATTCTTTTAGGTAGCTGACTGTCCCTAGAAGGACAGCTCGGCTGTAGCCACTTATCTTTATTTCCCTGTGACTGTGCGACTGTGGCAGGCTTGCCCTTTTTATAGATTCCCCTGTAGCTGGTGCTGAAGCTGCTCATTTGAATAACAGAATGCCAATGGAAACTGTTGGTGACTCAATGCTGATGCTATCCCTGACTGATGCAAGAGTCAGCACCACTGCGATATTTAAAAAAATGCAATTGCATAAAGATGTTCCAGTTTCTCATAACACGGTATGCATACCTGTAGACCAGTAGTTTCCAAGCTCTGTCCTGAGGGCCAACTGTGGCTGTGGGAATTTTTTCCAATCAGCTTCTGCTTTTAATTGGACTGCTACTTTATTTAAGCAATATGTTAATCCTCAGCTTCAATACAGAAATTACAAAACTGGGTTTTCTAAATTTCTGCTGAAATATAAGTAAGAATTTCTGTTACAGGAAAATACAGATAAAAAATAAATTATTTTTAAATTTTTTCATCTTTAAGATTTACATTCCATTTTTAGAGTTTTTTTTTTTTTTACATTTAATCCATTTGATGGTGCCATGGCCATTCAGCAGTCAGAGTTGTCTGCTCTACTTGTCGTTAATTGTCATTATTAGGATACAATTACACAGGCAGGAAGAAGTGAATTAAAAGAAAAAGATAGGTAAGCACAATGGCAAAAATGCAAATATTTCTACATTTACTATAAATGTAAATCTCATACTATTGTGCTTTTCTGCATGGAGAATAAAAGAAGAAAGACACAAGAACAATTAGTCACAGGAAAGAACTCCCTGATTGTGAAACTGGTACAAAGAAAAACCAGCAGCCACAGGTTGTCCCCCTAGAATGAACTGGGGTAGCACTGCGTTAGAATGTACAAAACTCATTGACAGAAAGAGTGGGTGGAATTCACCCACCCACTGTGACAGACACTGTGTAGTCTTTTTTAAAACTGGAAGAAATGTCACTTTAATAACTGTAACAAAGCTTGTTTGTTTAACATTATTAGCTTCATGCAGGTCTCTTTATCTGAACAGCCAAGGAAAAGGAAAGCACGGCACTTACACCAAGACAGCATATTGTGTATGTAAGGAGTCTTATATCACAGTCTGTACACACAGTTTCCAAATCAGGTGGAAGCATTATTACAGGGTCTAAATATTTTATATAATTAAAAAATACATTATTACTAATAGAATTTTCATTTAATTTACTGTCAGCTCTCTTTTAGTGGTCTCAATTTTTAAATTATTGCAAAATAATTTACTGTAATATGTTTCTCATATGTGTCTTGCTGTGTCAAATATTACAGGATTACTCCAACAGTTGATGTGTTAAATTTGACATATGTTCTACGGCATAAATCAAAAACTCCAGTTTCTGCAACAGTGATTGACAAGATTAATACTCCATGAAAGCAGAACTAATCCTGAAAGTTATGACTGGAGAGACCGGCATCTCATTTCATAATACTCCCTAATGCTAGATGATTGAGCCTTTTTGGAATCACTATCAAAAGTTGTTTAGGTAAAATGACCTCTTATTTTATATGACCCTGGTCATGTATCATGTACATTATTAAATTTTTCTGCTGACAATTTTACATTTTTCCCTTTTAATTACATCAATCACATATCTGTCCATATTTCTGTTTTAGTTTTTCAATGTATACTTTATATATAGTCCAAACCAAGTTTTGCAACTGATTGAAATCTCATCAAAAGGCAGTATGAATTTCCATAAAGCTTCTAAAAGAACACTGGCTTTTCTCATCAGCTACTGCTGTACATTTTGACGTTGTGTCCGCACAATCTTCTGCTAACTCATACTGTTGGCAATTATGTAATGGTAGTTCATTTATTTTAAACCCATATGACTGGTAACCCTGCAGTTATAGGTATAGGAGAATAACAGTTCTCTAATAGATGTCAGTATTGAAAAGTTTAGAGTTGGGGACCATAAGAGAAAGATCATATACTACCCCTTTAAATTGTCTATCCATAAATCCATTTTCTGCAAATCCAAGTCTATTCATGAACCCATCTGAAGGTGTATTCATTAATGCACCCATATGACCTTGTAGGTGGCCTGCATAGTGATATTTTTAGACTGTGGGAAGAAACTAGAGACCATGAAGAAAATCTGCATGAACACAGGGAGAACATGCAAACTCCAAATGGGAGACACCCTAGCCATGAAATAAGCAGAATCTCAGTGTGAGAAAGCAATACAAACACTATGCCACTGTGTTCCCAAATGAACAAGACTTTTGCAATAGATTCAGTAGCATAATATGTTTGAGAGAGGCACAAATGTATATGGCAGTGTGTTCATACAGTAATTCCTAAACCCACTTAATCCATTTTAGGTTCACAAGTAGCCAGTGGCAGAAAATGCCATACAAACTGGTTAGAACATGCAAACCACTCAGACAACAACCATATATTGGATTCCAGCCCAAGAGACTGGACCTGTGAGGCAGCACGTTTTCTAATATGTTTGTTCAGTCAGTAGGGGTCTGATTTAGGAATACAGTCACTGCACAGTATGGAGAGTAAAAGAAGTGGAGAAGCTTCAGATCAACACTGTCTTGGTATATTTCTGAAACCTGAAAATAGCTGGAAAGGATGCTAAAAGATATTAATTAAATAAAGCTGCACTACCATCTAGTAACATGAATACATCAATGCATTGTTAAGCTTGTTAATCTGATTCGGGGAGTGGTCATCCTAGGAAATAATGGGTTGATGACAGCAGTAAATTTTGGGGGCGCCAATCTGACTGTCCCCATTTATTTAAAAAAAACAAAAGAATACTGTGCTCGATGGTGAGATTAATGAAACAAATGTCGCCCTCTGGCGTTCTTAACAGAAAAATGCTGCCTATCATGTCTTCTTATTATGGCTCGAAGAAATTCCTTCCCTCCAGCTCTCATGCCAACAAGTGACACCTCCTTCAAGAATTGCTGGGCTTTTATGCTTCAGCGGTTTGAAGGGGTGGAGTTAGTTGCTCTCACTGCGCGATGTCTTGGTACTGTGGAGGCAAAGGAAGATGACACAGTTAGCGGCAGTGCCCCCTTTCTACCTGCAGTGGTATTATATATCTGGGAGAAATCTAGAAGATGATCCTCTGATGCATGTGTGTGACAAGGGTCATGGGTTCCTGAGCCTACACTGGCAACACTGAGCACAAAAGATGCCAATCTGTAACAGTGCACCATTTATTAGTTAATGTTAAATTTACTTGCTAAATACATACTACACTGATATACCAAGCATTTATTTCTATAGTTAAAGAATTACTGGCATTAAGTTATGTGGGTGGTGAGAGAAGTGGTTTTTACTGCAGCTGAGTTTTTAGTCTGCTTTATGAATAGATGATGTATAAAAATAAAAAGCAGGCAGCATTTTAGGAAATACAATGTAAAAAAAATCCAAATAAGAAGAAGACAATAAAGAAGTAAAACTAATGCAAGAAAAAAATGAAGTCGCCACATAGCTGGCCCTGTCCTCTTTTTAGGCAAACCACTTGTCAGATGCGTGAATTTTAATTTCATTCACTTCATTTATTTGGCTAAGTGAGTTAAAAGAGTTCAGGAAGGGTTTATGAAGCAAGTAAGCAAGTCAAATCTGTACCACCATGTATGTCCCCATGTCCAAGGTAAGATTAAGGTGACACTCAATTAAATAACCTATTATAGATACATGTTGTATACAAAAAAATTGCATTTTACTATCAGTTATAGTTTTAAGAAGCAGACACATTTCTAAGTAGTACTGTATTTGTAAAGTGCCATTCTAAATGCATCCATTCATCTTCTTAATCCACTTATCCAGGGCAGGGTTCATAATGCCTAGTTTCATAAAATGGCAAAGAGTATCCAAGTGGTTATCAGGCTCTTTTGTTAGAATGTTTCCTTTTTGCTACTACTTCAGATTTTAATTGTACCATATGTCAGAGCCATCACAAAAAGTATAAATTATATTATAAAAATTAAACGTACACAATTGTTGCTGACCTGTCCTCTCTATTTAAACTGACTGGAAAATCAATTTGTTTTAATTGTTTCTACATTTTTGTACCTTTTAAAGTGAACACCCCTTATTAATCACATTTATGAAAATATTACATCAAATAATGCATTTCGTGCCTATAAAAGAAGCTTTAGACAGAGCACTATAGTGTAGACCAAAGAACAGTTTCACAATGAAATACAGGAAAGGAGATTATTGCATCTCTCTGAATGTTACAGATAAAGAGGAGTCATAGACAGACTTTATGAGTATTGTTTTTGAATTTTTCAAAATTGAAATTTAAATATTCTTTATCGTGTGAAACATGATTCCAGCATTTTAAGTAGAAAATGTTTACTATGAGTAAATAAGGAGCTTTCTAAACATTATGGTATACTTATACATTTTTCATGTTATTATAACTGAAACACACTGTCATATAAGATAGACTCTTGTGAGGTTAGCTATAAACAAATCAGCTATGCTGCTTGCTCAGTCAAAGAGAATGTCATTTAAGTATTATTTTTGTTCTAGACCTTTCAAAGGCCAATCATTTACAAGCATCGTGACACAAAAGCTACAAAAAAAAAAAAGTCTTGCAGTAAAGTTTTGTATAATAAACAAAATGAAACAGCTTACAAGGATTCAGATAGAAGCAGAAACTGAGAAACTCAAAAAAAAAAAAAAAAACTAAACCTTTTTATCCTTTTTCTGCAGCTTAAAAAAGCCCATCAAAGCTGGACTACACTCAGATAAGAAAAGGACCAGTGCCTTATTATGACAACTAAAATGAGTCACACTAGGCACTGTCTGTTTCCATTGTTAACTAAAAAGACGGATAGCTGATTGTCGTGAAGAGAGCATGCTGAGGATTTACAAACAGGGCTTAAGCCTTTAAAGCTCCTCAAGCTAAAAATTTGTCTGCAAGTGACTAACAAAAGGGGTTCATCTGAACAACAGCAATACCTGCAGCTGCCTAAACAGCTGTACTGATACGGATTCTAGGATCTAGAGTAAGCTCAGTGAACAGCTAAGCAGAGGCTGAAGAAGAAGAAGAAGAAAAAAAAAAAGAACACTGATTGTGCTTCTGCGTACACTACTGCTAATCAGCGTATAGATGACACCAAGTGAGAAACATGTTGTTCAAAATACACATGATATTTAAAGTGAAAATATTTTCTAAATGGCATGGCTTAAGTTGCAGGTATCTGAAACCTGCAAGGCTGCTCATTCTTTTGTATCTATGACCTTGAACCTGAGCCGAGCTGCAAAAAGGTGGCACACGTTTGACAGACTCAAACCATGCAGAGGACTTTGAAGCCAGCAACGCAAAAAGGGTCAAGCACAGAAAGGGGAAATAAATGGTAAAATCACTGTCTCTAGACTCCTCAGATAAAATGGAAACAAGCACTTGGCATTTTCAGTGCTGACAACCTGGCTTGTTTGTTCACTCTAATGAGCACTCCGACTCCATTAATGAGCAGACTGAATCCATTATCATCATCATTTCAAAAGGCAGCGCACCACTAAATAGCTTCCCATATTAGCAGGCATTGCCCTTGTTGTTCCATTTGATCAGTGGTGGCAGCGGGGAGCTGTAGCACTCCCACTTTTTTTTTTTTTTTATATATTTTTCTCCTTCTATTTTTCAGCTAGTAAATTAGCAAGTGAAAATTAGTTAGAAAAAATTGTGACCCTGAGAAGAGCCATGATATAAGATAACAGCGAGGTGACTCCAAGTGAAAAAATGAGGTGAAGGGGTTTTTAAAATAAACAGTGAACTTGTAGAAAAGGGTTACTATTTCCATCTAGCAGCACCTTTCCAGAGACATCAAAGAACCAATTAACTCCCTCGCAAAACTGGGCGGCATGGCTACACTGGAAGGCTGTTGAGGGCAGCAAAAGCACACTCTGTAGTCGTCTGATTCTGCTAGTGACAAGCCTTTTTTAACTGTGGATTTTGAATGTGCGCCATTCTTTAGACTTTCAATCTGTTAAAGGATTTTAATTAGGCCTTGACTCCACATCAGTGTGTGTGCTTTTGTAGCTGTTGAATAGTACAAGGGTTCTGAAGCTAGCCAGTTCAGCGCAAGGCAGTGGTGTGAAAAATACTCTTTCATTTTGATATGTGCCACTTCAGTACATTCTGCCTTTTCATTGTACCTTCTCCTATTGTTGCTTTGAAATTATTAAAATGTTAACATGACTGTGGTGCCTTTGATATTTAAGACAAAAGGGTACAAAATGCAAGTAGTGGAGGCATTCAACAAACTGTAAATGGAAAAAAATTCTAATCCTGCTCTTTTTCATGCTCTGCCAAGGTTTTCTGCCTGTGATATATCCAAATCATTATTTCTCTCTCTCCTGTCCCCCCTCTGTCTCTGTCTCTCTCTTTTATTGTACCGCGGCCACCTCAGATACTTAAGGAAAATAATAAAAAAAAAAGATATAGGGGAACATAAGTTAAGTACCGTACTTTCCTCTTGGAATCCTATCAAGAATAATTTTATTGCACTTATTTCCTTAAAATGTGTTCCAGAGCTTTAATGACCAATTGTGACATGGTCGTTTTCCTTTTTTTTAAGATTATTTTTAAAAGTCACCATAATTAACAGATTTACAGACTTAAAAAGGGTGATTTTAGTAGCTTTTGTACTCTTTTTTTTTATTTTAACATAAATTAATATTCTTAAATCTATTTAAACCAAATCAGGGCTACGGGGGGCTGGACCCTTTCTCAGTAGCACTAGGCACAAGGCAGGATGCAACAGGAAAAAATTCACAGACTTCTGCACAGTACCCATTTAAAAATGCCATTAAAGCTAGCTGGCACATCTTTGTGGGAGATGGGTGAAAAACATGCAAATACAAGAAGAATGTGGGCAATGACAGGGTGCAGGAACTGAAACCAAGACAGAGGATCCATTAGATGGCAGCTGTACTCACTTCAAATCTACTTTAGCAACAGATTGCACGATTATGCACCAATTAACTTTGGGAGGATCAATGTTTGTATCCCGTCACTGGATTTTGGATGACTTTCTCAGGTTTGCATGGGCTTTCAGTTAGTACTCCATGTATATACCATATGTTAAGATACCTACCAACTCTACAACTGCTCTGATATACAGTCGGTGAATGAATGTGACTTTGTAATAGTGACCTGTCCATGGTTGATTCTTGCCATGTCCCCAATTCTGCCATTCTAGGATCTCCATAACCATGTAGAAGCAGGTTGAGAAACACGATGGATAGATGCTTAGGAATTCTGTCTTTCACTATGTGCAATAGCAAATCATTCCTTTATACACTAGATGTCTTTAATTCATTGCATTGTGAAAATGGTTTCAGAAGAAGCCCGTGTGATGATGCAAGGTGGGGGCTCTGCCAGTGTACAGTCGTTTTTTTAAACAATGCATATAGGGCTTTGTGGACACGCACGGTTGCAGAGTTGAGCGATTACATGGTGTTTGGCAAAGAAGCAAGCAGGTTTGTTTGATTAGACCAGCTGTTCCAAATCGCCATTCTGTGGTTCATATTTAAGATGGCACCCAGATGGAGGTACAGTATAAAGGTTAGATTGAGGGAGAGACAGGAAGGTTCTAAAGAAAAACTGGGAGGTTAAAGGAAAGGAAGAAAGGAAAAGAAAAGAGAGTCAGGATTGTTGCAGAGCCAGAACTGCAGAGTTGAGGTAAGTGTTCAGCAAAGATGTCCCGGGTGGAGTGAGCAGACTGCGCTGGCGGGATAGGATCGCTTCTGTTGAGTGCCCAAGGTGCAGGAGTGACAATCCACTCTAACAGATTCCCACATGATGCCAAGGGGCATCGGTGAGGAAACAAGCTGATAAGGGTTGACTGTGCTTGTCCGAAGGCATCTCCTGCTGTTGAGCAGACTGTATGAATGTATGGAGTAGAAGGAGGTACCGAAGCAGGTGATGGTGTTTAAAGGGACAGAACCTGTGTTTTTGTCTTTTTAACTTGTCTTTTGGCTTATTTATTTATTTGAATTTTAACCTCCACAAACTCTGTTTTTATTCTGGATTATTTAAAGAAGACTGCGCTGCACTGCACTTGTGCTTTGGACACCGTTTATTGCTGATTGTAATAAAAGCACTGAACACTTGTCCTCAGTGGCTAATCCATCTCGGTTTCATGATTATTGATGACTCGGTTTCGAAGAGAGTAGGCCAGCTTCAGGCAATCTGGTGTGGAAATGTACAAGTAAAAGAACGACAATTTAAAATCAAATTAGAGCAAGGGTAACTGATAAATACATAGTGCTGTTTGTACCAGCAACAAAATATCTTTAACATAACAAAGATTACAAATATACAGCTAGCCGGAAGGAGCTTCTTTTACCTTAGTAGTTCAGCAGTTTTAGAAGTTGCTTAGCAAGAATGAAATAAAAAAAATGGAAGGCCTTAGGCATATGTGTTACTGGATTTTTTAAAATGAAGAATTTTAAAATGCTCTTTGCACCCATTGAAGTAGCTAGATTGGATGGACAAATTGCCAAAGAAGAGCACAGACTGAAGGAGCAGCTGAATGTGACATTGCCCGTGTCTGTAAGGCAGGTGTTGTGGCTTAGTTTATAAAGGTTGTGGCTTGAACACCAATAAATTACTTTACATCATAGGTCAGAATACAGATCTGTACATGTTATTTATTATTTTGCCATTGCCTGCTGTTTTATATTAGGAAAACTGCCGGGTTAAAACATACATAACTAAACATATATCTTACCTGTACATACTTGCACATGATGGAAATTTCTCCATTTCTATAAAATTTCACCTTAAAACATCACACTTGAAGTATAGTGTTTTGCTGATTGTGTGGCCTCACCCCAGAGGTGTGGATTACAGCAAGCAATTGCTTGGATTTTTAAATTAAAATCTCACTTATTTGGACTGAATAAGTAAACAGATTTTAAATGTTTTTTTTTTCTTTTAATACCTAAGTTTGCCCCAGGATCATCTTATTATAAATGATCCAAAGATCAACCTCACGTTATCACTTCTGGGACATGGATGTGAGTAATGAGCAACTTTGCTGGATCTAAATATGATTTTCTCTTTCTTTGTTTATAATTCTATTTATTTTCTACAGTTTTCTTACATAATTTCATATTCAGTAACTCTTGGGTTATTCTTCAATAGGGGCATAACTGATCATGCAGATATAAATGAACATATCACAGGTTGGAACACCATTTCAAAGTACATTTATTCACTTGTTGTTTACAAAGGAAAGTGCAAACAGAAAGTACAAATTACTAAACCGTGGTCTCGGGTAGGTCAGAACGTACACTACTGTTATTTGTTATGGAGTTGCAGAGAGACAGTTAGGGTCAATGAGACTGGTGTTGTTTAGGTTAAAATGTTGTTTTTGACCAAAAGTAATAGATAACAAGGAATGAAAAGACATGCAAGGGACCAGAATCAAATCCAAGTAGATGATTTATCCCATCCTGTCCCCTCTATGAGTTTTAAAAGTGAAATGATTTTGGCTTATATTCATGTCTACTTCAGAAAAAAGAGCATGACATTGAGAATGCCATAGAACATCAATGTTTAATCAGCCATGTTTTTGTGCTCACTTTTGACTGAACATGTAATAAACATCAGTTTATGGGCTCCACTGAACAAAAACAGCAAGGGAGATTAGCACAATGGACCTCAACTCAAAACTGCATCTCCTGCAATTGTCTTAATTTAATGTAGCTTTTACAGAAGACCAAGGTATATACGACTATTAGAACAAACAACAATCTCCGTCAAACTCACACACAAGAATTACACAAAAATAAGAAGAAAACTTCTGACTTGACAAATGATAACAGAGCAATCTCAATAAAGTATTATCAAGTAACACTCCTCATACCAACATTTGACTTCAGTTTTACTAAAGGTAATACTTTTTACTGTTTTGCAGTTCTTTTTTTGATATCAGTTTGCGGAAATGTAACAAATAGCGTGTTGGCCATTAAGTCATATAACTCCTTCACTCTTTTTGATCTGTAGTACAAAGGCACATTAGTGATGTTTCCATTCCACCAATTGCTTGTTTTTTAAAAGTTTAGAACGTTTACACAAAATAAATAACTTTATTTTGCTGAAGTACCTTTCATTAGCATTACTGCTCAAAACCACAGATATAATATAATAACACATACAATACGTAGTGTACATACAGTACCTACCATTTGACCAAAGACTAGAACTTAGTCTGGAGAACACATTTAGTGACGGCTGAGGGATTAGAATCTGTGGGCTTCAGCCCAATTCCTTTGCTACTAGATGAAAGTCTAGTTTATATTATACTGTATCTATGAAATATACAGAGTTATGTGGAAGGTGTAAACTTAGTTTCATATATAAGAAAGGTATAGAGTAGGCAACAGTTAGATTAAAAAGAAACCAATCGTTAAAAATAGTAAAAAGTAAAGCCAACCCAATCTGCCAATCTGTAACTGTAAATATAAATAAAAGAGTAAACTGTATGTACACACACATATATATACTGTATACTGTATGCATATATAAATATTATACTCTATAAGGTGTTCTATAAAGGTATAGTGCTCTTCTTTATTAAATCACTTGGAGTTTGATTCATCAGGTACAAAAATGATAAGATGTGATTGAGATACATGAAGACAGTTTTCCCACACTGTTAGCTCTCTTTGCTGTCACAATCCGCCGGTTAATGCGGAAGGACCACGTGAGACTCTAGTCTTGCTCCCACTAGTGCTTGGCATTCTGCTGC
Organism: Polypterus bichir lapradei; assembly: GCA_026402145.1. Taxonomy (NCBI): domain Eukaryota; kingdom Metazoa; phylum Chordata; class Cladistia; order Polypteriformes; family Polypteridae; genus Polypterus; species Polypterus bichir. Next base: position 94,597,404 of record JANRMT010062792.1, read on the forward strand.
CACTTGAACTAAATGAGTTGAACCAGCATTATGCCTTTATGTCTGTGCCACTAGAAGAGGAATTTTCTTTGCTTTCCTGACAGTTATATCTGACAGGATTTTACATCTTCCCCAGTCTGCCTTTAGTATATTCAACTGTCAGACAAAGAAATTAATACCCCAAGTGACTGTATTTTAATTAAGCAATTTCATGCAAATTACAAATTTTAGATTGCCAAATAATACATTGCACGAAATTGTAGGCAGACTGATCTGATATGCATGGAGTGTTATTCTTCCAGGCACTGTGCATACATGGAAAATGAACTAAAATGCTAATTTCTAATCTATTATGCAAACAGTGAGATACTTACATAGATATACATGCTTTTCTTGGCATGGCTAAACACAGCTCTTTAATTTAATGTATTTGATGCCTGAATTTTAAAAGCAGTCTTTGTTTTTTGAACAGAAAAAAAAAATTGTGTAAGTATAAAGTACAGTATGAGTAAAAAGAAACCAAGCGTGAATGTTTTGTACTGCATCCTATTGAAATAAATGACAATCCAGGAACTGCCACTAGACTTCCACACCAGGCGTGGCATGCTCATTTGGATTTGTCCAAGAGCCTGTCATTACACAAATACTTTCTTAGACTGGCAATCCTGGTACAGCAACCAATCTTTCATTTTGCCCTCAGGCATCTGAAAATTGGGCTGAAACTGCAGGGAGTTAACAAGTCCTCCTGAGTCCCTTTGTCTGTTTATTTTTAGACAAAGGATATTTATATACATTAAAGTGCAAATTCTAACATTGTATGTGTGTAATTTTTTCTGCTTTTTATTTAATGATATGCATGGAGCTTTTATTACTGTCCGTCTAAATCTGCCAATCTGAACAGAAAGCTCAGAGACTGAAATCTGTAGAACTGCAGCATTCTATTTCTAGCCAAATCTTCCTTCTTCATTTTAATTTAGAATAGTTTTATTACCTTTTCTTTCATGAAATTAAGTCATTGGCTTATTTACTTCTATTATACTGTAGTATTTGTGATATCTAATATATGTGTGCTTACGTTTAAAATATGACTCTCAATATATTAAAATACAAAATAAGGAAGTCTTTTACTTGCTGCAACTTATTTTTATGGCATGTGTGCTTTGGTGGAAACTAAATCATGCTATCGGAATACTGAAAACAGAATTGAGTGCCATCAGTGTCTAGAACTTTGTAAATCACTATCAAATATGCTAGTTAATTAAATTGTGAGTCCATGATTTACTGTATAGTGTGGTAACCTGATATGACAAGGGGGTAAATCTTGATGAGCAGAACCAGAGCAAATGAGAAAATAAAATGACAGAAGTGACACTTCAACCTCAAAGCATTAGGACTGACACCATTTTAGTGAGTTATTGATGATTAACATATTTTACAGAAAAAAAAGGTTTACCAAGTTTAAAAACGAATCAAACAAATCTGAGAAGGAGGGTGAGAGAACATTTCAAAATCTCCCCTTTACCTTTTAAATTAATTAATCAGCCTCTGAAATTTCTTTTTCAACCTGTCCTTCTTTACAGAAATACAAGGGGATACATATACAGTATATTTGATCTTTGCATATGATTTTTATGGTATGTTCTTACTCTCTCTCTTTAGATGCAAGCATATTATAAGCACATGATAATTTAACAGTTTCTCAAAAACATACGATGCAAAACATTATTTTAATTACAATATTTTCATTACCTTCGACTTGACACAGCAGTGGAGGGTGTTTTTTGTCCATGAATGGGAGTGGATAAAAGGATTTCCTTGTATAGTGTAGTTTTCTCCCTCATCTTAAAGACGCTGCTGTTAAGTTAATTAGTAGGTTTAATCTTGCTTGTTAAGTGTGAGTGTGTGCATGAGTGGGCCCTCCACTGGCCGTTGTCCCACCCAAGGCTCATTCCTGCCTTGCACCAAACACAGAATAGGATCGGGCTCCACATGACCCTGGATTTTAAAAAGCAGATTCCAAAAATTGATAAAATGGATAGACAATCGTTTTTAATTCTGACATTATCAATATACTGCACCGCAGTGAACAAAGGAAGGATAAAAAAGCTGTAAATAATAATACCTTTTTAAAAATACTGATTAATCCATTTAGTGATTAATGTATCGCACAACATTTTGGGATTAATTAGTTAAATTGCATCACTGATACCATTTTTCTTTAACAGTAATTTACAGACAGAAACACTAGATAAAATGTTATTAATCATGTTAGATATCCTTTCATGAAGGTTAATGTAGAAAAAGAATATTACAAATCTACTTCAAGGTAGTATAAAATTTTGTAATAATGTGTATTTAAACTTACACAAATTAAAGGTAAAAAGAGCACTGATAATTTGTTGTATTTATGGAAGATATACCAAGATGGAAATAGAATAGCTACAGCAGAGTAAGAATGTCAGAATATATAAAATCAATAAGGGGAAAAATATGTATGTAACAAGGGATTGACAAATCATATTAAGTGCTTTACAGTCAGCCTATTTTATACCCAGCAGGTTTCTTCACAGGTACAGAAAAAGAAAATTCAAGAATGACAGAAGAATGCAGTAAAATAACAAATAACTCCCATTTGTAAATAGCAGTGATGTCCTCAAATTTTCCTTTTCTAAATGTAGAAGGAGACAGAGGCTGACACATTTTTAAATTCACTTTACACAATAAGATGATTACTGTGAAGATCTACCTATCTAGGAGTCTGTCAGATATTTAAACCCCTAAAGTGTGTCTGATCAAAGAAACTTCAGTCTGAATAATAAAAATATCACCAGCACAAAGCAAACGAAAGCACGAGGTAATTGTTGTATATTCGTTTTTGATCACATTATATATTACAAAAATGCCATTTAAAAAATAGAATTCAAAAAACACTGAAAGATTTAGAGTTTTAGTACAGTTTTTAACTGATCAGAAATAGAACAATTGCACCTAAGAAACTTAAAACGCTTAACATAATTTGCTGATGCTTCTGAAAAGAGATTATGAAAATCTATAAAGTTACGTAAGATAATAAAAAAAAAAAATCACTAATGGAACAAATCATTCTTAGATGTGGCTATCATAATTACAACATTTTGTCTTATAATTTAAGGTTTCTAGAGAAGTACTCTTACACTTAAAGATTAAAGAAAAAAAGCAATTTTCAGCAAAATGTTCTTCCACTTCACGCAAACCTAAAATGAGATAATCTCAGAAGAAATACTCATATATAAATATCTGTCAGTTTTTAATCAGAGAAATACTTTATACTTCATAGAAACAATTTTTATGTGCTCAAAATAAGTGCCAGTTATTGAATCATTTTTAGTGATTTAATGTACACACACCTAAAGAATCATCGTGTGTTGCTTTGCCATCTATATAACTTTACTAAGGCCTGAAAAATTGTCAATTGGGTGTTTAGTCTGTTTTTACAATTAATTGAAAATCCTACTGACTGCCCTATTAAATGTTTTTAATGTTTTAGTTGTATTTGCCTGTGTTGTACTTTCTTAGTTCTATCTAAAATGAATGTCATAAAAAAGACAAAAACATAAAATTGAAAGCATACAGTCTATTTATTAGTCCAACCTGCATGGCCCAATATAATGGATTGTAAAGTGCCAGCATCGCATGTGCAGGCTAACCTGATACCAGCCAATCCTATTGTATGTGTGAGATTTATGCAATTGAAAGAAACTGAGAAAGACTACAGCTTTAAGTAGCTGAAGCCCTGCTGAGGTCTTCACACACAACAGAGGCTGACATCATTTGTGCAGGGTAAGACATTTCCTCTAGTCACTTAACTCACAGTCTATATAGTCCTACTGGAAAAAAGAGGGTAAGGAGTAGGCTTCCAGAGCATAGCAGTCAGAACAGTTTCAGGTGTATGAAATAAAATGAATACACAAATTGCTATCAAAGGAAAATGTATTTCCATCACACATGGTAGTGAGAGGTTATGCACACTTAAGTCTACCTTATTCTCAATGATATGTGGTGACAAAAACCATTCCCTGAAATACCCAGATAGAGAACAAAAGGCAGCCTCAGAATGAAACATTAGGCAAAAATATTGCAAGCATCTTTGATTATGGCTACCTTGTACCTTGCGTAAACAGTAGTTTACCATCATTACATTTTTGCTGGAAAGAACAGAATTGCAGCAATTATTCCTGTCGACTTCTGGATTCAAATCCTTCACCGTGTTGTTGTCTGTGTGAAGTTTGTCTTCCAGTGTCTCTATTTTTCTTTTTCTGTGCACACAGTTTTCCTTACACATGCCAAAGATATAAATATTAGGTTTAAAAATTGGCCTGGTTTGTTTGTGTGTGTGCCTTGCAATGCTCTAGTCATACATCCATGGTTGGTTCTGGCCACTCATGGCCCTAAAAACTGGATTAAGTGTGTTAAAAATGCATTCATGGATGGATGTTTTTTAGCTAATTTATGGCTTTTCAAGAAATTTTCTGGTACCTTAATGAGTTGTCTTTTGTTACTGTAGCATGCTAATTGCATAATTTTAAATTGTACTACTCCTTAAATAAAATACAATCTTGACTTAGATTGTGGCTCTTGTCTCCATTTTATGAGATTTATCTTTTTCTCTTACGCAGGCTTTGTTTAAATGACACTTGATAGAGCATTGTATTTTTTGATACCTAGCTTTTTTAGGATACATACTGTATATATACTAGAGAAAAAGTAGCCAGTTTATTATTTAACAGACTAACTGCAGTTACTTACTTTTAAACAAATATTGTTGCACACCTGGGAAAGTGAAAGTGAAATACCTTTTCATCAACGTGAAGAAGAATGTTGATCATAGTGAGTGACACTCACTAATTCAAAGACAGTTCAAATAAAGCATGGTAACTCCAATTTACTACTACAAGATGTAAACTGAATACATGATGAGCCCCTCAGAAATAATAATTACTCTTCTAATGTACTGTCAAGGGAGTGACCATTACAGGGACCAAAATAAAGTGAACCTCAATTAGGGTGCTGTCTCAGACAATTGTTATGTCAACATTGCTGATCTGGAAGTGATCCAAGTCCTGACCTGCACACTTAAAAGGAATCCCCATACCTTCCACAAGTGTCTGACAGCCCAAAAGCCTGGGGAGACTGATTTATCATAAAGTAGTTAACACAATAAACTGCATTTAATGACAGGGAATCTTTTAAATCCTGGATTATTTTTGTTGCAATTGCATATTCACTTAGAATAAAATGTCTCATTCAGTTGACAGATCAGTGCAGCAGATGTCATACAGTACAGTAATTGGTGTAGCAGGTCAAGAAGCTTCAACCACAACTGGCAAACCAGCAAATAGTGGTATGTCCAGAATGGCAATCACAAACGTACCTATCTCACCAGTGCTGGCATCAACAGGAGAGGTAAAGTGCAACCAGTGATGTTCAACCCTACCTTTTGACCCTCTCATTACAGCTGACCACAGGAATAATGGGATGACACTTTCACAGAGGCCCTATTAGTATTTCTATATTTTGACAAGACCCTGGCAATGGACGATAAAGTTCTCAAGAGGAAGATCACAGTATGTTTTGGAGTAACACCAATGGTCTATACCCACAAGAATTTATACATTGGATTGTGATCTAGCAAAACCAGTATTAGCCCAGTAATTTTAATTATGAGACTGAGTGATGAAATGGTTATAGTTATCTCTGTGGAGTTGGTAGAGGACTTAGTTGTGGCCAAGTACTTCAAGCAGAGTTTAAACTTGCAACATCATTATACAAAGATGCACTTGGAGCTTAGTGGTAGAACTAAGTAAGTGGAAGACAGGCATTATTAACTTGTTATTTTATTTGGAAACACAACAGGTGCAGCCTGTAAGGTCTCCAACAAAAAGAAAAAGGCAGTCCCAAAGCCTGCTGTACTCCCAGTCAAACAAGAGAATAGGTGACAACAGAGACCAAACTCAAAGCAGCACTGACCTCAAACAATCCGAGTCAAATGTGGACAACTCAGTCACATCGTACACTATTGTCTTAAGTGTGAAATGATGGCCCAAAAGCACATGGCATTTTGTGACACTTGATCTTAATAAAAACATTATCCTGTGGTATGAGTTGGTAGGTATAAATGGGCACTAAAGACAAGGCATTAAATATACACTTATTATTGTATCCTTTCCCAAGGCAAACATCACATTCAAGGAACACCTCTGTGTGTGCAGGTTACAGTCATTTCAAAAGTTTTTCATAACCAGCCAGAAATTGTTAATGAGGTTATAAATCCAGGTGTTTCATATAAGGGGGCTCTCTTGTAGTCTGTGTTAGATCAGCTATAACTACAAATCGTACAAATCGCATTTACAGTGAAAACAGATGGTCAAAGGAAAAGCAAAGCAGTTTGACCTCTTTTACAAAGTGCAGCCTTGCCCAAGGCACATCCTGATACTAGCATTATAGTTGAGATCCTACTTTTCTCACAAATGTGACAGCTATTTACTTTGTTTAAACAGTAGCAGTGAAATGGTGATTCCCAGTAAGAGGTGTGAAATGTAGCCATTTCAGGCCAAGGTCTCACAAAGTTCAATGTAATAGGACAAGGACTTCACTTCACATTTAATAACAGCTTACTGAAGTGTGTTATGGAGTACAAAGGTGTAATGTGCAAAGAACATTTAGTACTACATCCGTACAGTGACAAATTACAGTACAAAAACTGACACGTGTGCACTCAAAGTGAAGTTACTTGGTTTGCAGATAAGACATTGGAACTGCTCATGATACAGTAAACTTCTGTTGGCTGGGGATAAACGGAAACACAAAATGCCTCCATGTTTTCTGCCTGAGTGTTAGTTAACACAAAAATCAAGGCATCAAGAAACATTAACAGTCCAATTAATGGTGATAGATATCTAGTTTTAAATTTTGTCATCATTAAATTATAATACTTGTACTCCAGTCCCCGTTATTACAAAACTATTATGTTGTTTTTGATGACTTTTTATACAACTAGCTGGTTTATGATAGCTGTGCACAACTTGCATGCCCCATCTTAGATTAGTATACTCAATACATATAAATATTGATAACAGTCAATACTGTCAATAGGTTGGCAGAAACACAGAGACATCTTAAAAATTACACGTTTAGATCATCACAGCAAACAAACTGTACCATCAAGTAACTATTTTTTTAATAATACCCTATCACCAGCTCAAATGAGCTGTTGAGTTTGATAGCAATGGCTAAGAAAGCCTGGACAAAACTAAAAATATACAGTTGGTAGAAGACAAAAGGAATCTAATATCAATAGGGTCAATGCATAAATATTTGTTTCACAAATTTAAAAGGTTCTCTACAAAGGTAACTGACTAATTTTAAAAGTTCCAATGTCTGTCTTTTAAAACAAATGTCAGAATTTGCCAAAATGCATCTGAATAGATGTAAAGTTAATTTTACTTTCATTAGACCATATACTAGTAATTATTTTTTAATCTACATAGAATGTAAATCTCTAGATATCTGAGTCAATGTTAATTATTATAAACACTGACCTAATATAAAATTCTGGATTATGAGAGGTATGCAAAAAAGATACTTTACTGTTTTCTTAAAAAAAAAAAGGATAATCTGAGTCAGTGGATGTTGCATCTGCCGTAAGCGAAAGCTTTATTAGATTAATGCACAGCACGCTGGAGATTATTTTGCACCGGTTTTTAGACCTCAGTACATTTATCCATGTCACATGTGACAGAGAGAATGATTGCAAGATGGTGCAGTGTGGGTAGCATTCAGGCAACAGAGACACAATAGAATGAAAAATATATAGTTCAGCATTTTTAAGCCAAAATTTTTAAATTATGTAAAGTCCACATACAATTTGAATAAATCTATACCTCCAATGCTTTAGTAGCACTTTTATCTTCACTTTTTGAGGACTTATAGTTTGAACCTCAGTTGTAGTGAGAAGCAAATCCTGAATAACTATAAAGTGTTAAAGAAATTACATACTCATAACCAATTTGAAAAGAGGTGAAGGTGTTTTACAGTTTGAGATTCAAATAGTTATATAGAATGACATCCTCCATCTTAACTCTTCACCAATATGTCACTTCTGCTGGACTTTATTGTTCTTATTAATTCAGTTTTTATTTCTATTCACTCCTTTAATGTATGCTTCCCTTTTTCCTTAAATTGGAATTCTTACTCTTGTTTAATGGAGGAAATATGTGGGAACAACATATGTTTCCATATTTAAGCCCATTCTATTAGCACTTTTTCAACTTTTAATTTAAGTAACACCTACCCTTCTATGCAAAGTCCCAAACAGTTCATTTTTAGAATAGAGTAAAACAATCTCGTCCATCCATTCTTTGCAATGAACCAGACTAGTTTGTATGAGATGCAAAGCAGCCTTATATCCTTGAGGGCACTTTAGAATAGGTTTTAGTTGGATGCTATGATAAAACTATGAAAAGTAAAAAAAAAAAAAGTATTTGAAAAATAAACCAGTCATCACAAGCTTTTGCATAAAGTAATATCTGCTGGGAAAAAAAGTGCTGCATTCTTTTCGTTCAGACCATTCATAGAAGAGTGTCCATATTAAAGTTACGGCAAAAAGTCTTCCCTATTTAAATTCAAGAATTGCCATTTGATGCCCAGGCTACAAAGGTTTTTACTTAGCTCAGTATGTGTCCAGTCCACCACAAGGCTAGAGTTGGATGAGCTGTGGAATGTCTGCCAGACAGATAGGTTGTACACCTGCAGACTGCTGGCCAGAGAGGTAGAGACATGCAGAGACATTGTCAGACATAACCAGAAATAATAACAAAATGCTGATTTTCACTTTAGATAATTGTGGAACAATTTCCCACAATACTTTTTGTATTGAAAGTCATTTAGCATTTTGAAAACCACTTCTAAAATATTTTACAAGAAAATCAAGTGTTTCTTATCAGCAAGGTATAAAAATCAATATCTTTTTTCTGTGTATCATTAGAAAGAGGATCTATTGCCTCCTATGTGCATGATAGCCATTAAACAATACAATACAATACAATTTATTTTTGTATAGCCCAAAATCACACAAGAAGTGCCGCAATGGGCTTTAACAGGCCCTGCCACTTGACAGCCCCCCAGCCTTGACTCTCTAAGAAGACAAGGAAAAACTCCCAAAAAAACCTTGTAGGGAAAAATGGAAGAAATCTTGGGAAAGGCAGTTCAAAGAGAGACCCTTTCCAGGTAGGTTGGGCGTGAAGTGGGTGTCAAAAAGAAGGGGGTCAATACAATACAATACACAGAACAGAACAAATCCTCAATACAGTATAAAAGTAAAAATTTTAGAAGTACAGAGTAGAAGTTAACAGTAGATGGTATCACATAATATGATTTTGATTTGTTTAGGGTGCTGGAGACCTCATCCATCAAGCTGCCTCCCCCATTTGGCAATTCCACAGCTGAAATAGTGCTAATCCAATGAAAAGGATCCCTCTTTCCCACGATTCCTGCGATCCTCCATCAGGGATGACTTTACCTTAGGCAGGCAAAACAACTTGGCAGATGGGCTGTGGCACCAATTGCCGCATTTAAGTACCGAGCAGAGAAACAGAATAGGTGAGGGTTAGTATCCAATTATAACTATCATGTTACTTATGTTTTAGTGCTAATGACTAACAACCAAGATGCAGTCTGTACAGTTAATCAGCAGCTCTAGTCAGGAAATGCTAAACTGAAGTAGTGAGTCTTCAGCTGGGATTTAAAAGCTGAGACCGAAGGGGCATCTCTTATAGTAGCAGGAAGACCATTCCACAGTTTAGGGGCCTTCTAACTAAAAGCTCAACCTCCCACTGTTATTTTATTAATCCTTGGAATCATAAGCAGACCGGCATCTTGAGATCTTAATGTGCACTCAGGTTTGTAAGTCATGATAAATGCAGACAAGTAAGCCAGACCTTGGCCATTTAATGCTTTATATGTTAAAAGGAGGATTTTGAAATCTGCCCTAAACTTAACCGAGAGCCAGTATAAGGATTTAAGAACCGGAGTTATGTGTTTGTATTTTCTTGTTCTTGTAATAATTCTTGCAGCAGCATTATGGATTAACTGGAGGTTGTATAAAGAACAGTTTGAACATCCAGTGAACACCGCATTGCAGTAGTCAATCCTACTTGAAATAAATGCATGAATTAATTTCTCAGAATCCTGTTTATTTAAAAAGCGCCTTAATTTCCCAACATTTTTAAGATGGAAGAAACATGGTTTGGACAACTTTGTAATATGCGCTTTAAATGACATACTAGATTCAAAGATAACTCGTAGATTGCAGGCTGATTCAGTAAAATTAATGGTGATTCCAGCTGAGTTAAATGATGACAGAATATTGTTGTGATTAGTGTCATTCCCTCCAACAATTAACATCTCTGTTTTATCTGTTTTTAAAGACAAGTAGTTCTCATCCATCCACTCTTTTAATTCACCAACACAACTAATTAAAGACAACATCGGAGAAACTTCATTTGATCTAAATGAAAGGTATAACTGGATGTCATCTGCATACGAGTGAAAATTAACATTATATTCCCTGCTCTGTTCCCCAATAAATGCAAGTTATCGGCAATATACTAATAACCCAATTGTGCTTCACTCACTCAGAATATGGAACCAATGTAGAAAGCATTTTAAGATGGAGAAGCTTTTATCTGTGGCACCTCTGCAAGAGAACCACCTCTTTCAACCTTCGCAAACATATGCAGTTTTTAATACCTAGAAAAAAATTAGGATTAACTTGCTTAGAGATCTTTATATAGACAACATCTTTGCCCTATGAACAATTATACTCCAAATTTAACATTCCAGCTACACATTTCTTTCACTATCTTCATATTAGGAACTTTGTTAAACAGAACCTGCCCAGTTTTCCTCATCTTGAACCCTCGTCCATGCTGGAAAAAATATTGCTCAATTTCAAGGACTCAGACACCATCTCTGCAATATATAAAATTATTTTACAGTCCCTCCCTTTCAAAGATCCAAGAGGACACTGGGAAAAAGATCTCTCAATCAATCTATCAGAAAAGGAGTGGAAAATAGCAATGCAGAGAATTCACTCGAGCTCCATATGCGCAAAGCATACAATTATTCAACTCAAAATTATATATTGAGCACATCTGTCTCGCCTAAAACTCTTCAAAATGTTTCCAGGGCAAGATCCAACCTGCGAACGCTACAATCAAGTCCCAGCCTCACTGGGTCACATGTTTTGGTCCTGCACCAAATTAACATCATTCTAGACCAAAATGTTTAATTACCTTTCAGTCAGCCTTGGTCTCACAATCCCTCCTAATCCACTAACAGCTGTGTTTGGTGATCTTCCAGATGAGTTTAAAGTGCAGAAGGACAAACAAACTGTGATTGCATTCACTACACTTTTGGCACACAGACTTATTTTGCTAAACTGGAAGAATCCTAACACTCCTCTTTTAAGTCAGTGGGAAACTGATGTTTTATACTATTTGAAAGTTATAAGATCTGTACAGTTTTTCAAAACATGGCAGGATCTAATCAGTAATATTTTAGAATAAGCTCTTAAAGTACAGAGGAAGCAATTATTTCTGCATTTCTGTTTCTTCTCCATTCATCTCTATTGGCTTATCAAACTCATCAGTTTAGGTATGTTTACAAGCCTTAAATTTTACTCCGTTGGCCATGCTCTCTCTTTCTCAGGGGTGGGGGTTGACTTTTTCTCAATCCTACTTTTTGTAAAAATTGACTGATTTGTATGGAATGATTACAATAAAATTAATAAAATTTCAAAAAAAAAAATAAAATAAAATAAATGAAAGGTATAACTGGGTGTCATCTGCATACGAGTGAAAATTATCATTATGTTTCCTACTGATAGATCCCAGCGGAAGCGTGTAAATTGAGAATACAGTAATCCCTCGCTATATCGCGCTTCGACTTTCGCGGATTCACTCTATCGCAGATTTTAAATGTAAGCATATCTAAATATATATCACGGATTTTTCGCTGGTTCGCGGATTTCTGCGGACAATGGGTCTTTTAATTTATGGTACACATGCTTCCTCAGTTTGTTTGCCCAGTTGATTTCATACAAGGGACGCTATTGGCAGATGGCTTAGAAGCTACCCAATCAGAGCAAGTATTACATATTAACTAAAACTCCTCAATGATATAAGATATGCTTCCCGCGCGGTGCTTGATTGTTTGCTTTTCTATGTCTCTCTCACTCTCTCTGCCTGACGGAGGGGGTGTGAGCAGAGGGGCTGTTTGCACAGAGGATAGGGACGCTCCTCTTCGGCATATTTAAAAACCCAAAAGCACGTATTGATTTTTTGATTGTTTGCTTTAATCTCACGCTCTCTCTCTCTCTCTCTCTGACGTTCTCTGCGCCTGACGGAGGGGGTGTGAGCAGAGGGGCTGTTTGCACAGAGGCTGTTTGCTTAGAAGATAAAGATAGGACACTCCTCTAAAAAATGCCGCTTTATCGCGGTGCGGCATACTTAAAAGCACAGAAGCACGTATTGATTTTTTGATTGATTGCTTTTCTTAGCGAGCGCTCTCTCTTTGAAATTCTCTGCTCTTGATGCGCGCACTCCTTGGAAGAGAAGATATGTTTGCATTCTTTTAATTGTGAGAAAGAACTGTCATCTCTGTCTTGTCATGGAGCACAGTTTAAACTTTTGACTAAAGGGTGTTATTTCATGTCTAGAGGGCTCTAATAATGTTAACAGTGTGGGAGAGTTTATAAGGGCTTAAAATATATGAAAATAACCATACAAACATATGGTTTCTACTTCGCGGATTTTCATCTATCGCGGGGGGTTCTGGAATGCAACCCCCGCGATCGAGGAGGGATTACTGTAGTAAAGGTCCCAGTACTGAGCCCTGCGGGACACCATATCTCACTTCTGTGTATAATGATGGAGTACTATCAGCACATTTCTGTACATATTGGGATCGATTTGATAAATAAGAACTAAACCAAGCAAGCACAGTTTCTGTAAGCCCAACATCATTTTCTAGCCTGTGCAGTAAAATAGAATGGTCAATGGTGTCAAATGCTACACTTAAGTCTAACAACATAATTACAGTGGAGTTTCCTTCATCAGAGGATATCAGAATGTCATTTACAACCTGCGTTAGTGCCGTTTCTGTACTATGACCAGTGCAGAAACCAGACTGGAATTTCTGAAATAAATTGTAATGCGTAAGGTGTGACTGAAGCAGATTGGCGACTGCTTTTTCTAGTATTTTAGAGAGAAAGGGTTAATTTGAAATAGGCCTATAATTATTTAGTATGTGTGGGTCTAGGTCTGAGTTTTTAAGTAATGGTTTAATGACTGCCACTTTTAGTGCTTCAGGTACTGTGCCATGCAATAATGAACTATTGATAATGGTTAGAAGAGGCGCTGCAAGAACATCCATTGCACTTTTTACTAGTTTTGTTGGCACTGGATCTAGAGAACAAGTAGTGGGCTTCATTTTAGAATTTAAAGTTAAGACTTCCTGCTCAGTTACAGGATTAAAATTACTGAAGTGCTGAATGCAATGTGAGATAGGGTCTGCTAAGCTAGTATTTGGTTTGTACTGTGATGCTGAGATCTGGGATCTTATATTTTTAATTTTCTCATTGAAGAAGTTCATAAAGTCTGTACTGCTAATATCTGTTGGTATTTTGCACTGTAGATCTGAATTCCCATTTGTTAATTTAGCCATTGTTCTAAACAGTACCTGAGGATTTTTATCATTGCTATCTATTATTGTAGAACTAGCAAAATACCAGCGCTTCGCAGCGGTGAAGTACTGCCTTAAAATTTTTATTAAGAAGAAAATTAAACCTTTTTAAACTGAGGGAAAATATACCAATAATTATTTGTTAAAGATCTCTTTGTATGCCACGTTGTCAGTTCGGCCCTCCAGTTGTAATATGACCAAGCTGTAGCTGTGCACTGAGCTTACTCTTGAGCATGCAACGTACAGTTGGCCATGTGAACAGTAATCTTGTTTCAAATCTCACAGCTTGGATTGCTGCTGTCATAATCGGTTTGAGTTTCATGGCTTGTTTCAGTTACGACAGTATTTGTAGGACTTGTGTTGAAGAGACATTCGGCATCTGTCAAGCGTTGTAAGTATACAACCAGTTTCATTGATAACTTCACATCCAGCTTTTGAGAGTTTAAACATTTCTAAACATCAAAGTGTCCACTACTGAAATTGTCACCTGTGAAGCTAAGATGTTTAAGAGGCATTGGCGGTTGTCCAAAGGTGTAAAATATTTGGCCATTTCGGTACACTTAAGCATTTCACTCTTCTAGTGCTCCTGTGTAGTATAATTATCTCCTGTACCGTCATCAGTCCACACCTTGAACCTGTCCCAGTCATTCAATACATAAGACACAATGTTCCTCCGGATATCAAAAGTGAGCCTGATATGGCTGTGCAATATGTAACAAAGAGAATGGAAAGGCAGGTGCCATCTCCGGGCATGGAAACCACTTGGTAAGTGACAGTTCTTTGATCGATTACCTCGATAGACATGTTAATGGGGGTACGGTTGGAATGATAAAGGAAATGGGTACCTGAACAATGTAAAGTAAGTCTAAAATACCTATACAATAACTATAATCGTAATAAATGAACAATAAAACAGCGGAGAAGCCGTGGATTAAATAAAAAGGCTGTAGTTATCAGCAGGGAGACGTGAATACCGTGGTGAAGCAAGGAAGGGAATGTAGAGACTGGAGCGACAGACGGCCTTATATAGGCAGGCAGCCAACAACGTGGGAGGTGTTGGGATGGGGGACCCAACGCCGCCTCACACGGTGACCGAGCTGCAGGCTATGGACGTATATATGTACGTAAGTAGAATTCAGTTAGCGTTGGGAACCCGCGTACCAAATTTCTTGAAGATGGGCCCATAAGTAACAAAGACCGTTGAAAAGTTCAATATGGCAGCTGACAGTGGCATCATATCACCGAAATAAGTACCAAATTTCAGCCTTCTACCTATGAATAAGAAAGTTCAACATGGCGGACGTTGTTGAACGTTACGCGTAGAATTTTGAAATGAAACCTGCTTAACTTTTGTAAGTAAGCTGTAAGGAATGAGCCTGCCAAATTTCAGCCTTCTACCTACACGGGAAGTTGGAGAATTAGTGACGTTGGAAACTTCAATATGGCGGCCGACAGTGGCATCATACCACTGAAATAAGTACGTACATCGGTTTTGGTTAGCGCAGGGAAGCCACCTACCAAATTTCGTGAAGATGGGGCCATAAATAAGAAAGTTCAACATGGCGGACATTGTGAAAATTAGTGACATTGGAAAGTTCAATATGGCGGCCGACGGTGGCGTCATACCATCGAAATAAGTACATACATCGGTTTCGGTTAGCGCAGGGAATCCGCCTACCAAATTTCGTGAAGATGGGGCCATAAATAAGAAAATTCAACATGGCGGACGTTGTCGACCGTTATCGACCGTTATGACCGTTACGTGTAGAATTTCGAAATGAAACCTGTTTAACTTTTGTAAGTAAGCTGTAAGGAATGAGCCTGCCAAATTTCAGCCTTCTACCTACGTGGGAAGTTGGAGAATTAGTGACGTTGGAAAGTTCAATATGGCGGCTGACAGTGGTGTCATACCACCGAAATAAGTATGTACATTGGTTTCGGTTAGCGCAGGGAAGCCGCCTACCAAATTTCGTGAAGTTGGGGCCATGAATAAGAAAGTTCAACATGGCGGACATTGTTGACCGTTATGACCGTTACGCATAGAATTTCGAAATGAAACCTGCTTAACTTTTGTAAGTAAGGTGTAAGGAATGAGCCAGCCAAATTTCAGCCTTCTACCTACACGGGAAGTTGGAGAATTAGTGATGTTTGGAAAATTCAATATGGCGGCCGACAGTGGCGTCATACCACCGAAATAAGTACGTACATCGATTTTGGTTAGCGCAGGGAAGCCACCTACCAAATTTCGTGAAGATGGGGTCAGCCTTCTACCTACACGGGAAGTTGGAAAATTAGTGACGTTGGAAAGTTCAAAATGGCGGCCGACAATGGCGTCATACCATCAAAATAAGTACATACATCGGTTTTGGTTAGCGCAGGGAAGCCGCCTACCAAATTTCGTGAAGATGGTGCCATAAATAAGAAAGTTCAACATGGTAGACGTTGTCGACCGTTATCGACCGTTATGACTGTTACGTGTAGAATTTCGAAATGAAACCTGCTTAACTTTTGTAAGTGAGCTGTAAGGAATAAGCCTGCCAAATTTCAGCCTTCTATCTACACGGGAAGTTGGAGAATTAGTGATGAGTCAGTCAGTCAGTCAGTCAGTCAGTCAGTGAGTGAGTGAGTGAGGGCTTTGCCTTTTATTAGTATAGATAGTATTCTGAGCAAGCTTTAAAGAGAGCTTTTTTATATTTTTTAACACTCTCTGTTTATGCAATTTGAAAGACATGTAGATTTGTTGTTCTCCATTTGCGCTCCAGTTTTCAACACTATAATTTAAGAGCTTGAGTGTTTTCATTAAACCAGAGAGAGTTTCTATGTGCTTTGATCACTTTTGTTTTAAGTGGAGCCACTGTGTCCAGAGCATCTCTCAAGGTCACATTATAATGTGATGTTAGCTGATCTAAAAAGTTTTCCATGTTTACATTTGAAGTTAACTGATCTAAATGGTTTTCCACAATTACACTCGACTTACTCAAAGTATCTATAAATTTTGAAGCAGAATTACAATCTAAATGTTGCACTGTCTTTGTTTTAATCTGTAAGTGCATTGGCATGGGCAGGACTAAATCAAATGTAATTAAGTAGTGATCAGAAATAACTTCATTTAATGGAGTAATATTTAAAGTTTAATTTCATTTTCATTAGATAAGCGGCTCTTAAAAAAAAAAATTGTCATACTTAGTTGATGACTTTTTAATGAGTGAATGATTTGATACATGTTTAATAGTAGAAAACCACATCTGAAGATTCCTGTTGTTACATATAATAACAAAACATCTAATGGTCTTTTGAAACATGGATTCCCAGTCAGAAGCTCATAAATTTCTAATGATAAACTGAAAACCAGGTTAGGTGAAACCTATAAATATCCAGGGATATATGTAACTAGAGTTCATGCGCAATAAAGAAAATATATATACAGGGCTATTCAAAATGAAAGAGCAGAATTCAAAAATTTATTTCAAACAAATTGTATAACACAGAAACACATTTCGCACGTCACTGGATAGAGGAAAGTTCAAAGTTTAAAAGCCCGCCTAAAAGTACCACCGAGCACTGTTTCTTATTTATAGTAAAATGGCGACAATACCACAAGAGAAATCATTTTGCGTACTGCTATTTGAGAAATTTGACTCCATTGTTCAACTGCAATGTGAATTCCGCCAACGGTTCAAAAAGAGCCAGCTCATCATAAGCAAATTTTCAAGTGCCATAAAAAAGTCATACATGGAGGGTACATTAAAGAAGGAGTGTTTGTTCCACCTATGCCAGCTGATCTTCAAGATTTGTGATATCGAATTGAGGAAGCTGTGAATTCAGTAACTTGGGACCAGTTGACTCATGTGTGGCAAGAAATGGTCTGCCGTTTTTATGTTTGTTGCGCTACACATGGTACTCAAGTAGAGTGCATGCAACCTTAAAGACCATAGGACCAAACTTTGAACTTTCCTCAATCCAGTGATGTGCGGAATGTGTTTCTGTCTTATACAGTTTGTTTGAAATAAATTTTTAAAAATTTGCTCTTTCATTTTGAATAGCCCTGTATATATAGAACCAGATATATTTGCTATTTTTCACTTCTTCCATACATCATCATTTTTATTATGCGAAAAAGATGGTATATGCCACATTTGTTTTGGTGCTCTTCACAAACTTGGATATTTACTGTACCATGTTGTGGTCCTATATAACGGTGCAATTCTGTTGTTACATACTACAGCATCCGGTCACCACGGGATAGTAACAGCCGACCAGAAAGAAGCAATCCATGAAACAAAATATTGTCTGATAAAAGAATTAAGACATAGAAATAAGCAAAATTTTTAATAATCATAGCAATCATTAGGTTCAATCTAATTTTACCCTCTGCCTCTGTGAAATTATTAAATATTGTCTGATTTGAGAGAGTAGGAGGGGATTAAAAACATGTAAAAATTTGGTTGCCTTACAGTCTAGATTCATCCATATGGGCACTGAAATAACAGGTTATTCCATTTCAAATCTGTCAGGTTCTGCAGCAAGATGACTGCATTTGTTTGGTTTATTTATTTCTTGGGGGTGGGGAGTTTGTACTGCCTGGCTGTTTTCATCATTTCTGGGGATTTAAGATGATGTCATAAAATCATGGTGGTGTGGTGATGTAAGTCATACAATATCAATAACAGCCAGCCTGGGAGCATGGCAAGATATCAATCTTTCTTATTATCTCTAGAATTATTTTTATTTATTTAATTTACAACATGTTTGCCATTTTTGGGAATGCTTATCTTTGTGCCTTGTTTGTTTTATTACAACTCTATAATGGTTTGTACCCATTAGAGGTTAGTTAAACAAGGGAGGCACTTGCACTAATCATGGAGGGCCAGGTTAATGAAAAAAAGATCTTTTAGGATTGACTTAGTACTTTAGTTTTTTTATTGCTCCTTTCTGGCTATTGTTACATCCTGTTGGTTTCTCTTCACACCACATACTGCATTCTTGCCACTTTTTAATTTAAATGAACCACTTGTGTATTATATACTCATTTTTATTTTTTTTATTTTTGCAGATTTATTGGTCATGATATTATTGCAATTTGTAATGAAAATGTTTACATAATTCTGAAAATTTGAATACTTAAATCACGAATACCTGATACCAACTTTAAAAAAAAACAAACAGAAAAAAGTCCAAACAACCAAAATTTATCTACTGTAGTCCCATACTTTCCTACTTAAAACAGTCTAGAAATATAAAAGTTCCTCTTACCCTTACAGGCAATAATAAATTTGTACTGAAGTGGACACATTTTAGTAACAATTGCTTCATTAGAAATAAGCCACATAGCCCTGCATTTACTTACAAACAAGGTATTCTCCATAATATACTTTATAGGCATGTTATGTTTTTTCTGCCCTTCATTGTTTTGTGGGACTTTGTCAAATACTTTTATGATGTTACTTATTTTCTTTTTGTTTTTGACAAATTCCTTTTTTTGTATGTTAGACTGAAAATACAGACTGTGCCTTAATGTCTTTAAATAGTGTCTAGTCACCACCAGTACCATTTCCATATGTTTCCTGCCAATATACCAAGTCAATGCCGGCTTTAATGCAGACAATTTCTTCAAAACAGAGCAACCCTATCCCAAAAGTGCCCCAACTGTCAATAACATTATTTTCTTTGGAAAAACAGCATTTTAAAGTCAGTTATTTATGGCTTAATAGTGGCTAAATGCCTGCACGCTGTGGTTGTAAACAGGAAATGGTCTAGATATGATTACTTTTGGCTTGAGTCAATCACAGAGAAATGAAAATGATTTATGTTATTTCTAAACCTCAGATAATGGTATTGTAGTGTTGTTTGTTCAGGCATGAATGATAAGTGATTTTGTGATGACTGCAGTAGCTTGGCCTGCAAAGTCACACTTCAATAGTAAACTTTAAAATAACTGTAGTTTAATGTGGTATGCAGAATCCAACAACACTGAGTCTTTAATGAAAATAACAATGTCTGTATAAATAAAGTGATTGATAAGGGGGAAAAGCAGCTAAGAACCTCAAATCTTTTGCTTAATGTGAATTTCAGTGCTGGAATGAAGTCAGCAAGGATACTCTAGAAAAGTACAGATGCTACTCACCGTGAAATTAAGGTATAGAAATAGAGTAGTGGTGAATCAGACAAGCAGCAGGGAGTCGATGGAGCACGGTGCCAAGGCCATAACATTTACAGAAGTCACATAATAAATTTAGTGGTAAAAAATCCATATAACAGGAATGTTTTTTTTACCCTATGTCAGGATGTTAATCCCATTCAACAAGCTACATAAAGGAAAACAGACACCATTAAGATATATGACAGAGAAGCAGCCAAGAAAGGACATTTAAAATTAAAGTCAAACATGTCAACAGTTGGAAGATGTCTACAAACTAGTGGAAGAAATGGGATTTTATGGGTTGCAATAGCATATGTTTATATTTTATACTCAATCAGTACCAGGTAGGACAATGCAGATGTCTTTGCTTAAGAGAAAAGCCATGTATGTTGGGAAATAGTTCCAAGCTTAATTTGTTTGTTTTTAGGTATTGATCAGGGATCACATGTAGCAATATTGGCATTCTCCTAGAAACAGCATACATCTAGAAGCCAGAAGGCATGGGTGGCTGACTTCAAAGGAATAATGTAAGGGTCAGATATGGCATAAAAACTCAAGCTGCATGTTGGGTTCTAACATTTTTATGACACCTGGCCCTTCAAAGAACCAGAGAACTGACTCAATATTGAGTACAGTAATCCCTCGCTATATCGCGCTTCGACTTTCGCGGCTTCACTCGTCGTATCGTGGAATTTATATGTAAGCATATTTAAATATATAACGCGGATTTTTCACTGCTTCGTGGGTTCTGCGGACAATGGGTCTTTTTACTTCTGGTACATGCTTCCTCAGTTGGTTTGCCCAGTTGATTTCATACAAGGGACGCTATTGGCGGATGACTGAGAAGCTAACCAATCAGAGCACGCAGTTAAGTTCCTGTGTGCAGACTGGCTCAGCGCCGAATTCGATTCCGCTGCGTTAACCAGGAAGTCTCGTCTCACTCATTCAGCATCAACATGTGTAAAGAGTTAACTTTTGTGCTCTTTTGTGTTTATCTTTGTGCATAGTCAAGCCCTTCGTTATGACTCCAAAACGATCTGCTACTGCTTCAGGGGCCGTGCCCAAGCGCTATTGGAATATGCTAATGGTTGCCGAAAAGGTAAAAGTTTTGGATATGTTGAAGGAACGGAAAAGCTACACCGCTGCAGGACACCATTACGGCATCAATGAGTCCATGATTCTTTTTATTTAAAAAGAAGGAAAAGAATATAAGATCTACGGCCACAGTGTCCTTTTAACCAGTGCGCAAAACGAGTTGTAAGTGGACGTAATAAGGCGGTAGTCTGGATGGAATCTGCTTTAGGGATTTGGATTGAAGACTGCCAGAAGAAGAACAACGTTGGTGCTACACAATCGCCTGAAGAGGCTCCTTTAGAAGAGCTGTAACGCTCTGCTTTGTTGTGCAGTCATTTTCGGACAAGTCATCATGTCATTGTTGGTGAGTAACCCTAATTAATTTTCTACATACAGTTCTTATTACATGTACATACGTTTATTGTCACTGTACACACATTTACTGTATACAATTTTTCCTGCATTGTATGTATTTATTGCTGGTGGCCTGTCTATCGCAATGGATGTAACATATGTGATATCGGAGATGCTCGATATCTTTAAAATAATATTTAGGTTTTACTGTATATAAACAGTGTGTTTACATAGTGTCAGGGATGCCAGGGGCGACGACCCGGCCGGGACGCCTTGAGGGACTGGAAGAGGGCGTGCGCCCATCTGGGATCACGTGGGGGCCGCCACCCTGGTTGCTTTGGGGGCCACGGGTAGAGGGCTTAGAAGCCCAACCCTGTAGGGGCCCGGGGTCACCGCCAGGGGGCGTCTCGATGCCTTGGGAACCCTGGACTTCAGCACTTCCGCCACACCAGGAAGTGCTGGGGGGAAGAAAAGCAGGGACACCCGGAGAGCTTCCGGGAGTACAGCCGGCACTTCCGCCACACAGGGGCGTGTCGGCGGGTGATTGCTGGAACCCACCTGGAGCACATCCGGGTGCTAATAAAAGTGGCCGCCTCCCTTCATTCGAGGCTGGAGTCGGGTGGAAGAAGGACAAGGCAGAAGGAGCGAGAGGGGAGGCGGCCCGAAGAAAGGAAGGTGTTGTTTGGCCACGACTTTGGGGACTGAAGGGGTTGTGTGCACTTTATTCTGTAAATAGCTTGTAAAATAAACATGTGGTGGTGAATTTTCTGTGTCCAGGCCATTTCCACAATACATAATTTCAATGAATCTTACCTAATATCTAAGAGAATACAAAGGGTTTATGCTGTATATCTGTGCGGGGAATATTTATAAACAGTGTGGGAGAGTTTATAAGGGCTTAAAATATATAAAAATAACCATACAAACGTATGGTTTCTACTTCGCGGATTTTCACCTATCGCGGGGGGTTCTGGAACGCAACCCCCATGATCGAGGAGGGATTACTGTATTTGAATGTAGTCTAAGTAGACAGCGCACGAAAGGATTTATAGTCTAAATTTGGAGATGAGGAGGAGGATTTTTGGTGATTGTTCTAGCCTTTCTAATTCTTATTTTGTTTTGTATTGTTTTGGGAATATTTCTTCTGCCTTCTGAGGTGTGGTATCATGCCCCAGTAGTCAAGTAAGAAAGAGTTAGCATTGGGAGGGGTGGGCAAATTATACCTGATGCTAGGAAGTATCCAAGTATCAAAACTCAGACACTCCTACCTTTCCCCCGCCTAAATATTTAAAGGATTCACTACGCCACCCCAAATTTATAAGGTATGGGGAACCCAAATAGTATTCCACACTGATTCACGCCCACTGTTCTGGTACTTGTTATCCTAGAGTTGTGCTTGTGCAATAATTCCAGGACACTAGTACAGTAATCCCTCCTCGATCGCGGGGGTTGCATTCCAGACCCCCCTGCGATAGGTGAAAATCCGCGAAGTAGAAACCATATGTTTGTATGGTTATTTTTATATATTTTAAGCCCTTATAAACTCTCCCACACTGTTTATAAATATTCCCCGCAGAGTTATACAGCATAATCCCTTTGTATTCACTTAGATATTAGGTAAGATTCATTGAAATTATGTATATAAACACACTGTTTATATACAGTAAAACCTAAATATTATTTTAAAGATATTGAGTGTCTCCGATATCACATTTGTTACAGCCATTACGATAGACAGGCCACCAGCAATAAATACGTACAATGCAAGAAAAATAGTATACAGTAAATGTGTGTACAGTGACACTAAACGTACGTACATGTACTAAGCACTGTAAGAAGAAAATTAATTATGGTTACTCACCAACAATGACACAATGACTTGTCCGATAACAATGAGTTTAATTTTACTGCACGACAAAGGAGAGCGTTACAGCCCTTGTAAAGGAGCCACTTCAGGCGATTGTGTAGCACTGCCGTTGTTCTTCTTCTGGCAGTCTTCAATCCAAATCCCTAAAGCAGATTCCATCCAGACTACTGCCTTATTACATCCACTTACAGCTCGTTTTGCACCCTGGTTAAAAGGACACTGCGGCCGTAGATCTTATATTCCTTTCCTACTTTTTAAATAAAAAGAATCGTAGCCTTCAACAAATCCAAAACGTTTACCTTTTCGGCAATCGTTAACATCTTCTTCTTGCGCTTGGGCACGGCCCCTGAAGCAGTAGCAGGTTGTTTTGGAGCCATAATGAAGGGCTTGACTATGCACAAAGATAAACACAAAACAGCACAACTCTTTACACAGCGAAACACGTTGATGCTTAATGAGCGGGACGAGACTTCCTGGTTAACACTGCATTCAGCACGCAGGAACTCAACTGCGTGCTCTGATTGGTTAGCTTCTCAGTCAGGAGAACTTAACTGCGTGCTCTGATTGGTTAGCTTCTCAGCCATCCGCCAATAGCATCCCTTGTATGAAATCAACTGGGCAAACCAACTGAGGAAGCATGTACAGGAAGTAAAAAGACACATTGTCCGCAAAACCCGCGAAGCAGCGAAAAATCCGTGTTATATATTTAGTTATGCTTTCATATAAAATCCGTGATAGAGTGAAGCTGCGAAAGTCAAAACGCGATATAGCGAGGGATTACTGTATAACTGTTTTTTTACTTATTAAATAACCCTTACATTTCCTTTTATTTCAAAACATTCTTATATACATTAACAAATCACTTTTTAAGAAGTTAGATTCAAACCTAACCTCATTTATTTGGAATTCAAAACATCCATGCATCCAAAGGGTGACCCTTCAAAGACTGGCATGGCTCTACCTAACTTTCAATTTTACTACTGAGCGGCAAATATACAAACTATAAAAACCTGGACATTGACACAAATAGATGAACAGGGACAGATTTGGTCCACAATAGAAATAAAATCTTGCAGTACATCTTTATATTCCTTGCTTTGTATGCCAGTAAATACAAGTTATACTAACAATATAAACAACCCAATTGTGCTTCACTCACTCCGAATATGGAACCAATGTAGGAAGCACTTCAAGACAGAGAAGCTTTTATCTGTGGCATTTCTGCAACATAACCAGCTTTTCCTACACTCTGAAACGTACACAGTTTTTAATGTTTGGAACACATATGGGATTAAATCACTTAGAGAATTGTACATAGATAATGTTTTTGCATCCTATGAGCAATTACACTCCAAACTTAACTTTCTAGCAACACATTTCTTTCACTACCTCCAAATTCGAAACTTTGTTAAACAGAACCTGCCCAATTTTCCTCACCTCCCACCTACTTCTATTCAAGAAGAAATATTGATCAGTCTTGAGGACTCAGACAGCATTTCTATAATATATAAAAACATTTTAAAATTCCTCCCTTTCAAAGATCCTAAAGTACAGTAGGAAAAGGATCTCTTACTCAACATTTCAGAACAGAAGTGGAATGCAGCCATGCATAGTAATCACTCAAGGTCCATATGCACAAAGCATACAATTAATCAACTTAAAATCTTTTATTGAGCACATCTATCTCATTTACAATTGTCCAAAATGTTTCCAGGGAAATATTCAACCTGCGAACGTTGCACTCGAGCTCCAGGCTCATTGGGCCACATGTTTTGGGCCTGTACCAAATTAACATCATTTTGGACCAAAATTTTTAAATGCCTTTGAAACAGCTTGGATATCACAATCCCTCTTAATCCACTAACAGTGGTGTTTGGGGTACTTCCAGAGGGGTTAAAGTGGAGAAGAACACACAAACTTTAATTTCCTTTACTTCACTATTGGCACATGGACTTATCTTGTTCAACTGGAAGAATCCAAACCCACCTCTTTTAAGTTAGTGGGCAACTGATATGATATACTGTACTATTTGAAATTGGAAAAAATCAAATTCACACTTAAAGGATCTGTACAAAAGTTTTTCAAAACCTGGCAGAACCTAATCAATAACATTTTAGAATAACCATTTAAATTGGGAAAAGGATTTTCTCCCCCTCCCTTTTTTTTCATTACACAATGTGCATAGCTTTCTATATGCACCTCTTTGTTTTTGTCTCTTCCCACACACCTAGGGGCACAGATGCACCTCTTAAAAACTTACAGCCCCTCCATCAGCCCATACATTGTTGGCCCAAGCTCCACATCATTCAGCCTGCATAGCTGGATCAAACAGCCAATCAGAAAGTTTGCATGCAAGTGTCCAGGTGTAGAAAATTGGTGTGAAAACTATAACTCCCAAACAGAATAACGTTGCCACACAAATCCAATAAAAATATTAGTTTAATAATAAGTTCAGTAAAAGATCCAAATATGTATATACACACACATATATACTGTATATATTATGTCACAAACTTGACTCCGACTCATAGAAAGGTTTGGGGCAGCCACCCGTATAATTGATTTCCTGGCTGCAAAGTTGCTCAAATGATTACAGCACTGATGTGCACAAAACCGAGTCCAAAACAGAACTAAGGGAATAGGGAAAAGGTGGAGGCTTTTAAAGGGTAAGACAGGAAGTGAGATCAAAGGGGCCGGGCTCAAGAAGGTCTTCAGCCATAGGTTCAAGTGGATAACCTGCCAGTGGTAAACGCAACTACTAAGGAGGTTCTGTGGGATTTGGAAATTGTAGAGGGAGAAGTGCTGCTCAGATTAAATAAGATGAAATCAAACAAATCACCAGGACCAGATAATATTTATCCTCGTGTTCTTAAGGAGGCTAGTGAGTACACATATAAATCCTTGACACATATTTTTAGGAAGTCACTGCGCACTGGAGAGATTCCGAAGGATTGGAAAATGGCAAATATCATCCCATTATATAAAAAGGGTGACAGGGCAGATCCAAGCAACTATAGGCCAGTAAGCTTAACATGCATCACAAGAAAATTAATGGAATGAATTATTAAGGATAAGATTAAACAACACATGGCAAGGACAGGAGTTATTCTGAACAGTCATCATGGGTTCAGAAGAGGGAGGTCGTGTTTTACTAACATGCTGGAATTCTATGAGGAGGCAACAAAAGGATATGATCAAATTGGAGCTTATGATATTATTTATCTGGACTTTCAGAAAGCATTTGATAAGGTGCCACATGAGAGGTTGGGCATCAAATTAAAAGAAGTGGGAGTTCAGGGTCATGTTTTTAGATGGGTGCAGAATTGGCTCAGACACAGGAAGCAGAGGGTGATGGTGCGAGGAACCTCATCAGAACTGCCCAATGTTAAGAGTGATGTTCCACAGGGGTCAGTGCT
The DNA here is from genome assembly GCA_026402145.1 of Polypterus bichir lapradei. NCBI lineage: Eukaryota > Metazoa > Chordata > Cladistia > Polypteriformes > Polypteridae > Polypterus > Polypterus bichir. The sequence goes on from JANRMT010062792.1 coordinate 94,624,012, forward strand.
TGGGCCACTGCTATTTTTAATATATACAAAGATTTAGATAGGAATATAAGTAACAAGCTGGTTAAGTTTGCAGATGATACCAAGATAGGTGGATTAGCAGATAATTTGGAATCCGTTATATCATTACAGAAGGACTTGGATAGCATACAGGCTTGGGCAGATTTGTGGCAGATAATATTTAATGTCAGTAAATGTAAAGTATTACACATAGGAAGTAAAAATGTTAGGTTTGAAAACACAGTGGGCGGTTGGAAAATCGAGAGTACACCTTATGAGAAGGATTTAGGACTCATAGTGGACGCTATCAACTTCCCGACAGTGTTCAGAAGCCATTAAGAAGGCTAACAGAATATTAGGGTATATAGCACAATGTGTGGAGTACAAGTCCAAGGAGGTTATGTTCAACCTTTATAATGCACTGGTGAGGCCTCATCTTGAGTACTGTGTGCAGTTTTGGTCTTCAGGCTACAAAAAGGACATAGCAGCACTAGAAAAGGTAAAGAGAAGAGTGACTAGGCTGATTCCAGGGCTACAGGGGTTGAATTATGAGGTAAGATTAAAAGAGCTGAGCCTATACAGTTTAAGTAAAAGAAGATTAAGAGGTGACATGATTGATGTGTTTAAAATTATGAAGGGAATTAGTACAGTGGATCGAGACTGTTATTTTAAAATGAGTTCATCAAGAACATGGGGACACAGTTGAAAACTTGTTAAGGGTAAATTTTGCACAAACATTAGGAAGTTTTTCTTTACACAAAGAATGAAAGACACTTGGAATAAGCTACCAAGTCGTGTGGTAGACAGTAAGACGTTAGAGACTTTCAAAACTCGACTTGATGTTTTCTTTGAGGAAGTAAGTGGATAGGACTGGTGGGCTTTGTTGGGCTGAATGGCTTGTTCTTATCTAGAATGTTCTAATGTTCGAGCCCGGACATGATATTACAGGGTCCGGAGCCGGCAAGGTCTCCTTCCACAGGGTCGGTCCCAGAAGTGACGTCAAGAGGGCCAGATGGGATCTCCCGTGAATGGTCTACAGGAAAGGGAGAAAAAGAGTCAGTGCACTCTGCCACATCCTGGTATGACTAGGAATTGCCCTTACTCAAGCCCTTTAGCTGCCTTCCATGCACCCAAGCGCATGTGTGTGACAATATATATCTACTTCCTATACGATATACATATAAAAAAAGTGCTCCATTCTACAAGCGCAAACAAAACAAAAATATTGTGCTCCAATCCAACAATGCTAATTCTATCCTGTAACATAAACATAAATGCCATTAGGATGTTGGCTCTGTTGTAAGCACTGCTACATCACTGATTCATTGACCAATTGTTGTCCAAGTGGAGTTTACACATTATCCTCCTGTCTGCATGGGATTTCCTCCAGATACTCTGGTTTTCTCCTAAATTCATGAAGTCGTGTGTTGATTGGCAATTCCCAGTTGGCTCAGTGTGAGTATAGGTTTATGCTTGAGTGGGCTTGTGATGGACTGGTGTCCTGTGCTTCTGGTCCCCTGTAACCTTGGATTGGATTAAGAGGAGTTTGAAAATGTTATAATTTTCTTTCATCACTCCTATGACTACACTCATTTTTTATAATATTCATGGTAAACGAGTGCTCATGTCAGCGGAATCAGACACAAGGGCTTAAATGAAATACCAAGCCATCATATGGCATGCTTACAAGCACTGCTACTCTGGGACAATTTTAAGTTACCATTTAAATCATTTAAGCCAATTCTATGTCATTGAAGTGTAGAAGGCAAATTAAGGCCCCAGGGGGAATATGCAAACTCCACTTGGAAGGAATTATAATCAGGCATCAAATGAAGGGTCTAACCATGGTGAGGCTGCCCTGTCCTAAACATCAATACTAAAAATGTAAATGAAATATGCAAAAAATACATTAATAATACACAATAAATGGTCTATTTTAGTAAAAGGCATCATTTCCCATTTATTTGAGAATTAGACTACAATTCCTATTGCTTCATTATATCTAGTATCTGAGGTTCTGTCTACAAATTTTTTAAATATGGTAAAAGCTGTTTGTATTTTTGTTCTCCATAGTAGATATATGGTTATTTTTGACTTCCTTTTCAATGTGTAAAGAAGATTTTGTTTAGGAAGCTGTGAAGCATTGCCCACGAGTACACATTCTGGCAGTTATTCTATTGTATTGTACATCTAATGCTTATGCATCAACAGGCTTTGATGATGAGCCAGTTCCCAAATGTGCAGTAATTACTTAAATAATGAGTTCACTGTCTTATAATTTAAAGTGGATATGAATACAAGAAAATGAGTAACATACATTACAATGCACCTGTCAGAAATAACAGACCACACAAATACATCGTGCAAAAATTTCAAGCTTACAGTTTGAGTCAAATCAGTAGGCAACAAGTGTGGAAGAAATAAAGTTCAGTGTGGAATATTCAGGTAGAAGCATTTATGTGCCTGTATCAATTGTTTTTTCTTCAAATTTGAGAGCAAGGCTGTTAATTTGTGTGAGTTGGAAAAAACACATTTGTTCAATATCTTTATATATCGGTTGAACGTCAGCTTGAAAAGATTTTCAAAGTACTTAGATATTCCAGATTTAAAACAAATGACTTTTCATAATTTGGAGGCTGTTAAATATGTTTGTCTATCATTTGTTTTGCATAACATTTTATTCGTTTTGGACATTTCTGTAATGGAAATATAGTGATTATTATATTCCAACACAGGATATATACTTTAAAGGGGGAAGAACATCAAGGAGGTATAAATTCCTGTTAAGTTATATATTCATTTTTGTTTTTCAAAACTTACTTTAATGTTCCTGTCAGTAAACTATAGCAAATCTAGCATAACTATAGCAAATCTATGTTATTGGTTGGTTTTCAAAAGTGTTACTGAAATCCAGTTTAAATAATTTCTTTCCTTTACTGCATATACATTAGATAATAACAATGTAACAATAAGGTTTATCATTTTATCCAAAGTGAATCCTTACATATGAGGTTCATTTGTTTCTATTGGTATGCCCCTTTCTAGCTCCACCTAGGCTACTGAATCTATTTCATAAAACCTTTGTACAGTTTTCCCCTTTTTATATACACAAAAAATGGTACCATGCACACAATTCTGAAAACGTGAAACTCATTTATCAACAACTCCAAACATTAAACAAATTCATTGGCCTCACTCAAATATCATTCTAAATCACAATTTTGCAAATCTCTGAACACAGATTGCATCATTTAGCACACTTTGTTCACCTAAAATCACTGGCCTTCAAAATGAAACACCCTGATTACCAATTACTGACTCATGTTGCACCTGTGCAAACTCAATTGGAAGAACAATTCAGTTATGTGTCAGAGTATAAAAGAGGCCTCAAGTGACTTATACAGGTGTTAAGCACTAAGATCGAGCAGCAAGAATACAGAGGAACAGGAAGAATAAGAGGAGTCTTAGTATGCAGCGGAGGCAATCCAGGAGGGTGACGACGATGACAACGATGAGGATGAGGAAGAGGTAGGCAAAGGAGAGACAATATTTCCAATGAAATAAGTGCAACTTTGGTGGACCAAGTAGTCTGGCTGGATAGCGAGTCCAGCCAAATTTGAGCCGCTTCACAGTAGCCTGTTATCTGGGAATTGCAGAAGAGAATAGGCAATTAACTACTTGAGAAGTTTTACAGTAATCTCTACAGTAATTATAGTATATACATTTATGGTTTCTATTAATATCTACAGTGCTCATGAAATGTACCTTATAGGGTAATGTTTATCTTACATTTACATACAGTAGCTATACAGTAAAATGTGTATCCTGTAATGTGTGTGTACAGTATATACATTTCACCGACCAGAAAGTAGCCAGCAAGAGGTGACTGAAATTCACAGACGAGCAAAAGACCACCGCAATCAACATAGCTTTTGGAAAATAATGCCATCATCCCAAGGGAAATCAGAGACAGAGCCCTGGAATAAATGTCCATTTTGCAAACACTGACCAGTTTGGCTGTCCATAATTGACTGTGTCTTGAATCAACACCAGCTAAGGACAAAACAGGTTTATTGTGTTCTATTCGAGCGCAACTCTAACTGATATGTGCATGCGAGTACAGCATCCTGTCAGTACACTATATAGACACGCCACTATGCACCTCAGTGTTCCTGTACGTAGGCCTTTTGTCTGATATGCTCATTCTCCCTTTTTCAGAGAGTGCCTGAACTTGATGCCAGTCCTGTTCTCTAAGAATATATCATCCTTGACCTGCAGAACACCAGAGGCGCTGGCAACCGTGCATTTGTCAATGTCCCTGAGCAGCATGGAAGAAATGTCACCATGTGTACTGCTATTGGTCAGCGTGGAGTCATACATCACCGTGCACAACTTAGTCCCTGTTAACACTCCCCATTTGCTAACATTCCTTGACAAACTCAAAAATTTCCTCATCCTCCCATATGAAGAGAAACCACAGCAGCCCACCTTGTTTGTCATCTGGGATAATGCTCTGGTCCAAGACTGGTTCACCAACAACCCACGTTTTGTAGTGCTGTACCTTCCACCATATTTCCCATTTCTAAATCCAATAGAGGAATTATTTTCAGCATGGCAGTGGAAAATGTACAAACACAAACCACGCAAGTGAGTGTTACTACTCTAGGTAATGGAGGAGGCATGTGATAACATCTACACAGATGAATGACATGGATAGATCTGCAATGCCAGGCATTTTTTTCCCCCCCACTGCTTGGTCGGGGAGAACATCGCAGCCAATGTGGATGAGGTCCTCTAACCAGACCAGGGTCAGAGGCGGGATGCAAAGTGATCTGTTTCATTACATTTGGAATTTGTTTTTGTCAGTTCAGCTGGACAGTTTGTCTTGTGGTAACAAATAAATATTTATTTTGTTACCTTTTTGTATATGTGAACTGATTTTCTTTGTAGTGTTTCTCATTGTACCTACATTACATAGGTGAAGTTACTGAGTTTTGCTACATACTATTTAAAATAGGTAACATATGTGTTGCATATACATGTAGTACTGTAAATGCTATTTGGGACAAAAAACCCTACACTGAACCAAAATGAGAAAAAGAAAACCTGTTTCCACACAAGTATGCATTTGAATATCTAACATGGCCGCATGAAGCCAAAACATATATAAACACTTTTGGTGATTGTTCTTTTGCATTTATCACATCAGTGTTTATTTGATGCTTTGTAAGACATAAATATATAATAGCTCTGGGTATGGGTTTGGTGGAAGGAATTCTTTTTGAGAAGAGAAGACATGGTTTTATAGTTCATTTTGCACAAGATTTTAGGGGTTTTGACAAATTAGTTTTCAGTTTTTGCTTAGAGTTTTGAGAAAGTGAGCCACAGTTTCTGAAAATGTGTTTAAATGTTTGGGAAAATCTGTAATTGATATCTGGTTTATGTTATTGGAAATGTCTAATGCACCATGCATGTTATGCTGCAAGCCTAATTCTCCCTAGGCCTTTGCCAAAGATACTTAATCAAATTGCTCTCTAGATTACTTTCAACAAAAGCTGTAAAACAAACTTGGTGACTGCCATGATGTTCCTACTAAAGGTATTATTTAGCTTTCACTAACTTCACATTTTTATACAGTGAAGCGCTAAGAAACTAAAGATTAAACTACATAAACCAATCCCCAAATACTGAGACAATTGACATTTCAGAAGTGTTTTTAATACAGTAATCCAGAACTTAACTGAGCAGTAATGATGATTGAATATCATTTATTCATTAAATGGTACTTAAAAACTGAGACCCTACAAAGCACTGGAAACAGTGACTGTTAAACAGAAAAAAAATATGAAGTAACAGAATAAAAACATCCCTGTAATCCACATACTTGGAAATACAGTTCCACTTGAATAATTCAGCTAGAAAATAAAAAAATAAAAAATTAGTGCAGTAAATAAGAAAGGTTCCTAAATAAAGTTATGAAACTCAAAGATAGCCATGCCATAAGAACTTAAGTTGAACTAACAATTTTTTTTCAAACAAAATTAACACAAGGGGGCAACCCAGAAATAACTGTACATCCAAAACCAGAACTTTGAACCACAATTCTGAACTCCCAAACCTTAGAAACTGACTTAACTTCATTCGTAACATAATAAAAGAAATAGCGGACACATACAGTACAGTGAAAAGTATCCAAAAAGTGAGACAAGGAAGTTTAATACTTTAGGCACACATGACAACAATGCTTGGGCAATGGCCCCTTGGTTGTACAGGCCCTGCCTACTATACTTGGTATTTGCCACAAACTTTCTTCGCCTAAGGGCCACCTGCACAAGGCATGTAACGGGGGTCTTAATTTAATAAACTAAGATGGACAGAGTGTAAGGTGGAAAAATTATGTATGATAAACACCAAAAATATCTATGAGAAAAGAACCATATGTAGGCAGATTCCAGACTAAACCATGGTAATGAGTTTTAAGAGCTGTCATATTTATTGCTATAAATTATCTTTAATTAAATACCTTGACCATGGTATAGGAAATGTCTATGGGATTTAAAAAAAAGCCACTCATAGTTTCTGTTCTCCAATTCTACTCTAATCCTGGACTGTTAGTAAATGAAACGTTTCCTTATTTTGCAATATGTCATATTGAGTATGCAAAATCACAAAGCAAATCACCGTACAGTAGTGGACTGAAACTTGTTAATAAAATAAATGCAGTTTCCTATCCTTCTTCAACCTTACTTAAGGTGATCTTTGGATGTGCCAAAAATCAAATTGCTTCACTGACTCTATCTCTATGAAACCTTTACTTAACTCATGCCTGAAGCACACTATGGAAAAAATGTGTAAAAGCAAGGTTCTCAGTAATTCAGGCTCCTCACCACTTTGAATAATTGCAAGAGAGGAAGTAAGTTAAATGCATAGTGTTTGCTATGCCGTAGTCCTACGTTGTCCTAATATGTTTAATGTACTGTCAAGCAGCTTTAATTAAATGCATCTCTAGACAGTGTACAACAAAAAAAAAACAAACTGAGCTTGCTGTGCTCTCGTGAGACCAACTAAGTATAACAACTGTTTTAATATTGCCGAACAATTATATACATTTAGAAGGTGTACTGTACCTATAGTAAAGCATTCGTGTTTTTAGAAGCTGCATCTTGCATCCATTCAAAGCTGCTTGCAACTTTGCTGTTATGAAATGTAACATTATTTAAAATATATGCCTCCTTGCATACAACTGGCCAATCTATATCCTCATATACAAATATTGATTATTATTTGTTAATATCTAACATTCTTCAAAAACTGATCTACACATCTTAAATATTTTAAAAATACTAGCTACATCAGTGCCAAAAACTGGCTCAAGTATATTCTATAGATGTTCTGTGTCTTTATGGCAAAAATTCTAACATTATTTATTTCATAAAACTGTGAAAACTGTACAAATTACGTGGTACTGAATTCATGTTATGTCTCCCATGAAAAAAAAAAGTAGACATACTTACTGAAATACATTGGAAGTAAAACTGTTGAAAACATCATCTGCAATGTTGTGGAACTCATTATGTTTGCCTCAAGGTATTATAATTGATCTACAGTTCATTTAAAAAACTGTTAAATCATTAGAGAAAGACATGAAAAGCCTAGCTTTAGTGCATCAGTAAAGGTACCTGCAATGCTTTGTGTCAATGATAAGGGATCTCTGCTATCTATTTTGTGCTACGTTTCTTTTATTCATGCAAATTGTAAGTGTTTGTGGATCTGTGTGATTAATCTTATGTGAAGAAAAGAAAAGCTGTATGCCTTCAGGTCTCAATTTTTCACTAGATCAATTCAGTGAGAGTAGTTTTTCGTTTTGGTGCTTTGCAGTTTATCAGTAATTACATACCATTACTCCTTCACTTTGTAACAATGATGCTGAAAATCTGTGGGTTGTTCATCATCGGCTACAAAACAAGGTTTATTCATTATCTACCATTTAAAATTAACTAAATACAGTATTTAAAAACCTTTTCAAATATTTCTGCCTCTCTGTTTTTCTCTTTGTGATACTCACCCATAACATAGATAAAAAATGTATATGTTAAAAATATTTTTTTTAAATTTGTCCATATGTTAACAGCATTGATCATCAAATGGGTTTTGTGTGCTGAACAGAATTATTTTAAAATGAGATTCTGGTCACTTTTATATATATATATATATATATACATATTGTAAAAAAGACAAGAAACAATCATAAACGTTTGGGGTTTCCGGCCTCCCTCCCCACTGCCGCATACCTGGTCTCCCGGTCCAGCAGTTTCCGGCTCAAGTACATCACGGGGTGCTCGACACCGTCGATGCTTTGGCTCAGCATGGCGCCTAGGCCAGTGTCCGAAGCATCGGTCTGGAGAATAAAAGGGAGAGAAAAATCAGGGGTTTTTAGTATTGGTGCCGAGGTTAGGGCCTTCTTTAAGTCACAAAATGCTCGTTCCGCCTGGTCATTCCATACCAAGTATAAGGGAGCGCCCTTCTTTGTCAAGTTAGTCAAGAGTGCTGCCCTTTCAGAGAAGTGGGGCACGAACCGGCGGTAGTACCCCGCTAGCCCTAAGAAAGCCTGCACCTGTCTCTTGGTATTCGGACGGGGCCATTCCAGGATGTCTTTTACTTTAGAACATTGAGGTTTCACCTGTTCTCGTCCCACTAGGTAGCCTAAATACTTGGCCTCCTTCAAGCCGAAAAAACACTTACAAGGATTTATGCGGAGACCAGCCTTCACTAGTGTCGCGAGGACAGCGAATACCTGCAATAGATGTTCCTCCCAGGTGCCAGAATAGATGACTACGTCATCCAGGTAGGCGGCACAATAGGACTGATGGGGCCTTAGCACTCTGTCTACCAGACGTTGGAAGGTCGCTGGTGCCCCGTGCAGCCTAAATGGGAGGACCTTGTATTGCCAATGTCCACTAGGGGTACTGAAGGCCATTTTCTCTTTGGCAGATGCCGTTAAGGGAATTTGCCAGTACCCTTTGGTCATTTCTAAGGTAGTCAAGTGTCAAGTATCAAGCCGTACCCAATCGTTCAATGAGGTCATCCACCCTGGGCATTGGGTAGGCATCGAATTTGGAGACCTGGTTAAGACATCTAAAGTCGTTACAGAATCTCCAAGAGCCATCCGGCTTAGAAACGAGAACAATAGAGCTGGACCAGGGACTATGGCTTTCTTCGATAATATCCATGTCCAACATGCGTTGGACTTCAAGTTCCACCTTGGCGCGTTTTGCTTCCGGGAGGCGATAGGGTCTCTCCCTGACTATCACTCGGGGTTCTGTGATGATGTTGTGTTCAATTAGCGAAGTACGGCCCGGTGACTCGCTCACCACTTCAGGGACGGACAGGATCGTTTGTTGTAGCTCCTGTTGCTGTAGGGGCGTTAGGTCTGGTCCGAGGTTAAGGGCCGGAGTGCAAGCAAAAAGGGAGAGGGATCTACCAGGGTTAGGAGCTTAGTCCCAGTCCTTCCAAGGTTTTAATAAATTTACGTGGTAAACCCTCTCGCTCGGTCGACGATTCGGTTGTTTTACCAAATAATCGACGAGTCCTTTTCTTTCCTTAACCTCGTAGGGCCCTTGCCAATGGGCCAGCAGTTTGGAGTGGGAGGTGGGAACGAGCACCATCACTCGATCCCCAGGATGGAATTCCTGGAGAGTCGAGTTCCGGTTATAACACCTTGCTTGCGCTGCTTGCACACGAGTCATGTGATCTTTTAGGAGGGGTCTAATTTTGTTGAGCCTGTTGCTCAACAGGACTGACAGAAACGTCGGACCTCCTCATTAATTCCGGGCCAAAAAAAACAGAGTTTTATTCTCTCTAGGGTTTTCTCGGCCCCAAGATGCGTGCCTAGGAGGTGGGCATGTGCTAGTTCGCAAACCTCCCGCCGGAAGGTACGTGGTACTAACAACAATTTCCGTACCTCGCCCTCATGTGTCGCGACTCGATACAACAGATTATTTTCTAAGACAAAGTAGGGCTCCCGTGGCATGGAACTATCAGCCGGGCGGCTGCCGGGGAAAACGATAGCATTTCGGGCAAACTTCAGGGAATCATCATTCCACTGTTCCCTTTTAAATGATGCAGGCGTGGACCTGAATTGACGGTCCATGCTGGCTAAAGGATCTTGTGAGTCGGGGAAATTACTGCTTCCTTGGCTCATGCCTTCCCCGGCGTCTACTTCCGGGTCAGGGTCCGTCACCTGAGTTTCTTCCCCCTGACTCGCTACATCATCATCGTCTGCCTGAGTGCATGGCGTGGGAGCCACGGGGAGGGTGCCCCGCCCATCCATAACCAGACCCAACGAGGCCCCAGGAGTGGTTTTTATTTTACCGCTGCTTTTATATGACCAGTCGTGTCCCAAAATCACTGGAAAAGGAGGCTCAGGTAATACGGCAACTGACAAGCGACTTAAGTCCCATTTCCATGCGATGTAACACTTAGCGGAACGATATGATCTGGTTGCACCATGTACACAAGTGACTTGTAATTTATCTTTTAGCCACTGTCGCGGTAAAATATAACGGCGAGCTACAATAGTTATGTTGCTGCCGGAATCAAACAGAGCCACAACTGAATACCACTCCTGTATTAGGGATAGCCAGAGGGTGCGACAGAGCACAGTATCTTTCTGCAGTAGCCCAAGTGCAGTCCATAGGTTCGACGTTTAGTGGACAGGTTGGCAACAGATGCCCGGCCTCGCCACACTTGAAACAGCACGGAGAGGCCGGCTTTTCTCTGGGCTTCGTTGGGGCTTCCACAGCGCGGCGAGTGGGTTTGGGGGTGACGGCACGACCCTGTCGGGCCCCGCGAGCTGACCTTTCCAACCCCCTGGTTCGGTGAACCGCGAGCTGACGCTCCAAGACGTCCAGTAGATCCTTCATATCTTTAAAAGGGTGACGCCGGACCTGCTGGGCGAGGTAACTGGGCATGGCGTTTACTAGCCCCTCACACGCCACAGTTTCTACTACCTTCTGGGTTTGGGGACCTTCAGGGCGTAACCAGCGCCCCATCTTGCCCCAGAATTCAAAGGCCTGGGCTCTTGCCGGCCAATCGGGTCAGATTGCCAGTTACGCCACTCACTCGCCTGCTGGTCCGATGTGATGCCATAGCGCCCCAGGATCTCCGCCTTCAGGAGGTCATAATTCGCGGCCTCCTCCTCGGGGAGGTCGTAATAAGCCTGCTGCGTGGGACCTTTTAGGTACGGTGCGAGGATGGACGCCCACTCGGTCCGCTGCCACTGGTTCCGGGTGGCCGTCTGCTCAAATATACCGAGGTAAGATTCAATGTCGTCCGCCTCAGTCAGAGGAACGATCGGAGGTGGAGGAGGTTGCGGCAGATCTGGTCTTACCGTCTCTGCAGTGGCCAGTCTTGCCTTGGTGTCTTCCAATTCCTGCTTTGTTGCGGCCTGCTTACGTTGAAGGGACTGTATTTTCGCTGCCATACCTTGCAGCACGCTGTTTAGGTCCTGTCCTTCAGACATGTTCGGACTTCTCTATCCTGCCGACTACGCCACTGTAAAAAAGACAAGAAACAATCATAAAGGTTTGGGGTTTCCGGCCCCATATACTGTAGAAATATAGATTTGTTTGCAAAATATATCCACAACGGTCAAACATAACAGTACGTCAGTTCTTGACTGCCCAAAGATGGCGGAGGAGGAACATTTATGGAGGAGGGACCGGAAGAAGAGGGGTATGCTGAGTAGGAGCCGAGTTGAATGGTGCGATTGCTGACGTCATGGGTTGAATACTGAGGAAAGGCGGAAGTAACGTAGTGCGGGTAGTGGTGCAGGCAGATTCATGGCGGCGGTGCGTCTTTCTTTCTGTGGAAAATAAAGAGAGAAAGGTTAGTACCCCGCCACTCCCTCCTGGCATATGATTTTGTGATATCACTTGAGTCCGTCCGCGACCCCCCACTTGCACGTGCGTGACAATATATATATATATATATATACAGTATCTCACAAAAGTGAGTACACCCCTAAGTGAAAAATGTCCAAATTGTGCCCAATTAGCCATTTTCCCTCCCTGGTGTCATGTGACTTCTTAGTGTTACAAGGTCTCAGGTGTGAATGGGGAGCAGGTGTGTTAAATTTGGTGTTATCGCTCTCACACTGTCTCATACTGGTCACTGGAAGTTCAACATGGCACCTCATGGCAAAGAACTCTCTGAAGATCTGAAAAAAAGAATTGTTGCTCTACATAAAGATGACATAGGCTATAAGAAGATTGCCAACACCCTGAAACTGAGCTGCAGCACGGTGGCCAAGACCATACAGTGGTTTAACAGGACAGGTTAAACTCAGAACAGGCCTCACCATGGTCGACCAAAGAAGTTGAGTGCACGTGCTCAGCGTCATATCCAGAGGTTGTCTTTTGAACATAGACGTATGAGTGCTGCCAGCATTGCTGCAGAGGTTGAAGGGGTCGGGGTTCAGCCTGTTAGTGCTCAGACCATACGCCGCACACTGCATCAAATTGGTCTGCATGGCTGTGGTCCCCGAAGGAAGGATCTTCTAAAGATGATGCACAAGAAAGCTCGCAAACAGTTTGCTGAAGACGGCAGACTAAGGACATGGATTACTGGAACCATGTCCTGTGGGTCTAATGAGACCAAGGTAAACTTATTTGGTTCAGATGGTGTCAAGCGTGTGTGGCAGCAACCAGGTGAGGAGTACAAAGACAAGTGTGTCTTGCCTACAGTAAAGCATGGTGGTGGGAGTGTCATGGTTTGGGGCTGCATGAGTGCTGTTGGCACTGGGGAGCTACAGTTCATTGAGGGAACCCTGAATGCCAACATGTACTGTTTTATACTGAAGCAGAGCATGATCCCCTCCCTTCGGAAATGGGCCGCAGGGCAGTATTCTAACATGATAACGACCCCAAACACACCTCCAAGATGACCACTGCCTTGCTAAAGGTGCTGGACTGGCCAACCATGTCTCCAGACCTAAACCCTATTTAGCATCTGTGGGGCATCCTCAAACAGACGGTGGAGGAGCGCAAGGTCTCTAACATCCACCAGCTCCGTGATGTTGTCATGGAGGAGTGGAAGAGGATTCCAGTAGCAACCTCTGAAGCTCTAGTGAACTCCGTACCTAAGAGAGTTAAGGCAATGCTGGAAAATAATGGTGGCCATACAAAATATTGACACTTTGGGCATAATTTGGACATTTTTCACTTAGGGGTGTACTCACTTTTGTTGCCAGTGGTTTAGACATTAATTGCTGTGTGTTGAGTTATTTTGAGGGTACAGCAAATTTACACTGTTATACAAGTTTTACACTGACTACTTTATATTGTATTAAGTGTCATATCTTCAGTGTTGTCCCATGGAAAGATATAATAAAATATTTACAAAAATGTGAGCGGTGTACTCACTTTTCTGAGATACTGTACATATATATATATATATATATATATATATATATATATATAACTGAGCAGGGCAAAAAATGCATCTATCAGCTATCATCTAGTTTTTGTTTAATTACAAAATCAGTACTATAAATTATGAGCAAAAAATGCATAATTTTGAAGCATTAAATGTTCACCCCAAACATTAAAAAATGTACTGCTTATTAAAATGCAATAAACAAGGCAGTAGTAAAACAAAATGGTTTGCACCATACCATGGTGTACTATTCAGCACTGCTGCTTAACACTGCCAGGGACTCGGGTTCCATTCCTGATCTGATCAATTCTAGATCAATGTCTGTATGGAGTCTGCAGTTGATTCTTTCCTCTTGGTGTTCCAGGTTCCCATTATATGCACAAATGTACCCGTTAGCTTAACTAGAAACTCAAACTTCTGCTGGTATGAATAAACATGCGTGTATATCAGTGTGGCCCTCAAATGGGGGGGTGTCTCTTCCAGGTTTGGTTCCTGTTTTGTTAATTTTTATTTAGCTGACTCTAGATTTTTTAAAACTGTCAAGCCCTATTGGACATTGAAACATAAGGCAAACATAAACGTTATCTGATCTTTATTAATATGAATGTCTTAAATGCTTTAGATTTAGAATTCACAAAGCTGCAGTCTGATTTACTACGATTTTGGAAAAGAAGACACAAGCATAATTAAGGCAGGTGTGCAAGGATACAAGTGAGCAAAACTTATAGACCTTCACATTTTGAGGAGGTGTAGGAATATACTGTATATCTGTCCTTTGAGATTCTCACAAACTTAGCGAGCTGCACAATAGATAGCATATTGACTAGCAGCAGTATGTAAGATAATAGGGCTGTGATTAAAATGAGAGAGCTCTTCATTTTGCTTTAGACCCTAAACTCTACAGAAGCAAACTCATCTTCCTTGCCATTTATCAAATCATTATTTCATATGTCGATTAGCATCAGGCCATTGTGATACCCTCGAACATCATCCTCCTCTGACAAAACACAGCCATATAGATTTCAACACTATATAAAGTGAATGGCTTGCATCCACCAGCTGCTCGGGAAAATGTATTTTCTCCGATATGCCTAAATTGAAATAGAGGCTGAAACACCTCAAGTTTAAAATAAAAAAAATCTGAGATAAAAAAGGACAATCCATAATAACTTGGAAAGTATATGCAGACTACATTGTGCACAACTCAAAATGCACGCTGTACGTCCAGCAGTAGCACTACTTTCTTTGTGGCCAGATATTTGCTGGTCATTGCAAGGCCCACAAAAATTGGAAAAAAATATTCTTAACAGACATACCTGTATTTCTTGCACCAGCATTCTGAGCTTCATTGAAACAGGAGCATCACACTACGGGAAGGAGCATATGTAAGCTTCCTTGGTATCTTTTGCAAAAGTAGTGCAATCTTCCTCAACAAAGAGTTGAGAAACAAGATGCAGCATAATGTCTTGTGTATAATTCATTCCTAATATTGACCTTCTTTCTTTCTTTCTTTCTTTCTTTCTTTCTTTCTTTCTTTCTTTC
>JANRMT010062792.1:94638994-94688838 GCA_026402145.1 Polypterus bichir lapradei
TTCTTTCTTTCTTTCTTTCTTTCTTTCTTTCTTTCTTTCTTTCTTTCTTTCAGATAACTATGGCTACCTTTAAGGAAACAAATGGTATTAGACTTTCCCTACTTCTTCAATGGCGTGTACTACATGGTCTCTAATAGGAAAAGCTCAAACTGGATATGTAAACGTGCAATTAAAAAGCGACAACAGGTTGTTGTCAGGTCAGTCCTCTTTAGTAAATTGCAACATTCAGGTTGCACATGCATGCACACATTTAAATGTGTATGTAGAACACTGTAGGGCCAAATGGTATAGCCAATCAGTTGGAAATCGGCCTGCAGCACCCAGCATGAAGACAATTCCACGTATTTAAACAATTATGATTTTTCTAGATATGTAATTACATTGAGCAAATTAGCAGTAGAGTGTTGTACCGTGTTAGCCATAGATTGATACAGGAGAAAGTAGGGTGAAATGACACCTTTTATTGGTTAACTAAATAGATTACAAATGCAAGCTTTCGAGGCAACTAAGGCCCCTTCTCCAGGCAAGGTGTAACTTAAATAAATTACAAAGGCAAGCTTTCGAGGCCTGATGAAGGGGCCTTAGCTGCCTCGAAAGCTTGCATTTGTAATTTATTTAGTTAGCCAATAAAAGGTGTCATTTGACCCTACTTTCTCCTGTATTGAGCAAATTAGGAAAACATAGTTGAAGAAGATAAAGCTGAGGTTTTAAAAAACTTTTTAGGAATAAGTTTGATTACTAAGGGAAGCTTATTACTTATTCTGCTCGAGATATGTAAGAAAAATACATTGCTGACCCTTAATGTAGAAAACATCACTGATCATGTACCATTTCAACAGTGCATTTTTGGTATACTTGTACCAGTACAAGTACGGACCTATCATTTTCAAACAAATAAGGAAGCAAAACAAACACTGGATTTTCCTATACCTTAAATAGCACCAGGTCTTTTACACTAAAAACAAAGCAAATATATAATAATTCTTTCTTTAATACAAAAAAAATAAGTAAGAGAGTTCCCTACAATGGGCACAACTCATGCAATACATTTTTTAAAACATCATGTGATAGCACATGCTCCACACCCCGTATGTTAACATGATCACAGTAAGGTGACTTTTTCAATGCACACTGACAAGGGAATCATGATGTCAAACATACAATAGAAATATCTGAAAAAACTATGTAAAAATATGTGCAAATGGTTATGAAAGCATATTGTGCTTTTTAACATTAAGGTGCCAGTGTTATCCAGGTATATCACAAATGAAGGCCCTGGCTAGAAGTTATGTTTGGTGGTGCAACCTGGACAAGGATATTGAATACAGGAATGATCTAACGAACCATGACAGAGACTGCATATTGAGTATGTTGGGTCAATTTATGGGTGATCCACTAAGAATTTGTACTTATCAGTTCCTTGAAAGTGAAAGAAAGCTAACCTAAGTTTTCTGAGGACTAATTAAGTATGACAGACGGTGGCCTTTCAATAGCACAATCTATAGTTATACAGCTGCACGGTCAGCCCTTTTTTAATGTCTTTCACCCTATGCCACTTGCCATGAGCATGTTTGCATTATGGACTTCTGGGTCAACCCCAGTGTATATGGGAGGTCATCTAACATACAAAGCTTTACAAATCTTTGATTCAGGCCTACACAGGAGTGAGATTTTCTTCTCTTCTGATATATTTTGAAAATGTTCACACTTTCTGGGTGAGACAAATGTTCTACTCTCTATTTTCATTCCAAAAACTAAAAATGAACCTGTATTTTTTGTAGTGACATTAGTATCACACACTATTGAAAAGGTGTTATACAGAGCTAACAATATTATAATTGTTATGAGTCACCAGGGAAGGAACAAGTTTTCAGAAGTAAATAAAGCCAGAACAAGACCTGAAAATGGAAGTAATTTAGTACTGGGGGAAATCATTGTCAGAATATAGGTCTGGGACAATAAAAGAGGGAAAATATAAAAGCAGGCATTGTAAAAATGTCCTGATACTAGTTTGATTTTAATTGCTCCTATCCTAATTTTTTTTAAAGAGTCCAATGCAATGCTGGGTATGACATGTTGTGTGACTAACAGTGGGAACAGCAATCATAAAAAACACAAATGTGTCCAAGCAAAGATTGTCACTAAATGACAGGAACCATACAACAATTAAAGAACAACTGCATTTCTAAGTTAATAATAAAAATCTAAAGAATCTCAAAAAAAAAGTAAAATGACTCCATCCAAGGATGCCAAGATACAGATTCCTTACAACGATACAATTATGCATATTGATTAAACTAACAACATAAGTCAATTTTTTGTGTAGCATCCCAGCTAATTTCAGTCCTAGGTTACTTACATATACACTTCCTGAACACGTGATGGAGAGTTTATGTACAATTTTATAATATTCATTCTCTAACAAGTATACTCATAAAGCCTAAGTAGTCGATGACTTTAATTGCATTCTTAACCAAGCCAATGCTTAGTTTAGCCCTAATACCAGCATCCTTTAACAGGTAATAAAAAAATCATGAAATACATGAGTCAATTTTTTATCTGCACTAGTTGTTAGGTTTTCCAACAGCAAAAATAATTTGGCTAAATAAGCATAGTTTGTGAATAATGTCTTAGCAGCAGCTTTTTCAGATTTCAATTTTATTGCATAATAAGCTGAAATATTTATATAATTTGTTATTGTATGGCCCATTTTAAAATATTATAGATTGATGGGAGTTGACGTTTGTTTTATCTGAATCAGCAACAAAAAATATCCAAGTTCACATGGGAACAAGTTAAGTAAACATCTACATGAATAGCTGTATCTTTCTGGCATAGTGGGGTCTAGAAATCAGAAACAATACTGCTGTTTAATTTAATATAAATACGCAATATTAGAATACTTAATATAACATATATGCTGTAGACAGCCCTTTTCTAATAGGAATTCTTTCAAAACATTCTTGCAGCTTATAATAAAATTTGTCTTTTTATTGACAAATGAAGTGGTTACACCTGATGTGTAAATAAGAATTTAGCCTTTGGAAGTGACTGGGGTTACTTTTGCCGAAGACCTGGATTTCTCTATGATATATAGCCACATCCTACCTGAAAGGAATCTTACATTTTTTCCTATATTTTTTGTTGCTAAGTTCAGGTTTATCTCTTGGCTATCTTCTTTGATGCAAATGTATCCATCACTACCTTGGTTTTCCTCTTGATCTTTGTCCTTCCTGTTTCTGCTGAGCTGCCCATTTTACTAAATTTCTATAATACATTCTTTACACATAGCCATATCATCTTAGCTTTGATCTTTAATTTTAACTCAAATAATCCTACTTTCACCTCCTGTTTGATTTCTTCATTATACCTTCTGTCTGCAATGTTACTCTCCCATATCTCCATAATCTCCAGTTTTCTTATTGTTTCTGTATCATATGTTAGAGTGAGTTTAACCATTGTTTTGTAGAGGAGTGTTTTTATCTTTAACTGGGATCTATTTCTCCTAGACCAGGGGTTCTTAAACTCGGTCCTGGGGGACCACTGTGGCTGCAGGTTTTTGTTCTAACCAGCCTCTGTTTTTAATTGGACTCCTGTGCTAATTAAGTGAACTGTTGTTTCCCAGATTCCCTGTTTTGGGGAAAAATATACAAATTAGAAAACTAAGTTTGGTAAAAAAAAAAAAAAAAAAGTAGTAAAATGTACTAAGCAGTTATATGTATTTGTTTCTTTTTAACAGTTTTTTATTCTTGATTGTCATTCTAGGTGTTCTTATTGTTTAATTAATCCGTTATTTACTACTTTGTGTGGCTGACGCAAAATTAGTTGCAGCCTTTCACGATCGAGTGTTGTTTGCTTGGGTTTCTGCTCTGCTTGTTTTTTAATTGTCATTATTAAGATTCAATGAAGTGAGCAAACTGCACAGAGAAAGGGTGAGATATAATAAAAAGAGAGTTAAGCATTTAAATTCATAGCAAAAACAGAAATATTTATAAGAAATGTTTCTTATAAATGTAAAAATCATGCTGCTGTGCTTTTCTGAATGTAGAATAAAATATAAATAAAACCAGCTAATTAAAAGAGATCAGTGCTATCAGGTGTTGTCACTGATTAGGAATCTGTTTGGAACAAAAACCTGCAGCCACAGTGGTCCCCCAGGACTGAGTTTAAGAACCCCTGTCCTAGACCATTCCTGTGACCTTTTGCCATGCACTGAAATCTTGCTTATACTTCTGTTGTTAGTCCCCCATCTTCTTCAGTTCAGCTTCCAAGAAATTTAAAAGACTTCTCTTACTTTAATTCTTTCCCACAAAATTCCACTCTCACCTATATACAAAAATCCAAATCACCTGATAGCATACAAAATGAGCAACAATTAGGTGAACAATTAAAATCAAATTGTCCATGGGGTGTCTGCATTAGTAATTTGATTCATAATAAAATAAAGAATATAAAACCAGGAGCTGTGCACTTTACTTCACTGCTGATCTTTCTCCACAGCAACCTTTCAGGGCCAGGGGTGTGTATTCACCTTGGAAAATCAGTAGCATGCACTGTTATTGGCATTATTGAATGCTGATGCCCAGATATGAATGGCTGACTCTATTCAGCTAGTCAATAATAACTGAAACGTCGCACACAATCGTTCACATTGTTTCATTATACAGAAGCTTTTTGTTATTTTGGAAAGATTTTGCCAGCTACCACTGATGTGATAACGCATATGTGTGTTTCAGTGGTATAGTGAGAGAAAGATTGAACATGCATGTATCATGCAATCAAGTGACGAGAACTGAACAGATATTATAGACATACATTTTGTTTTAATCAGATTGAAGTTTAGTTTAGTACAGATGTTTTATCATAGGCAAAGTGGTGGGGCAGAGCTGTCATTCTTGAATCATAGCGCCAGGTTTGGATTGGAATTTGTATGTTTTTACTCTGTATTTGTACATTCATTCATATCAGTGAATGTCACTGAGTTTTTTCACTCAAAAACTATGTACTCAGTTCTTTTCACTTTACATGCTTCCACTGGGATCTATCATTAGGAAACATAATGTTAATTTTCACTCGTATGCAGATGACACCCAGTTATACCTTTCATTTAGATCAAATGAAGATTCTCCGATGTTGTCTTTAATTAGTTGTGTTAGTGAATTAAAGGACTGGATGGATGAGAACTACTTGTCTTTAAACACAGATAAAACAGAGATATTAATTGTTGGATGGATTGACATTGATCACAACAATATTCTGTCATCGTTTAACTCAGTTGGAATCACCATTAATTTTACTGAATCAGCCCGAAATCTCGGAGTTCTCTTTGACTCTAGCATGTCATTTAAAGCACATATTACAAAGTTGTCCAAATCATGTTTCTTCCATCTTAAAAATGTTAGGAAATTAAGGCGCTGTCTAAATAAACAGGATTCTGAGCAATTAATTTGTGTATTTATTTCTAGTAGAATTGACTACGCAATGCAGTGTTCACTGGATGTTCAAACTGTTCTTTATACAGCCTCCAGTTAATCCAAAATGCTGCTGCAAGAATTATCACAAGAACAAGAAAATACGAACATGTAACTCCAGTTCTTAAATCCTTACACTGGCTCCCGGTTAAGTTTCGAGCAGATTTGAAAATCCTCCTTTTAACATATAAAGTATTAAATGGCCAAGGTCCGGCTTACTTGTCTGAACTTATCATGACTTACAAACCAAAGCGCACATTAAGATCTCAAGATGCCGGTCTGCTTATAATTCCAAGGATTAATAAAATAACAGTGGGAGGTTGAGCTTTTAGTTACAGAGCGCCTAAACTGTGGAATGGTCTGCCTGCTACAATAAGAGATGCCCCTTCGGTCTCAGCTTTTAAATCCCGGCTGAAGACTCACTACAGTTTAGCATATCCTGACTAGAGCTGTTGATTTACTGTACATACTGCATCTCTGTTGTTAGTCATTAGCACTAAAACATAAGTAACATGATAGTTATAATTTGATACTAACCCTTACCTATTCTGTTTCTCTTCTCGGTACTCAAATGTGGCACTTGGTGCCATGGCCCACCTGCCAAGTTGTTGTGTGCTTATGGTAAAGTCATCCCTGATGGAGGATCGCTGGAATCATGGGAAAGAGAGGTCCTTTCTTCGGATTGGCTGGCCTAGCACTGTTTCAGCTGTGGAATGGCCAAATGGGGCAGCTTGATGTATGAAGTCTCCAGGACTATAAACAAATCCAAACCATATTATGTGATGTGATCCATTGTTAAATTCTGCTACGTACTTCTAAAATTTTTATTTTTATACTGTATTGAGGATTTGTTCTGTTTTGTGTATTGTATCATATTGACCCCCTTCTTTTTGACACCCACTGCATGCCCAACCTAACTGGAAAGGGATCTCTCTTTGAACTGCCTTTCAAGAGGTTTCTTCCATTTTTTCCCTAATGGGGGAGTTGTTCCTTGTCTTCTTAGAGAGTCAAGGCTGGGGGGCTGTCAAGAAGCAGGGTCTGTTAAAGCCCATTGTGGTATTCCTTGTGTGATTTTGGGCTATACAAAAATAAATTGTATTGTATTGTATTTTATTAACATGCTCAGCAAGAGTGATTCATCATGCATTACAAAATTCAATATTTACTTTGTGGTGCTTCATCCTTTTTCATTTCATGAGTATTTTTTTTTTTATTATGCGTATGTGCACCACACCACAGGAAGTGCAACATGCAGGTGGCTTGGTTCTTTCAAAAATCTAAGGCTTTTATTAAATATACAATGCAGTGTAATCAGTTCAATTTAGATTTATTGTTTCAATGGGTTTGCCTAGCACATTGAATGCTCGACCATTTATTACCAGGAAACTACAGCACGGGTCTTTGCAGATATGATAAGTAGTGAACTCTATCAGAACATTTTATCATTAACAGTAACTCTGTCAAAACTCTGAAAATGTAAGAAAATCTGATGGAAAATGTAAAGAAACTCTTAATTAGTTTATTTTGTATTTCTGACTGAAAGTCTGCATTTGAATGAGACAGCTTAAAGCATGGCGCCACGCAAAGTGCAACCTTAAAATTATAAGTGCTCTTAATACAATGCATTTCTTTGCACTGTCAATACTTGCACACAATACATTTGGTAGTTGGTGGGTAGCATAATGTTCATGTAGTTCTGGCACTCGTGACAAGTCACACCACTTGTGATGAAGAAGCACTTGCATCAGTACCTTAGCCTACAGGTTCCACATCATCCAACTGACTATCTTGATAACTGTTATTATCATCAGAATATTTATCTTGCAGAAAATGTAGTTGTTTCAAGACATCAGCAGCTCTATACCTTTTCGTGATGACATAACTACAGACAGTCGATTTGTAACTCTGTTTTCTGTAAGCTGTTACATTCAATAGATGGCAGCACTATAGTAGGTAACTGAGACCTAGCAGCAGGGATCACCAGCATGCTGGCTGTGCCTACAGTGACTATTTACTGACATATAAGTTACAGTATATCGTACATTGTGCCTTGACAAGCTGAATAAGATACTAGTTAACTCATACCTCTTGTTCAAAGTGTTAGATGTTGTTTGTTACTAAAGTAAAGAAGTGGAGCAGGTTGGTGTGGAGAATATTCCAATTTTATTTAAAGTTAGTTCAAAGATAACACCATTGTCAAATATCCTTTATGCCAGCGTATTTAAAAATAAAAACCAAAAGAACATATCTTTTTCTGAACTATAGTAAACTACGAGGGGCAAATAACCACTACAGAAAAGCACAATGCAGGCAGTTCTGTTACAGTTATTTGTACAAAGTTCAGTGAAACTTTTACATGTTCTTTTCACTATGCTGCTACTCGGTGTAAATATTACTCCATAGGCTATGTAAAATAATAACACAGAATATAACAGATAAAAAATAGGAAACATTTAGAAAAAAATGATCATATGGTTTGAGCGCACATCTGTCTGCTGTTATAAGCCATGGCAGAGCATAACCATTGAAGAAACAGAACTGCAGAAGCAAAAGTAGGATAATAAGCAAAATATATCTTGGCTAAGTGGGGGATTGTGCTAACTCCATCCACAATGCCTTATGCGAGCAGACAAGCAAATAAGAAACGTAGTCTTACCTTAAGAAAATAGTCCCGAGAATCTGTTATAAAATTTATAATTTCCAGTTTACTTTTGTTGTCAAACGCATGCTTCAGAAATACAGAAGGCATGTTTTCTTAAACTGAAAGCTTTGCTGCTTTAAAGTAGATATATTCAGTAAGTTTTAAAGCTTTTTTTCATATTGAGACCCCAGTACTCAATAGCTCCAGTACAAAATGCAAGAGAAGGCTAGTTGTTTTGTAATATTTATAATATATGTTTCACTTTAGAATGCAGTTTTATGAGGAAAATTAATATATACTGTGAAGTTAGCGCTATCTAGCGCCCGACCTGGCACAGACTCACTCCAGAGGCACGTGTAAAATGGCACAAGACTTTTATTTTCTTAACTTGTGGGGCATGTCTTCCCCGTGAACCCCAAAAGGCAATGCACAGTCCCACAAGCACTTAAAAATAAGCACCAAACACACAAAAAAACACTCCCTTCTCAAACCACTCCTCCCTGGCAACCTTGTCCTCTTCCTCCCGATTCTGAGACTTGAGTAGTGGCTGCAGGCTCTTTTTGTAGCCCTCCCGGAAGTGCTCCAGGTGGTAATTGGCCTAATTAGGCTGCACTTCTGGGTGTGGCTGCATTCCAGCCCACAGAGGCTCGTTAACCCATGCAGCTTCTCCGGGTTGTGGCCACGGAGCCCAACAGGTCTGAGACCTGAAGTCCCACACCTGTGGCCCTGATGTAACCCAGGAGGGCTGCCACCATGTGTTCTGGGGGATGTAGGGTACATCCCATGGCCGCTCCCCCGGATCTAGTGTTGAAGGGGTGATTGTGAAGAAATAACTGGAAAACAACAAACAAAATTCAAGATAACTTTTCTACTAGTATAGCAACCTTTTATCATTAAACTAAAACCCATAAGATGCATTTCAAAAAATAATTTAAAATTAATGAAATTTGAATTGTCTACAAAGTTGGTCCCTACGTTACATTCAAAGGAAATTAATGTATGGCTTAATTTACAGTACATTAACATATTCTGTTACTTACTAGAAAAAGGTGCTAAAAAGTAGTTAAGTTAATCTATTATTTCCTATACAGATATTTGATGGCGTACTTCTTTTAAAAAGCCACTGGCCTCTGAGTGGCACAAGTGACTTATTTGTTTATTTTTTTTAAATCCACTTTACATAACAAATAGTTTAAAAACACTGAACTAACATATTATGATGTGAAAATGTTGATAAATTTGTACATGCTAAAAAATGTTTTTTATTCTTTGCTAAAATAAATGAAAAGTCAGATTTTGTTAAATAAAAGTAGGCTTATCTATGTTTCAAGCCATATTATAAAGTATTTCGAAACACCAGAAATGTTAAAGAATACATGAAAGCATTATTAATTTGGTGTTTCCAGACAGAAAAATATATATATTTTTTTAAATCAATTGTTTAATATGTGGCTTATTTTCCTATATCACTTTACATTTAAATAAATTCAGTTGATGATTACGTATATCAACACATATAAATTATTGCTTGGACAGGTTGACTCTGAATGGTACTTTCCCATCATTTTCCATAATTCAAACTTTCATCATAACATCACAGACCTGCTAAGAGTCTTTTACTCAAACTAGGTCAAACAAGCTGCATTTTCTGCACTCTCTTTCAGCTTCATGCTCACATGACATCAAAGGTATCATTTGTAGAGGTTGGGGATGATTTCACTAAAAGCACATTATAGTAACCGTTGCAAAAATGCAGAAAGCTGTGCGATGTTGAAGACCCAGATAAGCAGTACATATTCTTAAAAAGTTCTTAATTATTTTTTTTATTTTTCTAAATTATTAAAAACGTTCCATCCTATCCAAAGGACTATTGTTTTAGTGAAAAGAGGCTAAACATGTGTTGAAAACATACTATAAAAACAGCTGCTGACTTGTTCCAAGAACATTACTGAAATAATCATTATTGTCCTGTATTAAAACAATTGAACATCTGCAATCAATTAAAAGGCAATATTTTCCAATTATGAAAGACAAGGTTTGTGAACAAGAGATGTCTTTCTTCTAATTATACATAGTGTAATTTTCTTATGGTTGACCCTTTAAGATTTACTACATTGTAAGGCCATCTCTGATGTATGTTCTTGTCATTTGAGGAGTTATGGATGTTTATTTTTTTGGCAGTCAATTCCATTACACAGAAGATGAAAACTGACATGACTGACAGATGCAGTTTAGGTTTTAGTATATGTTTATGAAAAACAGATTTAAAAATGTACTGTGTACACATATTAAACTTGGAATGAGCATGACTACATAGGAAAATTCCTGCCAAAGTTAAATAAGAAAACAAAAAGCATTTAAATTTATACTGGCAGAAGAGGAGTTTGTGACCTTTTAACAGGCTTAGTAAATTACAGCCTATTTTTATCAACTTAAACTGATTTCAGTAGAAAATGGATGAAATTAATGATGTCAGTGCTGGGACTGATTGGATTTGAAGACCTGTCATATCCCACCAAAACCCTGTGAAACTCAGCAACAAGTGAGGAGTAACACACATCTGCATGGCAAAATAAAGTATGAGAAGCAGCCATATAGACACTTCTCCCATTGGCTGTGAATGAGAACTGTGAGAGGATGGAAACTTTATGTGGGGATAAGCAGGAGGCTGAGAGGTCAAATGTGGAGCCACTCACAACTGAAACTGGGTAAGTAAAAGACTAAAGCAGTTACAGTTGGAACTCAATTGAAAGGATGAGCAGACTTCATGATATACTTGGACAGATGGAACTGTTCTGGGGAAAAAGTGTGCCAGTGTCTTCTATAAATATTTCTCATTACAAGAATTGTACAATATGTTACTGGACATAGTGTCTTAGCAAACTAAATAAACTGAGGCACTACTTTTAATCACTAAGCACATCATCCATTCATTTTCTAAGCTGCTTATTCAGTTCAGAGTAATGGGGAATCTGTGCCTATCTAGGTGTTATTGGTTGCTAGCTGGAAACTAACCCCAGGGTATAGGGTGCCAATTTATTAAAGGGCCACCCTCACTTCCTCACACTAGGACTGGTTCTATTCAAAATAGACAGCGTCTGTCCATTCAGATATCCTGCGTTTGTAAAGGTTATGGATGGAGAACAACACAGGCCCTTTGTCAACAATGTTTCATTTATAAAAAACATGAGACATAATTCTATGCTTTTTAGCAAGAAAAAGCAGAGGCCACAGAGTTTTGTGATATTATCACTGACTATAGCATCCTTTGTAAAGAAGAAGAGAAAAGTTGTAGGAACTGTTTTGTCCATAGTGAAAAACAAAACAATCCTGTCACATCAAATTAAGTTTAAATATGTTTCACATAAAAATAATTGTATATTTTGAAAAAATTTGTAATCTTCAACCCGTATAACAAAGCTGGTTTCACTACCGTCCTGTAGACCTTCCCTTTAACTCTTGCTGATACCCGTCTGTCGCAAATTCCTCCTGACACTCTTCTCCACCCATTCCACCCTGCCTGCACTCTCTTTTTCACCTCTTTTCCACAATCCACAATACTCTGTATTGTTGATCCCAAGTATTTAAACTCATCCACCTTTGCCAACTCTACTCCCTGCATCCTCACCATTCCACTGACCTCCCTCTCATTTACACACATGTATTCTGTTTTGTTCCTACTGACCTGCATTCCTCTCCTCACCAGAGCATATCTCTACCTCTACAGGGTCTCCTTAACCTGGTCCCTACTCTCGCTACAGATCACAATGTCATCAGCAAACATCACAGTCCACGGGGACTCCTGTCTAATCTCGTCTGTCAACCTGTCCATCACCACTGCAAATAAGAAAGGGCTCAGAGCCAATCCCTAATGTAATCCCACCTCCACCTTGAATGCCTCCATCACTCCTACCTCAGACCTCACCACTGTCTCACTTCCCTTGTACATATCCTGTATCACTCTTATATACTTCTCTGCCACTCCCGACTTCCTCATACCATGCCATAACTCTTGTGGCACCCTGTCATATGCTTTCTCCAAGTCCACAAAGACACAGTGCAACTCCTGGCCTTTTCTATACTTCTCTATCAACACCCTCAGAGTATATATTTTGAAGCATTTTAATATAAAATTATTTAAATGTAGGCAAGCAAAAGTTTCAGATAAATAAAAAGCAATAAGGCTAAAGGAAAATAGTAAAACATTAGTGAAAAGCCTGGATTTCCAGCTATAAGAAACTAAGGAGTCCTCCTTCAGCTACAGTACTGAACTTGTTAGCTTGCTCTCTGTCTAGTATTAATTTTAATTGGTGTATTTTGAGGAAAATTAATCACAGCTTCATAATGAATTGTACTTGGACTAATAATAAGTTCAGCAACACTTAAGTTTTCACTTTCTAAGTAAAATAATGTATTTTTCTTCCATCAACCAAATCAGTAACATTAAATAGACAAGTATTTCCTCTCTCTCTCTCTCTCATTTAAATTTTAGACTCTGCTGATCATCACTTATTGCTGCAGCTTGAGTGAGAATAGCTGAGACAATGCCAATTTTTCCCTAGTAAAAATTTGGATCTGTCAGCATTTTTTAATATATTTTTGCACGTTACTATTGGATTGCATCTGTTCAGTGAGCTAGGGTTAACAAACAGATGTTGATGCTATGGGCCCGTGATCTGCTGTATCTGATCAATGAAGATAGTTATAAGAATTGCATGAGGTCTGATATTTTGCTCCATTTAATTTTATTGACGCAAGCACTATTATGTAAGAAGAACATAAGAACAGAAAAGAAATTCAGTCATAAATTCTATACATAGTTAACCATATAACATAATTGATACTGTATTAATGTGTAATGGAAGCAGTAAATATCGTTCAGCAGCATAAGGAAAAACGGATGCTTAATGTACGTAGAATAAAATATTCCATTAAATGAGGCCACAACTCTGAAATCCTCATCAGGTAGAAAAATACTTTCTTCTCTAGTGAGTGTCATGGAAATGCACTGGTTAGACTCTTATTTCCATAAAGCAGAGTAGAAAATATGTAGAACATTGAGGATAAATTGTGCAAATTCCACATCAGTGCATGCTACGTTGCTCAGCAGCGGGCCATATCTGCAGTCACGAAATAGCAGTGTTCATTGAAAATCACTGAGAATGACACAATGTTAAAAAGAAATAATAATAGAAAGTGGTAACTTTCAGAAATGTGACGAAACAAACTTACAACTTGTAACATCTTTCCTAACACTTGTCTTGAAGCACTTCTTTATTTTCAGGCTTACTTTACCATTCCATCTCTGTTTTATTTTGGCCTTCAGTCTCACTCAATGCAAAGAGTGCTAGGAGTTATACTGCCTTTGCCCAGCCATCTTTGCTTTCACCAAAATTTGCCTGTAGGGCAGCACATAGTAATTGAAAGTAATCTTTGGTTTGAAGTGTGATCTCTGAGTTTTATTCCACATTATATAATTTTACTTAAAACCGGTAACTGAGGCCATGACACAGCTTTTAAGCCATGTAAGGAATCTGACAGGAAGAAGGCAAAATAGAGATAAGAACAAAGACATGGAGCAGAGTAGATGCACCCTTTGCCTGGTGGCAGTCAAGTTATGGTCAGCAGTTACTTTGTGCTATTTAAAATTAAAAGATTATTTGAAGGTTGTAAACCATTATGGAACTAAAGGCCATGAGAAAAGTAGAAAGCTCTGGCAGCTGCACTGAAAACTGAAGCTTTCCTACCAGAGATAAAAGACATCACTCGTGCCCACAAATGTATCCTGTACTCTTGAACTGGCCAGAGCCAACTCCAGGAACCCCACAACTACATCACGCTCTGCTATGAATTGTCTTTACAATTGTATCATTATGAATGTATTATCATGAATGTCAGCCGATTTTAAAAGAAGCTAAGTGTGTACTTTCTTTTGTGTTATTTTCTTATTTTTTAAACTAGAATTACCACTGTACCAGTAGGTACCAGATGCTGGATTCAATAAGCTAAAACCTAGAACCCATTATCAAGTATTACAAATAATTAATTATAATTCCTACACCCTTAAATAACCACAAAAATTCAAAATATTTGTTAAACAACTGTTAAAAGTTGAAGACAAAACAGTTACAAAAGAAAATCAAATCAAAAACACCAACTCAAGTTACTGTAAACTCCAAACAGAAGTATATGGACATAAATAAATAAATACTTACTACTCATAAATGCCAATTCTCAAAACAGAAATTCAAAACATAATACCAAATTAACCATATTCTAAACCAAAACCAAATCCCATTCCCAAAAAAATTTAGACTGAAGAAATAGGTCTAAGCTGAGGCCTATACACAGCAATATCGTAAGCCCCTCATTTTTCTTTACTACATAAACTAAGAGAGTCATACTCTAGATTAGAAGTACATTTTGAAATTTACAAGGAGAGTATAGCCATAAAATCAGAGTCTATATGTAAAGCAAGACAGCTACGACTTTCAAAAATTATTAGCAAAAATGAAAACAATTTAAATTACTTTCCTCTCAGACTCAAAACCTGAATAGACCCACAAACACAGTTGCAGCAGCGGCATCTGTTGCTGAATGTGATGAATTTTGAACATCTCTTATGTCTTTCCACTATGCATGGATATCCATTAGTATTTCTTTGGCTTTGATGGATTTGTTCAGTGAGATGTTTGAACAGAATAGTTCTCCAGTTGAGACCTTCCACATACCCTACTGACTGTATCCCTATTTTACTTTTTAAACAGACATATCAGTTATTTGCAGGATGGCCATATTACGTATCATAAATACATCACCTCAACAGGTATGTTCCCACAAACTTTAAAGCATGCTGTGGTTAACTACTTGTTTTTACTATTTTCAATTAGATTTTATTACCCTCAATAAATATGGGTCTATTTCAAATCTTCCCTTTATGAGCAAAATTGTACTGAATTTCTGAAATTACAATTTTTTAAAAAATTAGTCTTAGGTTTTAAAACACATCATAGTACTGAGACAGCTTTATTAAAGGTAGTTAATGACCTGAGCCTTGAGGCAGATTCAAAAAGGTCTCTATTCTGATACTTTTAGAATTAATTGCAGCTTTTGATACAATTAATTACAATATTTTCTTCCAATGTTTAGAAACAGTAGGATTTTCTGTCACTGTAAGAAATCAATTTAAATCATACATATCAGGAAGAAGTTTTCAGGTTACACTAGGTGAGTTTTTATCTTCATCTTTACCAAATGACTATGCAAATAGCACAAGGCAGCATCCTCAGTGCAGTTCACTTTTCTCTTTATATGGTTCCTCTTGGTTATATTTTCAGGAGTCAGTTTTCGTTGTCTGCAGATGATATTCAATTGCACATAGCTGGGAAACCTGAGGGTCCAGTTATAATGAATCTGAATCAGTGAAAATAATGTTGTGAAGGTGAAAGCTGATACATGCTTTTATTATTAACCAGCAGAATACCCGCGCTTCGCAGCAGAGAAGTAGTGTGTTAAAGAAGTTATGAAAAAGAAAAGGAAATATTTTAAAAATAACGTAACATGATTGTTAATGTAATTGTTTTGTCATTGATATGAGTGTTGTTGTCATATCTATCTATCTCTCTCTCTCTTTATATATATATATATATATATATATATATATATATATATATAGCAAAATACCCGCGTTTGGCAGCAGAGAAGTAAAAAGAAAAGGAAACATTTTAATAATAACGTAACATGATTGACAATATAATTGTTTTGTCATTGACATGAGTGTTGCTGGCATATATACAGTAATCCCTCGCTATATCGCGCTTCGACTTTCGCGGCTTCACTCTATCACGGATTTTATATGAAAGCATAACTAAATATATAACACGGATTTTTCGCTGCTTCGCGGGTTCTGCAGACAATGTGTCTTTTTACTTCCTGTATATGCTTCCTCAGTTGGTTTGCCCAGTTGATTTCATACAAGGGACGCTATTGGCGGATGGCTGAGAAGCTAACCAATCAGAGCATGCAGTTAAGTTCTCCTGACTGAGAAGCTAACCAATCAGAGCACGCAGTTGAGCTCCTGCGTGCTGAATGCAGTGTTAACCAGGAAGTCTCGTCTCGCTCATTTAGCATCAACGTGTTTCGCTGTGTAAAGAGTTGTGCTCTTTAGTGTTTATCTTTGTGCATAGTCAAGCCCTTCATTATGGCTCCAAAACAATCTGCTACTGCTTCAGGGGCCGTGCCCAAGCGCAAGAAGAAGATGTTAACGATTGCCGAAAAGGTAAACGTTTTGGATTTGTTGAAGGCTACTATTCTTTTTATTTAAAAAGTAGGAAAGGAATAAAAGATCTACGGCCGCAGTGTCCTTTTAACCAGGGTGCAAAACGAGTTGTAAGTGGATGTAATAAGGCAGTAGTGTGGATGGAATCTGCTTTAGGGATTTGGATTGAAGACTGCCAGAAGAAGAACAACGGCAGTGCTACGCAATCGCCTGAAGTGGCTCCTTTACAAGGGCTGTAACGCTCTCCTTTGTTGTGCAGTAAAATTAAACTCATTGTTATCGGACAAGTCATCGTGTCATTGTTGGTGAGTAACCATAATTAATTTTCTTCTTACAGTGCTTAGTACATGTACGTACGTTTAGTGTCACTGTACACACATTTACTGTATACTATTTTTCTTGCATTGTACGTATTTATTGCTGGTGACCTGTCTATCGTAATGGCTGTAACATATGTGATATCGGAGACACTCAATATCTTTAAAATAATATTTAGGTTGTACTGTATATAAACAGTGTGTTTATATACATAATTTCAATGAATCTTACCTAATATCTAAGAGAATACAAAGGGATTATGCTGTATAACTCTGCGGGGAATATTTATAAACAGTGCGGGAGAGTTTATAAGGGCTTAAAATATATAAAAATAACCATACAAACATATGGTTTCTACTTCGCGGATTTTCACCTATCGCGGGGGGGTCTGGAACGCAACCCCCGCGATCGAGGAGGGATTACTGTACATCAACGCAGCCCTGCATTTTGCGACCTTGAACTCCTGGGTTACTGATGATAGCGATTGCTGCAACTGACCAGACCTGATATATAGCCCTGCTGACATGAAGCTTGGTGGAATTTCAAGCATTCTGTGAAGATGTTTGTTCATTCGCCACTTAATTCTTTCAACCACTCTCATTGGGATTTAATAAATTGTCAGTAGCCAAAACAGTCCTGGTAGCAGATCATGCGGGAAGAGCCAGGCCTTGTATCTGCCTGATAAACCTGATGCCTCTATCTTCCTCAACTATTCATCCTCTAGTTTCTCTGTCTTGATTACATTGATTTTGTCAGTGAGAGATGCATCATACCACTTCCGAAGGCATTTTATTGGGTTCTACTCGATTGATGGTATAACCTCCCCCTGAACATGGAGCTGGAACTTGCTGGTCACTTTCCCATTTCTATCACCATACCTCCTGACTTCTTGGGTTCAAATTTCATTCTTACCCATGTTACTAAGTTATCAAGCGCATCCATGACCCATCTTGCTTGTACATGGGATGAAGTTGTTATAGTTTGGTCAACCATAAAGCCTATTGAAGTCTGGCAAGTACCAAACTTCAGAATCAGCCTCCTGGATTCCCTCCCTGCTGACTACTGCTAAATTACCTTTGCTTTCCTTTGCTTCTCAGATAAGCTGGTTAAGGAAACCTACATGTTCCAAGTGCCCAGCAGAGTCTGGAACGCAACCTTTCTGAACTGATGTGTCAATGTAGTTGTTCTTCATGATGAAAGTAGTCATCCTTTTGGCCAGGACAGAGAAGAAGATCTTACCTTCAATAGCAAGGACAGAAATGGTACGAAGTAGCTGATCTCTGAAGAGTCAGCTTCCTTTGGTACAAAACAGCACACTGCTGTTTTCCAGGATGATGGAATCATACCTTTTACCCAGACTTTCCACAAAAGTTCCCAAAGCCTGTGGAGGAGCTTTGGGCATCTCTTATATTCTAAGGTATGCCACTTGGTCCTGGGAGAGATGCTGATTGGGCCTTCTGTACTATGCCTTGCACTTCTCTCCATGTTGGTGCCCTAATATTGAGCTCTTCCTCTGGGGGCTCGGTTTTGTCTAATTTTGGGTGAACACTCAGAGTCTGATTCCTATGAGTGTTGCTTTGACTCTCTTTGGAGAACTTCTCCGCAACTTCCTTAGGGCTGAGCAACCTTCCAGATCTTGCCTCGCCCAACAGGGTATTGTGAATCCATATGGGTCTTTTATGAACTGTGTTTGCCTGACCTCTTTCTAGTGTCTCAATTTCCGTAACCTTTCAGCCCTCCTAAATCTGCACAATTGCACTCGAGGTCCCCCAGTCAGATCTTTAATGCCCAGCTTTTTGTCAGCATTAGCTCTTTTAAACTGCTTGTTGAGAGTCTTGATTTCCTTCCTCAGCTGCATTACTACCCTTTCCCTCCTGTTGAGTTGTTGTTCTTGTGTTCCACCAATACCCCTCTTTTCTTTTATGCCAAATTGTTCCTTGGCCATAACTTAAACGATTGTGGTCATACACTCAATTTTTCTATCAGCAGTTTCTGGAAACGTGGCCTCTAAAACTCTGTCGAGGTCCTAATCTAATTGTTCACATCTAGCATTGTCATTTGCTAGCCATTTTACTTTCTTCCTCGCAGGTTCTGGGGTAGTATTAGAGAGTCCCTCCTGAGGTTTTGTGGTTGGAATGGCAGCAGAGAGGTCTCCTGTACTGTGGGATGCTTCCTTCCTTGAGTCCTCCTCCATCTCATGTTGTGTCTCCACTCTGTGCTTCAACCACTTATACCCTCCTTCACATTTGGTCCTAGATTGATGCATCCTAAGTACCCTTGCATTCTTACAAACCTTCCTACAATGGCACTTCCCCTGTAA
This sequence comes from Polypterus bichir lapradei, assembly GCA_026402145.1. Lineage (NCBI taxonomy): Eukaryota > Metazoa > Chordata > Cladistia > Polypteriformes > Polypteridae > Polypterus > Polypterus bichir. The sequence goes on from JANRMT010062792.1 coordinate 94,658,023, forward strand.
GTGTAGTTTGAGTGAGCCTTCTCATAGTCCATATGTTTCCTTTGGCCATTACCATTATATATGTCCTGTTGAGTCTCTCATCCTCCTCCTCATTTTGGGGAGACACTGGGGTTATTGCACATTGTTTTGTTACGTAGCTTTTCTCATGCCCTCTTGCAGGTACTGCAACTGAGTTTGGTGGCCTCATTCACCCATGCCAGTCTTTCCTGGAGGTCAGTTGTCTTTCCAGCATCATTAACTAAAATCACTGCAATACCAGAGAATTAACCACTGAATACATCTAGTGACCAAACCTTCAATCACCTCTTGTGACTGATGCCTCATGCACTGAAGAGAGAGAAATAAGCAAATTCCTTCCAAACTTTCTTTGAGGAACATTGTTTTTATACATTTCAGCAATTTTCTCATACATTTGTTGATTCTCTGCTGATCTTTGCTGATCTTTGCTGCTCAAAGACTCAGCCTTTTGTGGATACTGCTTTTACACCAAATTATGACAATTATGCAATCACCTTTTGATATCACTGTTTGAAATTACATCATTATATATTTTTTTTACTCCATTACTAGCCCTAATTTGCCCTGTCCCAACTTATTTTGGAATGTGTTGCAGGTCTCAAACACAGGAATGGACACATATTAACAAATGAAATGATGTTGACCAGACAAAACATGTAATATATTGGGTTCATACTGTCTGCAATGAAATAAAGCCAATTCAAGAATCACTATTTTTTAAATTTTATTTGCATTTTCCATACAGTCCCAACTTTTTCTGATTTGGGGTTGTGTAGTACCCCAGACTTACTCATATGAGGCAGATCTTTGGGATGCGGAATGAGACCTAAAAAACTAGGGAAAGTTCATATGCACGCAAGAAGAGCAAGAATCACTCAGAGATATTAACAATGACCGCAAAATTTAGCTTACTGGACCCATGAGGCAGTGGAGTTAACCACTGCATCACCATTATACTCTTTAAAGACTGCACTCCATTAAGACTGCTCTTTTCAGGTGAGGAGGTTATTTAAATACATGTAGAGCCAGAGGAGAATTGTGAGTTAGGAATTTCAGCCAGGAGTGTGAAAGACTGGACTGATCTGGTGAGATTGTGCAGGGAGAAGGCAATACATTAGGCTTGTCATTCAGTGTGGTGCCACAGAATGGTGTTGCTGGTATGCTAAAAATGTCAGCTTCAAAGAGGATAGGGGAGTGTGACCATAGCTTAGGAAATGCCTCAAAAAGTCAAGATTTTCAGGGAGTATACTAAACAACATACATAGACCTACAGGTACTGTATATAGCAAAATTTATATTTAAATGCATAATTGTTAAATAGAACTAAATATTTCATTACAGTGAGGAATGTTCTTGATTGAAAGAAACTATTCTTCAACTAGGAGAGTCTATATGTAGCTGAATAAACCTAATGACTTATATTCTATGGTTTCTAGGAATTTCCTTTTGTTCATTATTTGTTGATGTGTAAGTGGTAATGTATAAGAGCATTAATAAATATGGAGGATGCACAGGTGGATACATTAGCACAGAAGGAGTTTACTTTCATCTCTAAATGTGGTAAGCACTGCTTCATTTTCACAGAGCTATACAGATGTGTAGAAGAATGTTAAAAGGCCTTCTTTTTAAACTGGCTTAATTGTGACGGTAATAGAAGGTCATCTAATAGAGCACTGAATAAAACTGGCCCTGCTATGTGGTCATATTTATCACTTCCTCTTAGATTCAGATCATTTGTTAGTTGTAGCGACTTCTATCAACAGCAAATGTTAGATGAGAAGGTAATTTTATTCTGCATTTCTTGCATACCCAATGTGATGTAAGACATAATGTTGCTGTCACTAGTGATGACATTTCAAGGGTCTGGATGACAGAAACATAAACAGAGTGTAGATTATGTGTGACAGGTCCTAGATTGTTATTGGAACTGAAAAGTGATTTAAAAACAGGCCTAAACATTATTTGCATTGCACTGTGCAATATAACAAACAAAAAGGAGCAATAATGTCTAATATAGCTTTTCTAAACTTACTTTAGTCTGATATGATTTAAATAGCAATGTATTTGCTGTAAGACAAAGAATATAGTACTAAACCAAAAAAGTGTATATGCATGGCAGCACAAATGCAAGTAAAATGTAATTCATAAACCCCTTCTGGGCCCTTAAAAAATTCCTGCTAGAAAAATTGTACTTACAGACTAATACCTTTCAGCTCAGTTCTATTCACATTTCCAGATATATTTTTTAGAAAAGATCAGCAAGTCTTGATTCTACAACCAGCATGATAGAGCCAAATATTTTTTTGTGTTTGGTATTTGGCACACTGTATTAATCTCCAAGGGGCAATATCACGAACCATATAACAGTACTTGTACTCATATTGTGTATGACAAAAGTGTAAGAGAACATTGTACATAGTCTCCTCAATGGCAGTCTCAAAATGTGACAAAAATAGAGTTGTCTCATTAAAATATGTTGGGTTATATTAGATTAAATTAGTTTACATTAGGTAAACTTCATTAATCCCAAGAGGAAATTTAGATGTATAAACCGAAAGAAGCATAAAAAATAAAGATACAGACTTGTAAGACAAATAATATAATCAATCAATAAATAAAAAATAAATGTTGAGTCAAAAATTGCAACTTGAAATCGTACTTAAATCTTTAAATTGTACTTAAAGTGCATACGCATTTAGTTTGGATTGCCGGGAGGAAGAACCGAATAGCCGGATTACATAGTGTAGAAAAGATCATCGGAGGTGCTTCTTAGCACACAGTGGTGGAATGAACCTCTGGCTAAAAGTGTTCTAAGACAGTACTTCCTGGAGGGGATGGAAGGGATTTTTCTTGATGGCATCCTGTTTTGCCATCCTCTTTTCCACAACAGCTTCCAGTGTGTCCAAAGTTAGCCCTATGATGGAGCAGGCTTTCGTGGTAAGTTTATTTAGGCATTGTACATCTTTTAAATTCAAGATGCTTCCCCAGGACACTGCAGCGCAGAACAATACACAGGCTACTACAAACTGGTAGAACATTTCAAGCAGCTTGCTGCATACTTCAAAAGACCCAAATCTCCATAGGAAATACAGTCTGCTCTGGCGATTCTTATATAGTGCCACTGTGTTGTCAGACCAGTCTAATTTGCTGTTTATATGAACCCTCAGGTACGTGTAGCTCTACACCACTTCTACAACTCCCTCTAGAAAAGTGACTGGTCTCAGAGGCTGCTAGGCGCACCAGAGGTCCACCACAAATTCTTTTCTCTTGCTGATGTCAAGTTGCAGGTGGTCCTCCATGCACCACAAGACAAGGCTCCTTCACTCTGACCAATTTACGTTATTAAGACAGCCTATGATGCAGAAGTTGTCTGAGAATTTCTGTAGTTGGCAAGCGCCTGTATTACAATAGACGTTTGTTAGATAGGGGCTTAACAGAAAGGGAGACAGGAGAATTCCCAGAGGTGCTCCAGTATTACACATCACCATTTCTGACACACAGTCTCAGATCCTCACAAACTCCTGTGTGTTGGTCAGATAGTCCATAATCCAGAACATCAATGAAGCAGAATGGGGCTGAAGGCATAGGAAAAATCAAAGAACATTATTCTAACTGTGGTAGCAGTTTTGTCCAAGTAGGAATAGACTCTGTGAAGCATGTAGAGCAGAGCAACCTCCACACATATATGTGAGGATCAAGGTGTTCTGAAACCATAGGTCAGAGCTGTTCAAGATCAGCTTCTGAAAGGTCTTCATTATGTATAAAGTAAGAGCAAGTGGTCTAAAGTTCTTGGGATCATTGGAATGCCCTTTCTTTGGCACTTTGACCACATATGATGTTTTCTAAAGACAGGAATCCTTCCACAAACTCAAATGAAAGGGAGAACAGGTATTGAAGGACCACACAGAGCTGCTTGACACACATTCTCAGCCTGCCATCTTGTTTGTGCAGACTTTCCCCAGCTTTCTCTTCACTTGATCAGCAGAGACAGACAGTCCAGGAAGTGGGATGGGACTGGAGACTGCACGTATTGTGGCATTGTAGGGTGTAGGTCATGCAGGGTAGAGATGACAGTTGGGATTTCATAATCTGCTAATCTCCAGAGGCTAAGCAGAGTTGGGTGAGTGACAAGAATGAATCGAACCTGTTAGAGAACTGGTTTAGTTCATTAGCTCTGTTCGTACTTCTTTCCTCTGCAGGTTTTACAACCTGCTTGTAACCAATGATGGTCTTCATCCCATTCCACACTACCTTCATGTTGTTTTGCTGTAATCTGTGCTTGATTATCTCTGTAGTTGGCGTTCCCCTCAGAAAGCTGCTCCCTAAGTTCTGACTACTCTTCTTCTTATTCAGTAGATATTTCAGGTCTTTTGCATTCCATGGCTTATTGCTGGGGGAACAGCACACACTCTTTGTGGAAATTGTACTATCCACGGAAAATCAATGTAGTCTGTGATGCAGTGGCTGATTTCCTCAATGTCGTCATCATGTGACTCACAAAGCATGTTCCAGTCAGTGTTCTCAAAGGCATCCTTCAGAACCTCTTCAGCTGTTCATGTCAATTCCAGCAGGGTCCTTGTGGTGACTGGCAGCTGCTGGGCAATGGGTTTATATGAGGTTATGAGGTATACCAAATTATGGTGCGATAGATCAGCCCAAAGGAGGCAAAGTAACAGAGTGATATGTCTATTTAACACAGGCATGTAACAAGTCCAAGGTTCTGTATTCCCATTTTTCTCCAAAATAACACTTCTATCACATTACTTGGTAATTTTTACACATTTCTATGGTGTTTTGTATAAAGAAAAAGTTTCTAACATGTGTGCAAATTCTGCTTCTTAAAGGTTTCCAACTGGTTGCTGTGGTTTTGTTCTTTCACCACCTATGCTTACATTGGGTTAATCTGGAACAGCCAGTTTACCTATAAGACACATTGGGAATGTGAAAGAAATAATTGTGTAGACACAAGGATAAAGTTCAAAATTCTCAAAGATGACAACTCAACCCATTAATGCTGGATCCACAAGGCAGAATCATTTCTTCCTACACCACCGTGCCATCTTATACCCTGTTGATCTTTCCAGTTTCCCCTTATCACAGCCAGAAACTGAACAAAGTTTCAATCAGTTTTTGTCCAACTGTTTTTTTTCTTCAATGCTCAGAAGTTAAATTATCAAAATTATTTATTATATTTCTTTCTCTTTATTTGGAATGTATTATGTACAGTACATACACAACCTTTGATATAGCAAATTAACAGGATTTGCCTTCTGCTTTTCTAATGTTTCAGTCCTTTTAAAGCAGTTATTATGATTATCACAGTTATTATTGGCCCAACTGAGTTTTTTTATTGTTATTTATTTTTATGATAAAGCTTTCTGTAATACATGCTATTGTGTTCCAAATTGTGTTGCATTAAAAGTAAATTTAGAGGCACCTTGACATAACAACAGTTTATAAGCTTCATTCAGTACTTTTCATAGAGATAATAAATCAGTGAATCCAGTATGTAGCTTTCATAGAACTACCTTTAACCTAGTACCAGAGCTATGAAAGGAAAACTGAATGCAGCAAGAATTGATGTAGCAGGATCAAACCTAGAAAAATAATAAAGGAATCATTAACAACAATAAATAACAGTTACTAAGGAAAAAGGCTGACCTCAAATTCTACTTATACTGCTGTCTGTTTATTCATTTTCATGTTCTCTTGGAATAAAACTGACTTTTAAAATGTAATTGTTAAATAATACCGAGATTAAAAACTAATACGATTCATGCATTTGTTCATTTGTAAATTAAGCTGTTTATACTTTTTGATGAGATTTGCCAAAAAAGGAATCTTTGGTATAAAGATGTGTGCATTTTTATATAACTTAAATGTTACAGATCTGTTTTAAACTAGATGCCTGATTTTTTTTTTTCCTATTCTCTGATTGAATTTCATAGTTGATTGAAGTCCATGTTCAAGTCAGGCAGGAAACTGGCTAGAAAGAAGAAACCAAACACAATCTGAACCAAGATTCCATCTGGAAATAGTTGTTTGCTTCCCCTGCTGTACAGCAAAATGTAAATCAATATGTTCATAAATGCAGACAACTGTATGTCAATATCAGTTCTTATTCCTGGCCAAAGATTTCAATCAAGGGGGATATAAGGTCAGTAATGGGTCAACCCAATACAGTGAGTCACATCTGGCCAGAGAGAATAATAAAGGAGGTCTAGCAATCATCCTCAAATTAAGACAACTTTTCTAGTAATTTTGCTGGCATCCAAACCTCACCTCTTCTTAACGGAAGGGGAATGTTTACTTTTAATTGCTTTCAGGGAATGCTGCAGGTGTGTGTCCAAAGTCCACTGCGTGGTGTAAAATAATTAATTTTTTAGCACGGGACTGCATTTGTCAACTGATGTAAACCCTGTGACATCCGGGTCACAGGGGTATTATGAATATATCTATTTTAACCCTTCACTTTAAGCACAGCTCCTGAGAATTATGACAGCTGTAAAAGTATTTATGGTCTATAAATTTAAATCATCTACCAAAAACTGCAGAAATCAAGCCAAATAATTAAAAAAGTTAGAATTTATATTTCTTAATAAATAAAAGTATTTTCTGCTCTCTCATGTAAGCCTAACAAAGACTTTACTCCTTGGGCTCCATCACAATCAGGTTACTTCAGGTTTGTCACTTAAGGTCTGATCGAAAAATTTTGTTCTAAAGCTAGTCTTGTAGCCAGAATTAAGCCATCAAACAGATTAGCATATGTATTTTTGATTTTTGGTGTTACCTAAGTTGAACATAATAACCACAGTGCATATTAGGTAAATTATCAGCTTTTTTAGGTATTGCCCTCCATATTAGTAGGAAAGGTGATTCATGAGAAAATAACCAATACAGCACTTCAGCTTTGTTCATGTTCACACATCTTCACTGACTACGTCAGGACAAGCACATCTACATTCAAGTACAGAGAACACCAACCTGCTTGTGAACCAGACAAAGCTTCACAAATTTAATATATCCAAACCAGAAACCTTACAAAAGCACCTATAAGCCAGTGCTGAATTCATTTTGTATCCATGTGAGTAATTCTTTAGATGAATTCTGTCCCAAACAGAAACCATCAAGTAGTAAGTTCTGTGCAATGTGGACTCAATGGAATGGAATCACTTTTTTAGTTGAGTACACATTTACACATACTGTACAAGGAATTTATAGACAAATCTATACATTTCTGTGGTGTAGTAATGGCTAACAAAAATTCTTAATCTCATGTTTCAATGCAGAACAGAAAGAATAAAGCTTATGATATAATAGAACCCAATGGTGACCAATGTTGTACAATGGCAAACTACTCTATGTGAAAAAACTCCAAATAAAAAAGAAAAAAATAATAATGTTGTGTTGTATCATCCACGTGTTTGTTATGCAGTCATATACACAAAACTTTTAAACACATATACATTTTTGGCAAAATATTGTTAAACACATATTTCCAATAAAGGCAGCACACATCAAAGACAAAAAGGCATTCCCATAATGCTGCATTTTTGAACTGAAGATCTGAATCTCCCCCTCATTCATTGGTCAAGAGTCTTTTCTTCGATTCATATTCCTTTTAATTACTGTGCTATTCCACTTTTTACAATTTTCCTACTTTTTATGTCTGCATTTATTTTGATAGATATGTGTCATTAATTAGATAACTAAAAACAGTCAGTCTCTACTTTTTCTCCAGGTTTTCACAATATACAGAATCATTAATCAGAATGTTCATACAAGACATTGTTCTTTCATGTAAAGAATAGAAAGCAAAAAGAGTCTGCATATTTTTTCTCAAGTGTTATTTCTAAGAATTAGGGTGTAATTGAATAAGTTGTATTTGCCTGCAGTCTCTCTCTTCACATGCATATAGAGTATACCTTGTTGTTTCACTCTCAGTTGCTGTAAAAAGAAAAGAACAGCAGAGAATATAATTGATAATGGACTCCGGGCCAAAAGAAGGGATGCATATGTAATCACCAATCTGAATTGTAGGACATATGAGAACATGAGGGCAACTATTGAGAAGGATATTAAGGAAGCTAAAAGGCAGTTACAGAGGAATATAGCAGATAAGGCAATAGATGACACAAAGAGATTCAGTATTTTAGTTGTAAAAGCTAAAGGATGAGGTGAAGTGGATCAGGAATAGTAAAGGAGAATTAAAAAATACATTGAAACAGCTGATGTTCTGAACTTGCATTTTTCCGAGGTCTACACATGTAAGAAAATGGATAACCTCCTAGCAATAAACAGTACTACTAAGGAGGTACTGAATGATTTGGAAATTGCAAAGGGAGAAGTACTGTTTAGTTTAAATAGGCTGAAATCAAACAAATCACCAGGGGCCTCATGCATAACGCTGTGTGTAGAACTCGCACTATAACATGACGTAAGCACAAAAGCCGAAATGTGCTTATGCACAGAAAAATCCAGATGCAGGAATCTGTGCATTTGCCAACTTCCGCTTTCTTCCGCTACATAAATCCCAGTCAGCGTGAAAAGTAATGCTCGTGCATGCGCGTGCTGTCCCGCCCCACCTCCTCCCAGAATTACGCCTCTTTGAATATGCAAATTAATATAAATAGCCTTTAAGCTTAGCATTCTGTGAAAAGACATTGGGAAAAGCAAGAGGGAAAATGGAAGAATCTCAGCAAATACAAAGTGGAGGCAAGGAAAAACTTACTATTTGTTGGTTTAAACAGTGGTATAAAAAACAAAAGGAAGTTGATCGACTGACATAGCATGTCGGAGAAACTCGAAAGCTCAAGTTCACAAAGTCGCACAGTGCCCTAAATAAAAAAGAATTTGTCAGATATCAAAGTCGCCGTGAAAAGGCGAGTCGTAGCCCACCATCTGAGTTTCATATGAAAGCTTATTAGGGCAAAGAGAAAAAAAAAGGCACACAGTGGGGAAAAAAGCACGAAATGTCAACTTCAATCTCAAAATGTCAACTTTAATTTAAAACTTTAAATTTAATTTAACTTCATTTTAAAATCGTTTAATTAACTAGTTTCTCAAATCACATCGTAAGTAAAGTAGCACGTTAAATGCTTTGTGTTGTATGTGTTCTTCTATGTGCTCTATGTGTGTGAATCACTAGTGCTTCTTAAACCGGCTTTCTCTACCTCTGACAGGACGCAGAATCCATTACATTCGTGACATTACAGTTCTCTGAATAACTAAAATACTGAGATGTATACGTGATATTTTCATGATGACAGGAGTTAAAGCACGTTATTAAACATGGGTTTCACGGTGGTGCAGTGATTGTGCGCGACCTTCGATGAAATAATTTATTGCAGCAATACTCAGGGGCGGCTCTAGGCTCGTGGCAGCCCTGGACAGAGGAAAAATCGGTGACTCCTTTGCCCGCCAATGTCAATATGGTATCTTATGCACGGCAGTTGGCCACGTCCGTTGCGGACACTGCATAGCCACCTCATGCTCATGACACAAGCGTTTAACTTTTGCCGAAATTTGCCGCTACGTTTTTAGCTGTGTCGTTATTTTCTCTTTCTGTTTTATATTCAACTAGCAAAATACCCGCGCTTCGCAGCGGTGAAGTACTGCCATAAAATTTTTATTAAGAAGAAAATTAAACCTTTTTAAACTGAGGGAAAATATACCAATAATTATTTGTTAAAGATCTCTTTGTATGCCACGTTGTCAGTTCGGCCCTCCAGTTGCAATATGACCAAGCTGTAGCTGTGCGCTGAGCTTACTCTTGAGCATGCAACGTACAGTTGGCCATGTGAACAGTAGTCTTGTTTCAAATCTCACAGCTTGGATTGCTGCTGTCATAATCGGTTTGAGTTTCATGGTTTGTTCAGTTACGACAGTATTTGTAGGACTTGTGTTGAAGAGACATTCGGCATCTGTCAAGCGTTGTAAGTATACAACCAGTTTCATTGATAACTTCACATCCAGCTTTTGAGAGTTTAAACATTTCTAAACATCAAAGTGTCCACTACTGAAATCGTCACCTGTGAAGCTAAGATGTTTAAGAGGCATTGGCGGTTGTCCAAAGGTGTAAAATATTTGGCCATTTCGGTACACTTAAGCATTTCACTCTTCTAGTGCTCCTGTGTAGTATAATTATCTCCTGTACATTCATCAGTCCACACCTTGAACCTGTCCCAGTCATTCAATACATAAGACACAATGTTCCTCCGGATATCAAGAGTGAGCCTGATATGGCCGTGCAATATGTAACAAAGAGAATGGAAAAGGTAGGTGCCATCTCCGGGCATGGAAACCACTTGGTAAGTGACAGTTCTTTGATCGATGGTGATTACCTCGATAGACATGTTAATGGGGGTACGGTTGGAATGATAAAGGAAATGGGTACCTGAACAATGTAAAGTAAGTCTAAAATACCTATACAATAACTATAATCGTAATAAATGAACAATAAAACAGCGGAGAAGCCGTGGATTAAATAAAAAGGCTGTAGTTATCAGCAGGGAGACGTGAATACCGTGGTGAAGCAAGGAAGGGAATGTAGAGACTGGAGCGACAGACGGCCTTATATAGGCAGGCAGCCAACAACGTGGGAGGCGTTGGGATGGGGGACCCAACGCCGCCTGACACGGTGACCGAGCTGCAGGCTATGGACGTATATATGTACGTAAGTAGGATTCAGTTAGCGTTGGGAACCCGCGTACCAAATTTCTTGAAGATGGGCCCATAAGTAACAAAGACCGTTGAAAAGTTCAATATGGCAGCCGACAGTGGCATCATATCACCGAAATAAGTACCAAATTTCAGCCTTCTACCTATGAATAAGAAAGTTCAACATGGCGGACGTTGTTGACCGTTACGCGTAGAATTTTGAAATGAAACCTGCTTAACTTTTGTAAGTAAGCTGTAAGGAATGAGCCTGCCAAATTTCAGCCTTCTACCTACACGGGAAGTTGGAGAATTAGTGACGTTGGAAACTTCAATATGGCGGCCGACAGTGGCATCATACCACTGAAATAAGTACGTACATCGGTTTTGGTTAGCGCAGGGAAGCCACCTACCAAATTTCGTGAAGATGGGGCCATAAATAAGAAAGTTCAACATGGCGGACATTGTGAAAATTAGTGACATTGGAAAGTTCAATATGGCGGCCGACGGTGGCGTCATACCATCGAAATAAGTACATACATCGGTTTCGGTTAGCGCAGGGAATCCGCCTACCAAATTTCATGAAGATGGGGCCATAAATAAGAAAATTCAACATGGCGGACGTTGTCAACCGTTATCGACCGTTATGACCGTTACGTGTAGAATTTCGAAATGAAACCTGTTTAACTTTTGTAAGTAAGCTGTAAGGAATGAGCCTGCCAAATTTCAGCCTTCTACCTACACGGGAAGTTGGAGAATTAGTGACGTTGGAAATTTCAATATGGCGGCTGACAGTGGTGTCATACCACCGAAATAAGTATGTACATTGGTTTCGGTTAGCGCAGGGAAGCCGCCTACCAAATTTCGTGAAGTTGGGGCCATGAATAAGAAAGTTCAACATGGCGGACATTGTCAACCGTTATGACCGTTACGCGTAGAATTTCGAAATGAAACCTGCTTAACTTTTGTAAGTAAGGTGTAAGGAATGACCCAGCCAAATTTCAGCCTTCTACCTACACGGGAAGTTGGAGAATTAGTTATGTTTGGAAAATTCAATATGGCGGCCGACAATGGCGTCATACCATCGAAATAAGTACATACATCGGTTTTGGTTAGCGCAGGGAAGCCGCCTACCAAATTTCGTGAAGATGGTGCCATAAATAAGAAAGTTCAACATGGCGGACGTTGTCGACCGTTATGACCGTTACGTGTAGAATTTCGAAATGAAACCTGCTTAACTTTTGTAAGTGAGCTGTAAGGAATAAGCCTGCCAAATTTCAGCCTTCTACCCACACGGGAAGTTGGAGAATTAGTGATGAGTGAGTGAGTGAGTGAGTGAGGGCTTTGCCTTTTATTAGTATAGATATATATTGGTGTGGCGGCCCCTGGGATTTGGCGGCCCTGTGCAGGTGCACAGTTTGCACATGCCTAAGGCCGCCCCTGCAATACTGTCTTTTTCAAATGTACTAACCTCCAATTCATGTCCTTCCTTTTCCTTCTCTAAGTAACCGATCGCCACACAATCAGCTCTGTAATGGTCGTTAAGCCATCTGTAAGCTTATAACGCCGATTCTTCAAAACTTTTAAGGAACATTGAAATATCTTCGTAGTACATGTTTAATTATTCTATCCTTTACGCCAGTCCCAGTGAAGCATACAGTGCGAGCGGAGCGCCAGATCCTTGCTAGCGTAGCGACACCGTGTCCTTTAATTATTAACAATATAGATTATTTAAATGAAGTTAAAGTTTTATCTGTATAATATAATAAATGTATTTTGCTGCATTTCATCTAAAAAATATATCGTCATCATTTGTAAATACACTCTTTATAATGTGGCTCAGGTTGTGCAATATTATAACTGTACTGCAAGTTTACACTGAGGTAACTGTACTAATAAGTACTAACAGTTCTACAAGGAGCAGTTGATGGGCTGATTGAGTGCATTTAGAGTTCTTGGGATGAAACTGTTTCTGAACCGCAAGGTCTGTACAGGAAAGGTTTGAAGCGTTTGTCATATGAGAAGCAGTTCAAATAGGAAGTATGGCTGAGGCAGCATGTGCTTGATGCTGTATACCAATAATTCTCTTTCCGATCAGCTGCTCTGAGTGGTGCAGTGAGAGTAATATGGAAAAAGATGATCCGATGTGGCAAACCCTAACGGGAGCAGCTGAAAGAAGAAGAAGAAAAAGGTGCGGTGAGAATAACAATGTTAAAGCAGCTATGGTATTTAGAATAGTTTGACCATTCCGTGGACCATTATATTGTTACTGGTTAATTACAATCAGATGCATTAAACTAATAAACAATATGCGGTTAATTTCAGTGTATTTATAAAGCCGTGTCAGAAAAAGAAAGGATAACCACACAGGAACAGTAGCACTACTTTGACACTGGTTGCCGCCAGTCTGCAAAACCGAGCACAGAACTTGCGTACGACAGGGTATGAGGTACTGTGGAAATGTGCGTGGCTTTACGGCAAGTTTAGGTTTTATACATTGCGATTTGAACGTGGAAACGTTCTTACGCAACATTTCAATGCGTACACACCATTTATACATGAAGCCCCAGGTCCAGATAATATTTATCCTCAGGCTTATGATGCTTATTTTTAGGAAGTCACTGTACACTGGAGACATTCCGAGGGACTGGTAAAATGGCAAATACAAGTAACTATAAGCCAGGAAGCTTAACGGGCATTACAGGTAAATTAATGGAAGGAATTATTGAGGGAAAGATTGAGCAACATTAAGTAAGAACAGGAATTTTACTGAATAGAGTCAGCAAAGGTTCAGAAGAGGGACATCATATTTTACTAATATGCTGAAATTGTATGAGCAAGCAACAAAAGTATCTAATCAAAGTGGAGCATATAATATTATTTATCTTGACTTTCAGAAAGCATTTGAAAAGATGCCATATGAGAGTTTGTGCATCAAACTAAAAGAAGTGGGAGTTCAGGATATAGTGTGTAGATGGGTGCAAAATTGGCTCAGGTACAGGAAGCAAAGGGTTATGTTGCAAGGGACCCTATCAGAAGTGGATAATGTTAATATAGATCATCTGGATAGGAATATAAATAACAAGCTGGTTTAGTTTGCAGAGGATACCAAGATAGGTGGATTGGCAAATAATCTAGAATCCACTGAAACATTACAGTGGTACTTGGAAAACATACAGGCTTAGGCAGTTTTATGGCAGATAAAATTTAATGTAAATAAATGTAAAGTATTACACATAAGAAGTAAAAAATGTTAGGTGTGAATACACAATGGGAGGTCTGAAAATCAAAAGTACATCTTGTAAGAGGGAATTAGAAGTTTTAGTGGACTCAACACTATTAACTGGCAGATGGTGTTCAGAAGCCATTAAGAAGGCAAACAGAATCTTAGGTTATATACGTAGCACCAAGGAGGTTATGCTCAGACTTTATAATGTACTGGTTAGGCCGCATCTGCAGTACTGTGTGTAGTTTTGGTTTCCAGGCTACAAAAAGGATATAGCAGCACTAGAAAAAGTCCAGAGAAGATCGTCTAGGCTGATTCCAGGGCTACAGGGGATAAATTATGAGGAAAAATTAAAAGAGTTAAGCCTTTTAAGTTTAAGAAAAAAAGGATTAAGAAGTGACATGATTGAAGTGTTCAGTACAGTGGATAAATGTTGCACAAACATTAGGAAGTTTTTCTTTAAACAAAGAACCATAGATACATAGAATAAGTTACCAAGTAGAGTGGTAGACAGTAGCACTTTAGGCACTTTTAAAACTAGACTTGAAGTTATTTTAGAAGAATTATAAATGGATAGGAGTAGTGAGCTTTGTTGGGCTGAATGGCCTGTTCTTGTCTAGATTGTTTTAATATTCTAAATGCAAAATAGCTCGAATGCACACATGTACTGTAGCAGGATGGATTTTAAACGTGCAGCAAAGAATTCTGTAAGAGACTTCTTTTCACATCTCTAATTCTCATCCTACTTGATTATTAGAATAAAATGCTTCTATAGAATACATGGGGGGATATTTCGTACAAAATTAAACAAACGAATAAATAAATAAATACACAAATAAATGATTCATAAAATGTGACAAAAATAAAAAAATGATATATGGGTATTTTGTACAAAATTAAACGAATGAATAAATAAATACACAAATAAATGATTCATAGAATGTGACAAAAATAAATAAAAAATGATATATGGATATTTTGTACAAAATTAAACAAATGAATAAATAAATAAATACACAAATAAATGATTCATGAAAAGTGACAAAAATAAATAAAAAATGATATATGAGAATAATTAATTAAATATGTTATGAAATATGTTTTTGTAGCTTATTTATTTATGTAGTTACTTATTTCTTCATTTATTTATTTCATTGACTCTGCGTGCAACATGAAATATGCCTTTGAAATGAAAACTGTCATTAAGAGAGTGGGATCTGTTTTTTTTCCTTTTTTTTGATTGGTGAATTGTTTGGGAAGCGCACATTCAAAGTTCAGACTGTAATATGAGTGCAAGACAAAAGTTGTCTGCAATAGCTACGTCAAGCAGCTACTTTATTTCAAGATGCTCTGAATTCCTAATTCTCTCGGGTGTCTGCATCTAAGGTGTTTACTGTGAATGTGGCCCATGATGGCTGATTATTTACGAATACTCTACTGACGATTCACCAATAAAAATAATTTTCACTAGAGCCCGTCCTGTCAACTTTGATGGGTAAAAATGACAGTTTTTATTTCAAGGCATTTGACATGCAGTTTCACTAAAATAAATAAATTAAGAAATAATTAAATAATTACATAAACCGATAAAACATATTTAATGACACACTTAGATATTTATGAAAACATACAATTTTGTGATTATTTATTTATAGTCTCATTTCACAATGCACTTATTTATTTAATTTTGTCCAAAAATATTCCTCCATATTTATAAAATGTGTGAAGAATCTGCTGCTGTTAATGATTCAAAGATTAGATAAATTGTTGTTGAACTCACACAGCATGTGATGAATCAGCTTCTCTAATTCTGTCTCTTGAGTCTAAAAGTTTTGGATTCTTTCCATCAGGCTTATTCAGTAGCACTGAGTGACTTTAACAACAACAACAACAAAAAAAAAAGATTCTATTCCAAAGTAGGTATGTGCCTAAATGTGTCAGTCATTCTTGTGAACAAATCAGTTAGAGCGAGAGTATTAACGCAAGACAGGGAAAGGAAAGATTGCTTCTGAACAGCACAGTAGAAATAGCAATATGTAAATGAAGGAGCCATTTCAATGGCCCTGTCTCACAGGGGAGCCAGTTCCCTATGTTCAGCAAAAGGAACCTTTCAAAAAGAGCCATTTGTTAGTTCTGTATCCAGGGAGGGAAGAAAGGATGCACTCCTTTCCTGAAAACTAGCCAAATGAATTGGGTATGGCCTCGAGAGAAGATACATAAATGGGGAAAATAAGATTATCTGCAAACATTCGTGTAGTTTTAGCAAGGCTCTGTAAATATGAATAATCTTTACTAAATAGTACTAACTAGTCATAAGGTGCAAATAACCATACTGCCTTTATCATAATTTACATTTGTGAAATAAAAATGGTTTAAGTGACCTTTACTTCTTTAAATATGAATTATTGATAATTTGTGAATAAACTTTGATTAATTTCATAAGCTTTATATATTAAATACCTTTACATTAAGGGTAAAAAAAAACCTAAAAATATATCTTAAGCAAATAGTTTATTAATTACGTTTCAATTTTCAGTTTAACTGCATCCTTGTAAAACATTGTCTTTCTTGACATTTACTTTCCAGAAAACCACACTTCTTTTTTAAAAGGTTAACTAAACGCATTCAGTCAAAATGTCTTTAACTATTGCTTCTCCAGGCATGGATCAAATGGAGTGCTAAGTTACATAGATACGCTTATTGAAACAGTGTTAGGTACTATGTAAGTTTTTTTTTAATTTACAATAAGTGAAATTTAGTTGTTGGTGGATTAATAATCATAGAAATAATTCCAATTAGCAAACATCCCAAATTTGCCAAAGAACCAAGTAAAGCGATCTTGTTTTAGTTTTTTTACATTTTTTTTTTTATCAATAACCCAGAAGTGTCTTAATCTTTCAAATCAATACTTTACAAGATGTTCCACCAGAAAGAAAATACAAGGTAGATTAAAAAAAATGAATTGCAAGATGGGTTTTCATGACAATGAGGGGCCATAATTTCTATCCAGTGAGTGACACAACAAAGTAATTAATGGATTTCAACCTATTTGAAATTCTGCCGACTGGATCCTGACATATGCAAAGTCAGTCAGTCAGTCAGTCAGTCATCTTCTAAACTGCTTAGTCCTGAGCAGGGTCACAGGGATAGATTGAGCCTTTCCAACTAGCATAGGGCACAAGGCAGGAACAAACCCTGTCCAGGGTGCCAGTCCTGTGCACGGCAAACAAACACACACACACACGTCCACACACCAGCTACACACTGGGGCCAGTTTAGATTTGCCAATCCACCTAACTTGCATGCCTTTGGACTTTGGGAGGAAACTGGAACAGACATGAGGAGAACATACAAACTCCACCCAGGGACACAAACCCTGATCTCCTTACTGCAAGACACCAGCGCTACCACTGCCCCATATACAAAGTGACCATATCTAAAAAAGGGGGACTTGAAATTAAATTCGGTAGTCTTAAGCAAATTAATTTCCTTAAGTATAAACCCACCAAAATCCACTGTTCTTGTGCTACCACAGTCAATCCTTGTTTCTTGAAAGCACTGATTATGTATATAATTCTATAGGAAGCTTTGGAAGGTATAATATAAACCTCAGAAAAGAAAAAAAGTAGTGACATTTTGGATACCATGGGCTAAAAGAGAACATGCGACCAACTTATCGCACCTATAAAAGCAACACAACGAGGAAACATATCTTGCATCAAATTTCTATAATTCCTAATCAAAACTTTTATATTATTCCAGACCATAACTCCATGTATTAGTGGACTGTCATGTCTCATGTTAATATTTTTAGCATTACGGTTATCATAATGCCTGCATAATATAAAGGTGTAAAGCATGTTAAAATATTTAATTTACGGCATCAATACCTGAATTTTCTTAACCTGCAGAAGTGCTGCACAGCAACAAGACAGGAACAAAGGATGCTTGCCACTCCATTTAAGGAAAAACAACAACACGAATTTGGATTCACATGAACACAGAAAGAATATTCAAACTCCTTACAAAAGGCAGCCAACTTTGAAACTGAGCTGGAATTCCATTGATATGAGGTAGCCAAAACACTGGCTGCGATCTCTTGAAACTCATGATTAACTTTTAGATTGATATGGATTAAACCTAGGATTTGGTAGGGTGGTACAATGATTCAATCTCCAGTCAAGGTACTCATCATGTATGTTCTTTCAGTGTCTGTCTGGGATTTTCCTTCAGACAATGCTGTTTTCCAACACATTTTAAAGTTGTTTACATTACGTTAGTTGAACATGTATGGGTGAATTTTAATATGTACTATGCTTCAGTCTGATGCTTTCCTTCCTTGAACACAATATTGTCAGATTGGCCTCAGGCTCACAAGTCCACAAACTGGATCATGCAGGTAGAATAACGAATGGACAGAGATTGCTTTTAGTGTACAGTTTGTGTTATAAAGTATATTTGTGTTCACAGTGAAGTTTCTTCTGATTTGGCACTTGAATCATTTAAATTGCCAAATTTAGCTACTTTAACCTTGATACTGGAGTACTACTGAGTATAAGGAAGGGCCTTGTGTTCAAACAAAATAGCTTTGTTTTGTGTGTTCCAATAGTTTCCTCAAACACAAAACTTAATGGCTGCCTGTGGTCAAGGCCAAATAACCACTCAGCTGGCTGAGTACATTGGTTTATTATTTGTGTAAAATAACCTTTAGTCAAATACAAAGCTCAGAAATCAAGGTCTCTGGATAAATGTCTCTACTGTTTACCCAGTATCAGCTTGCCAGGCACCCAAAATTCCTTGAGACTTGCCTTATTTCTGTAAACAGCCCCTGCTGCCAGTTTCTGGCAAACTCTAATTTATTCTTTTGAATTCTCTTTTAATGACTGACTGTGGAGCTTTTCCAGGGTTTTCCAGCAAACTACATTTAAGATCTTATTTCACTCACATTTTCCCTTTGTCCAATATTGGAGGAGCCTTAAGTGCCTTTGATCATAGAAGAGGTCTTCATAATGGAGATTCTTAACCTCTGGGTCACAGGACAGGTTTAGGAGGGTTTATGAGTAGACTACAAATGCCGGCTATATTCTCCTCCTTATTCTGACAGTTGATCACTACTACTGATCTACTTTGTGGAACTGCACATTAAAAAAAAAACAAACTTAAATTTACTGTGCATGTCCTCAACAAACTTTACTAGAGGGAGTTGTAAAAATAAAGGATTTATTAAAAGTTTATTATGGTGGCAAAATGAAGCAAAAACATATGAAAAGGAAGTAGGGGAAAACTCTTTAATAACTTGTGAACAATTTTCATCATTTTCACCTGTTTTTGCCACCTTTTCAAATAAAGAACCTCTTTTAACAATCAGTTACAAACACCATTTCAATAATAAAAATTTTTCTGATTTCAAATATTTAGCAGATATGTCAAAGAAGTGAGTGTGATTAATTTTGCCAAAATCCTAACTTCTGTGATATTACGTTGTAAGAAAAGTTAATGAAAGTGCAAACTAGCAACTCCCATGAGAGTTGTTTTACCATCATAATTACAACAGATAAGAAGAAAAGCTGCTTTCTTTTCGACATTCGCCTTTATTCCCCTAACATTCAGTTTTCTTGGTATCTCTAACAAAGTGGTTGTGTACAGTGATCAGAGAACAGGGGGAGCTCTAGTCCTGATCCAACAGCATATTCATAAATCAGAACTTTCAGAGGCTGTCACATGCACCATAATGAGGGCCATTATTCAGGCAGAGTGTCAAAACCACTATCAAAGGACCTTCTTGGAATCACAGTCACTCTGTTTCTTGTTAAATAAGCAATGTAGTATACAAAATGGCAAACAAGAAGCAGGTCAATCTGATACAGTACGGGGGCACAGAGACCTCTGGAGTAATTTACCCTCAGGGAATACTGATGGCTTGGGAGACAAATTATATAAGCTCTCAGAAAAAGATTAATGGAAATAAAAAAAGGAAAAAAAATCTAAGACACATTTCCAGATGCAATGTGTTGCTTATACAGCAGGGTAGGATAGTGTTGTATATGCAAAATTCCAAAGTAAGAACAATATGCCATTAGCTAAGGTCTGTAATTCATATAACAAACCAAAGCATCCAGAGTAATTGTGCATCAAGTACCAGTGTCATTTAAATAAAACTAACATGCTGTGCTATGCATACTTTCTGTTAAATACAAAAAAAAGTTTCACTTGAAAGCTTTGGTTCATTTTTCCTGAAAATCACCATTCAGAATAGATGAAAGGAGTAGGGAATTATTTATAAGCCCTGATCAAGGGAGCAACTGATTGAACATGAACAGGGGTACATGTGAGGGTAAACAGTTATCATTTAAAGCTTCCATGTTTGGTGATGCAAGCAGCTAATGTGCCCTGTGGCATGTTCATCTAAGCATTGCACAGGTTCCCCGTCAGAGAGACAGTGGTCCTCCAGCAATAACGAGCATCTCAGAATGTCTTACATCACATCCACAACGAATGGTAGAAATGTGTGGGAGACTTTTGACTTTTTGGAACATGGCGCCTGACGGGTTTACCACCAAATATATCTCAGATGGGCAAGAGGATCTAGTAGTGATGTCATTGTGTGGACTAACTACCCTCAATAAATGATAAAGGCAAATGATTACAGTCGGTGATGGATTTTCATACTATTATACCTCATGTTCTCCCTCTGTGATATTTCAGATTTTTGTCAGGATTGAATTTCTGCACATGTCTCGTCTTGTGTGAATCCAGAGGTCATCAGCCACAAGGAAGAAGAAGAAGTAGAATGTATTTCTAAAGATGACCCAATGCCAGTGCATAGAATAGCAGGCTGTATGAGATAGACACAAGACCGCACATAGATGGCGGCTGCAAGAGGTCAATGATAGAAATTGTAATGACATCTTTAAGCACAATTCACAACTTTCCTCTCATTATCTCATGACCTGAAACTTCACTGTAAATAGTGAAAAAGCCTGTTGCTTGAACCCCTGTTCCTCCTAACATGGTAATCCTCTGGACCCCATGAAAACCAACCATTCTGCCCCCATTAGAACTGTAGCAAACCACAGTATTAATAAGGTTCACTACTCTATAACAAATACCCAAACAAAAAGGTAAAATCGCTGACCAAGGTTTGTTGACGCTTGTAACTACCATTAGCTCTCAGTTTCTCATATTTATAACCACTCTTTTCTTAATAGAAAATGACACTCAAGGCTACTGTGGTTATGATGGTGCGGGCAGCTCCATGCTACCAGTTTCCTCCAGGAGCCTCTTGAACCTTCTACCACTGATAATATTTCTGATGGATGAGCCGAGCAAATGAGAATACTCATGCATTGCAAGGGGTAGGTGCAAAAGTGCAGACGTGCTTTTATTAAAACAGCCAAACAAAACAGCGCTCAAACAGCAATAAACACCAATAAAATAAAGTGCTCTGTGGAAATTAAAATCCAATTAATAGAAAAGCCATTGAAATTAGGTTAAAACCCTGCAGGAAACTGTCTTTAAAAACTTGAGCTCAGGTGGTCTCCTTTAAAACAGCCATCTCCTCAGCTTAGCCTGACCTGACTTTGCAGCCAAGGAGACAGTTATCTGACAAGCATCTACCATCCTTCTACAGGTCCGAGTCCCTGCCACTCCATTGCTGCAACAAGGCTTCCACTCTGAACCCAATGCTTGGGTTCCCAAAGGCCATGGTGCTCACAATGGGGCTCCCAGTCCGAGCCTCAACAACTCCTGCTGCCTTCCCAGACTCACCGTCACAGCCCCTGAGTGGTGACCACCCGCTCCCTCGAGGCACTCTCCTCACGGCTGCCTGCCTCCTAGTTCGCTTTCTCTCACGCTTGGTCACACCTGCACCAGTTCTCTCTCCTGTCTTCCTGCCTGTTTGTTTTTCCTTCTTTTAACCTCTGCTCTGTTCTTGTCCCTTGTGCTCCCGTTTTTATAAGCTGGGAGCGGTTGCAGGTGTGATTGCCTGATTGTCGCCCCTGTTGATAACGAGACAATCAGACCACCCGCACATGCCGGCATGGCAATGCACGGCCAGCTGACCACCTCGCACCAACCCAGAGACGAGCCGTCTTCTCAGACAATCGCTCACACCTGCTCTACTACCCAGCGTGAGCCCATCCATCATTTATTGATTTCATTATTTTAAATGAGAGCAGCGCCACATAGTTGTATTGAACATTACCCAATACTTTATTTGAAATACAGACATATACATGAAAGTAAAATTGTCACAAAGACATCACGATATACAATATATTAAACATGAAATATTATTTCTTCCCTTTTTAAAATCCTTATAAAATCCCAGAAAAAAAAAAAAACACCACAACTTCTGTAACCAGTAGTGTCAGTTTTACCAATGACTTTTAAACTGGAGCTCCAGGACATGTAATGAGGATGAAACCTGGGAGTAACTCCTTCTGATCCAGCTAAATACTTATCATGGTGTGATCATCCTTTCTTTTCCTCCTCTTTCATGCTCCTTATTTCCAATCTCAAGATCTCAAGCCAGGACTCCCATGTTACCGATGCATCCTGTTTGGGTTAAGTCATTCTTCGTTCCTGAATAAATGCTCCACGACAAGGAACTATTTACATAGACACACAAAAGGCAAACATGGAACCGCTACAGAACCACATACTGTAGTTTTTTTTACATATAATATATAAAGCTACACTGCGGTGGGCTGGCACCCTGCCCGGGGATTTGTTCCTGCCTTGTGCCCTGTGCTGGCTGGGATTGGCTCCAGCAGACCCCCATGACCCTGTGTTAGGATACAGCGGGTTGGATTATGGATGGATGGATGGATATAAAACTACATGTTTTGCACAGATTCCCCAGCTGAGGAAGAGAAGAGCATAGTTGCATTACGAAATTTTGTCAGCCTCCTGGGCAGCACTGAGTACCCCTGATTCTGTTGGTCTGGTATGCAAATACACTCTGTTGAACCACCGTCTCCACCAAATTTTGTACAAATTCCCCAATTGTACCATAGAGTATATTTCATAGCGCCAGTTGATGACTCCGTACTGGGTAGCAATGGGTACTCCTGTTAGTGACTAATACAGTAAATGGCAGTATGGTTGTTCTATGGTCACCATAATTCAATTCTGTCCATCTAAAGATTTTTTTTTTAATTAATGAATGCCTTTGTAGTGGTTGTCAGCATTATTGACATGGAAGCCTAATTATATACACACAAAAAATGTGACTGTCAGGAGAATCTGAGGACATTTTTTGTGGGTTTAGGTTTGTTCCAAAATTATAAAATTTAAACGTATTGTTGTTTTCTGTTTTTCTCTCATCTCTATGACACCGCAGCAGCTAAGTTTAGTCAATACTGGAAGCTAAACACAGTTTTCTACTGCACCTATGCAGTGGAGAGGGAACAGAATGCCATTCAATTTGTTTTTCAATGAGAAATACACTTGCATATTTGGCTATTTACTTCCAAGGGAAAGACTGCAGCAAATGAAAAATTAAGAAATATCAAATAACTAAATCTGTTAGAATTTAGTTGTTATTACAGAGAGAGATAGCCACAAAATACATACACAGCAAACATTGTTTTTTTTTTTTACTTTACTTCCTCTATTTAACTTACACATCTTTATATATAATACAGGATTTTAAATCACCTGTTGACCTATTGACCTGAAATTTGGTACACATATACTACGTGATGTCTTCTATCCGCTTTCAGGATGATGATTGATCTCCAAGATTATTCCTCTTTTTATTTTATTTTATTGTAGAATCAACTCTCAGCAGCAGCCAGCAGGGCGGCCGTGTGGCACATGTGTACGGGTGCCATTCTCATCCCTACCACCTTCACCGTCACTTCCCCTACCTCCTCATATCTTAAATCATTGTTGAGGCAGATTGAAGACTTAAGTGCCAGCTTAAGTGAAAAATTAATGAAAACGTACTAAGTAATTGCAACACAAACACTGACTTAATCAGTTTTAACGCAAACAGATGGCGTCGAAAGAAGAGAAGAAGTGGGCCGCTAGGGTGGAGAAAAGAAGATTTGCTCAGGAAGCAGCAAGGGCATCAAAATCTGAGCAAACGGATGCTAAACGTACAAAGAAAGAGTATGAAAACTACAAGTCAAGTGTATTCACTGCATGTTATCAAACAGTGCGCTGTTACTGGTATTTTCATAATACTTGTGATTTCAGACTAGCACCTGCCTTTATTTAAATGAATACATGATGACCACCAAAAAGCTGGAATCTTGTCATCTGTCAAAAGCAATGGAACACTTTACATCTTGTAAGTTGTACTGTAAAAAAAAAGATGACAACCATGTAAAAGGAAAGGATTTAATTTGTAAATAAATTTTGGAAGATTATAGCACTAGGGCATGTGTGTGTGTGTGTATACAGAGCAAAACAAAGAAATCCTACAAAAGTATTGTCAGATGTACAGTAATTATTGTATTTATATGATAATTTCCCTCACTTTATTATTTATGACCAATAATTTTAAAAGTGTCTAAATATATGATAATGTCACTACTTAAAACATATTTAGATGGGCAGTGAGTAAAATAAGCTCACCAAGTGGCAGGAAACACAAAAACATCTTTTAATGTTGTTCTACAGCAGCCTCATCAGCCCAAGCAGTTTTCAAGATTATTTGGTTCATTTAATGTGCCAATCACTGTTACTTATGACCATGCTTACATATTGAAATTCAGTTTCACTTAGAGATTGTTTATGGTTGTAGTGTATATATTGAACAGTAAGGATAGAATATATTGAATTTTATTAAATATTTTCCTAATTAACATAGGATACATGAGTGAAATCTGAGAGTCTGAAATGAGAGAAAGGGAAAGGTGTCGATGGTTGTGGTCCTCCTGATGCAGTCAGAGCAGGCACTGGCTGTACTCTGATCCTAACTAAAAGTAAGTGGGTTACTTTTAAAAATGTGTCATACATGGTTTTGGTGGTTAAGTATTAAGTTTATATTGAACTACCTTTAAAAACTGTAAATATTATGGAGGGATTCATATTGAGTAAGATTATTACAACATACCAGTATTACAGCATACACCTTTCTGATTCAAGGTGACATTGTTATGCATATACTGTATATACATTCACACATACAGTATATATAGTCACATTCTGGGCTATATTGCTCAAATAATCTGGAAAATCAATTTCTATCCCCACCATGCTTTATTCCTGGCTTGGAAATAAAATTGTGCAGTTTTCTTAAACTTCTGATTTGTCAGACTCAGTAAAACGTAAATATGCTTTCAGCTTTAGAAAGACAGGAGAAGTCTAGCCAGGTAAACAATTGTGTTCTGTAACAAAGCAAATGACAAATGTCAAAAACAGCTGAGGTGCCACAGATGTAGATTCTTTTTTTCATGGTCTATATTGAGGCTTTTAGAATGGTTGACCATGGTGTGGAGCACCCAATAACTTGATAGCAACTGATGAGTCTCAGTAACAGCAAATTCATGATGCTGCTTTCTGGCGGTTAGGCTTCTTCAAGGTTGTCTAGTTCCTCCTGGCTGATGGGGAAAGTAAAGCACAGTTAATCCTTGTAACCCTACCTCCTCTTTCATCAATGTACTTTTTATGTCAGACCCTACGAAAGACAGAGTGTGTACCTGCAGGTGACAATATATATAATACACAAATACTGTGAGTGTAAAAATGTTTAGGTATATTTGCAGTGAAATATTATTGGGAAGAATAATGTATAGGTTTCTGAAGTATTAGATTTACAGAGCTTGATGTGCTCCTTCAGTTAAGGTCTACCACCAGTTCTTTTGCTTTCTTGACATTTATTTACAAATTATTTAGGCCACACCATAACACATAATGAGACTGACAAGAATGGTCTCATCAGCAAAGTAGACCAATCCTAGAGAACCTTTATATGTAATGAAGTTATTCATGTACAATGAATAAAATGGTTGTGACAACACACAAAACCATGGGGCAGATGTATTCAGGATCAGGGGTTTAGAGGTGTTGTCATAAAGCTTTCTCTCAGAAAAAAAAAATACAATTATTAAAATATGTCAGAGGTTGATTCCAGTATTTATAACTTTATCAAAAAGAATGAGGTAATTGTGGTAAAGGTGGACATTTAGTCAGTAAGAAGGATCTGGGCACAGGTGCTTGGAGATTTTAGGTGTTTAGGAATGTTATGAAAACTCACAGACACAACATCTTCTACAGATCTATTCGTTCTGTAAGCAGTCTAGTCTACTGCAGATTCAAGTGCAAATTGGGGATGTCTTTGAAACAGGTATTGCTGTACCCAGCCCAAGCAGTTTAAAAGTTTTGCCCCCTTAAGAAACAGAAAGAAAAGTAAAAAAAAATAAAATAAAAGTAGTTATTTGTATTGAAACAATGTTCTGCTGTTCCGTATGCTGAAATGCCATCTTCCATGATGTTGCTAAATAATAAAATTTGACTGAAGGCCCATATCTGGTGGTTGCTGTTCAGGCTGCTATTTCATCTTGTTTTGTTATCTGCAGCAGAATGACTTTAGTTTG
Organism: Polypterus bichir lapradei; assembly: GCA_026402145.1. Classification (NCBI taxonomy): domain Eukaryota; kingdom Metazoa; phylum Chordata; class Cladistia; order Polypteriformes; family Polypteridae; genus Polypterus; species Polypterus bichir. Next base: position 94,684,471 of record JANRMT010062792.1, read on the forward strand.
TCTAGTAATATTAGTTACAAAATGTTTCACTTTGTATTCAGTAGTTACATGAAGGTCTTGCCAGATACCTCTGCATCACTGGTTGATAGTTATTTTCCACATTGTTTTATATTGAACTTTGCACTTGCTGCTTACTGCATTTCGTACCTTACATTTAATGGCCTTGAATTTACATTAGTTTCATTTTCATCTTTGTAAGCTCAATTTCTCTCTTCCAACAATTTTTTTTGTTTAACCAGGGCTGCTTGTTGTACACAGATAACTGAAACTGAAAAGACATAACACCTCACAAAAATGTAATAAATAAAATCACTGTATTCTTCACCTTATGTTGGACATAGCAGATGCTTTTAAACATATACCATCTCTAGGCCCACATATTCTCTTAGGCAACCTGGCCAGTGTGTGAAAAAAGTTCCATCATTATTTCTTTAGATTCAGCTGCCTATTGCCTATAAGTTTTTTTATAAATTGTTTCTAAGCATTTAGCTTTCTGTTATACTTGAGGATGAGAAGTAACATTTAATGAGGGGTGGATATATGCTTGATAAACCTCAGACATTATGCAGTAACTATGATATAGCATTAAACAGCTCAACTCCTCAAGTGAATAATCAGCTAACCAATCACCTGTCTGCAGCAAGAGACCTAGCAGCATCACCACTTAATCCTGCATGTTTCGGTAAGATTGCACATAGATCAGTTAATACTGGACAGAAGACAATGCGATAAAGGTAAGCGTAACAGTCTTCGACGGTCTCTTATACTGATGATTTCTCATGAGTCAGCATCTTGTTCAGAAATCACTTAATAAAAAGCCAACTTAAGTTGCATGTGAAGGGAGTTCTGAGAGTGACAACATCAAGGTCTGTCCATTTTCCATCATCTAATGGTCTGTGTCGAGGTCCCCAGTCTCAGGGTTTGTATGACATTAATCAAGTTGTCATTTCACTTTTATCACTGTTCAATTCTGTGTTTCAGAGCATCAGTTAGCTCTGCTCTGTAGCCACAGAGTTGTTCGAGTTTCAAAAAAGAGACTCTCTCATTGCTAGTTTAACATTGTCAGAAGGAAACCAGTGAACAGTTTATCACTTCTTGACCAGACAGGTACACTCTCGGTATGATTCTATTTTCTGAGATCATATTGCATCATTTAAATTTGGAATATTTTTGTTTGAAACAGAACATTTACAAGATATACGTATGAAGAAAGAAGCTCTAAGTGTTTCTTTCTAAACTAATTTTCACATTGGAAGGTCACATTAGCAAGTTGGTGTCCTATGCAAAATGTTTTAAAGGCTGTAATGCAATGAGTAGTTTGCAAAAATAGGTAGATATCCTGCAGGCTAACTCCCTAGTATAAGGTCTAAGTGTACCACAATAAAAAAGGCAATGCAATTTTACTCATACATTGTGGTAAGAAGACCCATCCATCCATTTGATATCCTTCTTATTCAATTCAAGGGTGAGTTGCTAGAGCAAATTCTGGAAGCAATGGGTATACTGCAGGAACATTTCTGAATAGGTCTCCAGCAAATTACATCACACAGAACATTAATATACAAATCAACAATAGGCCAATTTAGAGTTGGGAATTAACTTTAAAAATATACTGTATTTTGGTGGAAAACTGGAGGACGTGGAGAGGGCCCAAAGTAGACAGATGCAGAAGTTAAATCCAGAACTCTGAAGCTGTGAAGCAGCCAGTAGCACAAATCACTCTACCAGTGTGCTTTCATGGAAGTAAGATCTAAATTTTTATTTTCCAAATATACAGTGTGTGTTATTTCCATTTTGCACCTTTAATTTTGACTTACACATATTTCATTCAACCCATTTAACGATCAACAATAAATACTAGTACTCACACAAAAGAAGAAATGCCAATTATGAGCTTGCTTAGGGAGATGTCAGAATCCATGCCTGTTAGAACAGGCAACTTTCCTGCTCTCCCTTTGGATTAAATTAATTCTCTTACCTGTAGCTTTCTCTCTTCTTTGTCATTTTGGTTATAGCCTTACTTGATCCTGGCCCTCCTTTCTCTTTGTCAGGAAGCAGTTTTCACCTCTGCCACCACCAACTCTCAGACTGAATGTTTCTGGAAGGGCTTTTTTCATTGATATCCTGCCCTGGAGTTATTTCATCTTTCAATGATTACTTCTAATCTGTCATAAATATATGGCAACACTTTTAGGGCACACTGAATCTCAGATCATTAGCTATCTTATTTCAAGGCTCAGGTATCCCAACTGTTTTGGAATGACAGAATCTTTCTATAAATATCAAATGCTTGGTAAGGTGTGCCTGGAGATTCTCTTGTTGCATTCATATGTTATCGAATAGATGGGTTATTAGAGTCAGAAATTTCATGTTACCGCAAAGTCAGAGCTCCAAGTTCAAGAAAGCAACGCTAACTAAATTCTCTGACTTGTGAAATAACGCAGATCTTGAAAATCAATTGCACAAAATAACAAAATATCCTGATCAGGCATTTGGAATTACACAGTGTACCTTTATGTTTAATTTGTTTTTTATTTTGACAAAAAATACAGTTTACCTTTAACTGCTTTTTTGCAAATCAAGTAGCAAATCAACAGCGACCTTGCGTTTTTCCCATAAATCCAACTGAAAATTTATGTGAATGTGCTGTAGTAGAAAGGTAAAACGTCACAAGTTGGAGCTCCTAAAACTGCAATAGCACATGAGATACAAGAGTATCTTCTTCCACAGAATTTATCTCTGCAATAGGAAAAAAAAATGTATTTAATACTCAATAATTACATCATATTGTATAATTTGTTCACATTTTTAAATTACCTCTAAGGCACAACAGCAAGAATTCCACAGGAATTTGTAAATTTCTAACCTGCAAAAATTTAGAATATACTATTTGTATTATCTGTCCCAGAAACTTGCTAATTTTGAATATAACAATAAATAAGTTAGTTAACACAGAAGTATTATGATATGGCCACGTAATGACATCACACACACAACTATATACAGGTAATTGCTGTCCATTCATGGTTGTCCAAGATTATGGATCCAAATCCAAGACAAGTCAGTCCAAGTTAGTAGTGACACATCGTGAGTGACATGACACAAAATAATTCTATTCCTTGGTGATGGAAAGAAGTGAAAAAAATGACAGTATCGAAAAATGAACACCATAAGTATACAGTCTCTGCATTTAACTTTATAGTACAGTATATTATTATGAGACAAAATCCCAGGATCTAATCATTATATAGTGTATGTATTGTGAACATTTTGGTACAGAGTGTGTATGTTAAGAATAAATTAAGTCCTAAACAGCGGCGTATACTCAAAGTGCCTCTATTAAAAATTCATAGTTAAATAACTCAATAAAAGTTAATGAAACTTTTGTCTAATGCCACCAATGTGACACCACTCACTGTCAGGCTATATGTTTAAGAGGAGCATCTAGCGATAAAGTCTTCATTTTATATAGGTTTATAATTGAAGCAATGAATTCGTTTTCCTTTTGAAATGCTTAATCAGTATACATGAAGTAGTTAGTTTAGTTGATACAAAACCTACTACAGTATGTTGGTCTGGAGTTATAGCAGAAGTAGATGTGATACCCATCTAAAAGGGGTTGAAAACTAAGTAATCCACATAGACGTCAGCATTAATGTTTGCAGTGCACCATGCAATACATTTGTCTCTGTTGTATGCCATTAGATATGATATTCATAAAAGCAGTGTTAATGTTTGTGATGTGCCATCTGTTAGAACGACAAATGCAATGCATTTTATTACTAGAAATGTTTGCGATGCACATGTCTTTTGGAAAGTCGGAGACATAACAACAGGACGGACACAAAGACACTTATCCTTTTATTAAGGTGAACTCTTTCAATAAAATAGTGACTCACATACTGATAAAAAAAGAAGGGAATACATTGAACACCTCGCAGCACAAAGGATTGTGGGAATGTAGAACAAACTACTAAGTCATCTAGTGGAAGCAAAAATTTTCAAATGTTTTGAAAAGCCTCTGTATATTGGGACAGTTTATTTACAAGCTAACAGAACAAGCGTGACTCACTTGTCTCTCTTTTGTCATACTAAAAAGCTTTTACTTGCTTGTACTTTTATAAACGGAGATAGCTTATACTTTATCAGTTTTCAACGCAAACATATTCTAAATACTGATATCCTTACTTTTTAAAGCAATAAATTTACATCAGTTTTGATTATTTTCTTCTCAATAATAAATACATAATGTAGTGCTGGTAAAAAAAAAAAACAGCCACAGGGGATGCACAAACCAGTGTGTTTCTTCGTGCCAGTCCCAGAGGCAGGAGGGGAGGAGGAAATTAAAGACAGTGGAACTGAGGGTAG
>JANRMT010062792.1:94688848-94705179 GCA_026402145.1 Polypterus bichir lapradei
GAGGCAGGAGGGGAGGAGGAAATTAAAGACAGTGGAACTGAGGGTAGGAACTTTGAATGTTGGCAGTATAACTGGTAAGGGGAGACAGCAGATCTGATGGAGAGAAGGAAGGTTGATATATTGTGCGTGCAAGAAACTAAATGGAAGGGGAGTAAGGCCAGGTGGATTGGAGGTGGATTCAAATTGTTCTATCATGGTGTGGATTGGAGGAGAACTGGGGTACGGGTTATTCTTAAGGAACAGTATGTCAAGAGTGTTTTGGAGGTGAAAAGAGTGTCAGGCAGAGTAATGATTATGAAGCTGGAAATTGGAGGTGTGATGATGAATGTTGTTAGTGCATATGCACTGCAAGTTGGGTGTGCAATGGGTGAGAAAGAAGATTTTTGGAGTGAGTTGGATGAATTGATGAACAGTGTATCAGAAAGTGGTGATTGGAGTGGATTTCAAAGGGCATGTTGGTGAAGGGAACAGTGGAGACGAGGAGGTGATGGGTAGGTATGGTGTCAAAGAGAGGAATGAAGAAGGTCAGAGGATAGTGGAATTTGCCAAAAGGATGGCTATCGCTGTGGTGAATACGTATTTTAGGAAAAGGGAGGAACATAGGGTTACTTACAAGAGTGGAGGAAGATGCACACAGGTAGATTACATCCTATGCAAAAGAGTCAATCTGAAGGAGATTGAAGACTGCAAAGTGGTGGCAGGGGAAAGTGTAGTTAAGCAGCATAGGATGGTGGTCTGTAGGATGACGTTGGGGATCAAGAAGAGGAAGAGAGGGAGGGCAGAGCCAAGGATCAAATGGTGGAAGTTGAAAAAGGAAGACTGCAAGGTTGAGTTTAGGGAGGAGGTGAGACAGGCAGTGGGTGGCAGTGAAGAGTTACCAGACAGCTGGGAAACTACAGCAGATGTAGTAAGGGTGACAGCAAGAAGGGTGCTTGGCGTGACATCTGGAAAGAGGAAGGAGGAAAAGGAAACCTGGTTGTGGAATGAGGAAATACAGGAGAGTATACAGAGGAAGATGGCAAAGAAGAAGTGGGATAGTCAGAGAGATGCAGAAAGTAGAAAAGAGTACAAGGAAATAAGGCGCAAGGTGAAGAGAGAGGTGGCGAAGGCTAAAGGCGAGAAAAGGACCTGTACCGATTGGCTAGACAGAGGGATCGAGCTGGGAAAGATGTGCAGCAGGTTAGGGAGATAAAGGATAAAGATGGAAACGTACTCACAAGCGAGGAGAGCAGATGGAAAGAGTACTCTGAGAGGCTGATGAATGAAGAGAACGAGAGAGAGAATAGGTTGGATGATGTGGAGATAGTGAATCAGGGACTAAAATGGGTTAGCAAGGAAGAAGTAAGGACAGCTATGAAGAGGTTGAAAAATGGAAAGGCCGTTGGTCCAGATGACATACAGTACAGGCCAAAAGTTTGGACACACCTCCTCATTCAATGTGTTTTCTTTATTTTCATGACTGAAGGCATCAAAACTATGAATGAACACATGTGGAGTTATGTACTTAACAAAAAAAGGTGAAATAACTGAAAACATGTTTTATATTCTAGTTTCTTCAAAATAGCCACCCTTTGCTCTGATTACTGCTTTGCACACTCTTGGCATTCTCTCGATGAGCTTCAACAGGTAGTCACCTGAAATGGTTTTCACTTCACAGGTGTGCCTTATCAGGGTTATTTAGTGGAATTTCTTGCTTTATCAATGGGGTTGGGACCAGCAGTTGTGTTGTGCAGAAGTCAGGTTAGTTGGACGATCATTTATTTTTCAACAGGACAATGACCCCAAACACACCTCCAGGCTGTGTAAGGGCTATTTGACCAAGAAGGAGAGTGATGGAGTGCTGTAAATGGTCATGAAAATAAAGAAAACAAATTGAATGAGGAGGTGTGTCCAAACTTTTGGCCTGTATTGTACCTGTTGAAGCATGGAGGTGTTTAGGAGAGATGGCAGTGGAGTTTTTATCCAGATTGTTTAATGGAATCTTGGAAAGTGAGAAGATGCCTGAGGAGTGGAGAAGAAGTGTACTGGTGCTGATATTTAAGAATAAGGGGATGTGCAGGACTGCAGTAACTACAGGGGAATAAAATTGATGAGCCACAGCATGAAGTTATGGCAAAGAGAAGTGAAAGCTCAGTTAAGAAGTGAGGTGATGATTAGTGAGCAGCAGTATGGTTTCATGCCAAGAAAGAGCACAACAGATGCAATGTTTGCTCTGAGGATGTTGATGGAGAAGTTTAGCGAAGGCTAGAAGAAGTTGCATTGCGTCTTTGTGGACTTGGAGAAAGCATATGACAGGGTGCCTCGAGAGGAGCTGTGGTATTGTATGAGGAAGTCGGGAGTGGCAGAGAAGTACATAAGAGTTGTACAGGATATGTATGAGGGAAGTTGTGACAGTGGTGAGGTCTGCGGTAGGAGTGATGGATGCATTCAAGTTGGAGGTGGGATTACATCAGGGATTGGCTCTGAGCCCTTTCTTATTTGCAATGGTGGTGGACAGGTTGACAGAAAAAATTAACAGGAGTCCCCGTGCACTATGATGTTTGCTGATGACATTGTGATCTGTAGCGATAGTAGGAAGCAGGTTGATGAGACCCTGGAGAGGTGGAGATATGCTCTAGAGAGGAGAGGAATGAAGGTCAGTAGGAACAAGACAGAATACATGTGTGTAAATGAGAGGGAGGTCAGTGGAATGGTGAGGATGCAAGGAGTAGAGTTGGCGAAGGTGGATGAGTTAAAATACTTGGGATCAACAGTACAGAGTAATGGGGATTGTGGAAGAGAGATGAAAAACAGAGTGCAGGAAGGGTGGAATGGGTGGAGAAGAGTGTCAGGAGTAATTTGTGATAGACGGGTATCAGCAAGAGTGAAAGGGAAGGTCTACAGGACGGTAGTGACACCAGCTATGTTATATGGGTTGGAGACAGTGACACTGACCAGAAAGCAGGAGACAGAGCTGGAAGTAGCAGAGTTAAAGATGCTAAGATTTGCACTGGGTGTGACGAGGATGGATAGGATTAGAAATGAGTACATTAGAGGGTCAGCTCAAGTTGGACGGTTAGGAGACAAAGTCAGAGAAGCGAGATTGCGTTGGTTTGGACATGTACAGAAGAGAGATACTGGGTATATTGGGATAAGAATGCTAGCAATAGAGCTGCCAGGGAAGAGGAAAAGAGGAAGGCCTAAGCAAAGGTTTATGGATGTGGTGAGAGAGGACATGCAGGTGATGGGTGTAACAGAGCAAGATGCAGAGGACAGAACGGGAGCAGCTGAAAGAAGAAGTAGTGCTGGTAAAAACAAACTTGAGATGAATTAAGCAGTGCATTCAAATTGCAACATGTCACAAATAAGTGAAAAGTTTTTTTAATTGCTGATCACTAAACCTAAAGATTTAGTGGATTTTAGAAAGTATTCAGATCAATTCATTTTCTGCACACTGCACTTTAGTTCTAGATTTAATTTTAAATAGTTAAATTTTCCAGTTTCACCCATTAACCTACACTCAATAACCCATAACGACAAAGTGAAAACGTATTTTTAGAAAGGTTTGCAAATTTATTTACTCAAACAGGGATCAATATAGAATCGCCAATTAATGTAACCTGCAATTCCTTGGGAATGTGGGGAAAAAATTGGAGTGCCTGAAGGATAACCCAAGGGGGGCTGCAGCTGGTTGGAAACAATCCTGGTGGCACATGTCAGGAACACGAATTGGAGCACAGTGGTACTCCACTGCAGGACCCTCTTTTGCACACATCTATATAGATCCAGTTTGGAATTGCCACTTAACCTAACCAGCACATCTTTAGAGGTGTGGAAGGGACCCAGAAGTACTCAAATAAAAATACATACACAAATGAGAAGAACATGCATACTGTATGCCACATGGACAGTGGCTGGGTATGGGAATCAAAACCAGGACGCTAGACTACTCACCACGCCATCATGCTACCCTACACATGCTTTATTTCAATTGAAATACAGTATTGATGATGCCATCCACAGGAAGGAACAAGTAAAAAAAAAGGTTAAAACAAAAAAAGACTGAAAGCCAGTGCATAGTGTTTTTTAATGATCAATACATGTTTGGAGTTTTCCAGTGTATGAGGATGATTTAAAGGTAAGTACATATTTACCTCTAAATTATATGATTTGACTGCACTTTGTTTACATAATGGTGTCTTGGATGCTATGTACATTAAAAGGCAAAAAAAATCATAATGTCCTTGAATGCAGTTTTATGAAGTGATTCCCTAAGTATAGTTAAAAAAGAGATTTTTTTTCAAGCTTTGTCTATAACCTACCTGAAGGGAGGAGATTAATCTTTTACATATGAAAGTTTAGACAGGCATTCAAGCTGTGCGTGACACCTTTTATTGCTAGATTATGTAATGTCACCTAATGGTTTGTCATTTCATTTGCAAGATGTGGTACATTTTACTGTAGAACTTGCATGAAAAACAGGGACCCTTAATATGCACCATCTGTTTTGCAAAAAACCCTCAATGTGGTAATACATTTGCAATACCAGAAGCGATGTCTCTAAGACATGAAATGAACATATGTTGTCTTAGAGCCTTCAGGCTGACATTGAAGAAGAGAAAAGATAGTACTTCAAGGCAAATGCTGTCCCTGTAGAAAGACTGCCAGAACCTATACAGCTCAGTCTATTGACAAGTCTCTGGTGAACCACATCATATAATGATTTACACATTGTTATGGGCAGTATAGCTTTCAGTCCCAGTGCTTGCCAGGAGAGGACAAAAAGGCACCATTTTATCATACTGGGCAAAGTTTTTAAACCATGTGCTGCATGCTGGTTTGACAGAACCTAGCAACCAAAGCAAATTTAATCTCTCCTCAATGTGTTCCTTTTCTCTTTCCTGCTTTCTCTCTTGCTCTCTCTCTTGCTTTGTTTTCTACTTCTGCATAGTTAATTGTCCTTTGGAAGCCAGAGGATTTATTTGGGAAAGGTTATGTCATGTAGAGACCGAGCTTAGTTAACCATTAAAACTGCTCAACAACAAAAGAAAGCAGATTCAACGGATCATGAATAGTTGTTAAATAAAGTTTCTTTAGCCTGAATGATGACAAAAGCATATGATAAATGAAGTTCAGATAGACTCCTGCCATTGGAGACTGCAGCAAGAAAAGCAAAGTGAAGATGATGAATAATGACTGAGCAACTATTTCCCCACAGGAAGGACTATTTCAGTACAAAGGAAACAGATGACAGTCTACTACTACTAAGAATGTGTAGTGAGAGCGTGAAAGCACACATCAGCAGGAACAGACACGACTATTCAGATTTCTAGCTACGACACCTTTAATAAAATGACAATCTGAACAGTCAACTTTTCTCTGTCAGCACAAGTTCTCAGTGGAAAGGCAAATGTTCCATTAGGAGTATAAAACAAGGGTTTTCAGAGAACTGTCAAAAAAGATAAATAGCATGTTTGCAAATCGCTGATGACTGTTCAAGAATAAATGCCTATTGAAAAAGGAGAACACACTTATAATCCATGTAAACAGAATTTCACATCCATTAAGCCCTTATTGCTCAGTTTGTATATAACAAACGATAGTGGAATAACTTTCCTTTTGCTCATTTGTGAAGATCATCTATGTTCCCATACATTTTTTGAAGAGAAGGAGAGCCAAACCCTATTCTCACAACAATGGATGGAGAACAGGAACCATCAGCCTATCACAATATTCATACATCTGTACTAGCAAATTTTGAGTATCCAACTAATCTGACAGCATGTTTTTGGTTTAGAAACTTTCAGGAATAAAGGATTATTATGCAAGCAAAAATGGCACTTACAGAGCTTAGAGAAAACCATTATAGGAAAGAGGAAATAACTGGGTTAAGGTTCATAATCAAATTCACTTTTTCATGTTAAAAATAATGGGGACAGAGTTTGTCCAGATAGCACTGAATTAAGAATCAGTGCTGAACAGTGTGTCATTTATTGTTGTTGCTTGAGCTCAGAGTCTCTAATCAAAGAATCGTCTTCTTTGTGATAGACCCCTAGTTGAATCAAATTATAGAGAAACTAGCTGTGCTTCCTGTCTTAGATGGGTCAACATAGTCCTCAGCGTTTATGTTTGCAGTGCACTATGCAATGCATGTGCCATTTTGTGTGGGATTCTTAAAAAAAGTGTCAATTTTTGTGCTACGCAATCTGTTGGAAGGACAAACAAATAGCAACAAGACAGACACAAAGACAGACACACAGACACTTATTCTTTTATCAGGACGGATAAAAGCCAATGGTTCACATTTACTATTTTAGAGAAGTTCACCTCAAAGCCATTAGGATTTTTAGGGGTAATGAAGCACTTCAAAAACGTCATTTTTAAAAAAATACATAAATAATGAGTCATGCTGTTGTATTTTATTGACACGGAACACAGAGCTAAACTGGTTTATTAAGTGGTGGGTAGTGATTGTGGAAGAGTAAAGAACAATGCACAATGTAGCATTCATGTCTGTAAGTACAGAATTCAGTGAGAAAGACAGCTTAAACTGCAGACATGCGGTTTAGGGTTTTCAGAAGGATGTACTTAACATCAAGACTTACATGAGGAACCTTAAGTTTTGTTAAAGGAAGATCAGAATAAGTGAACATGTCATATGTCACATGGAATTTAAAATGTTAATGTGGCACATACCTGATTCTTGGTTTTGTCAATCTAAACATTCACATCCTTCCTTGATTTTCATGAGAGGTCTAGAAAAGATTTGTATTTAATTAACAATCATTAGTTTTCCTGAGCTTACTTGCACTTTTATATCATTCAGAATGTCTCTTTATGTCATAAAGTCTTAAGGACAGTGAACAAAGTTGCAAAGATGCAAGTTAGGAGCAGCAGTGACCAGGACTACCAGCACTACAAACAATTAATGGTCCTGAGTTCCTGTCAGGTTCTACAACTCACTGACAACTTGTTTGGCCTTGTTTGTGCATTTTCTTTTGTATTTTGTTGGCTGGGGATCTCCCATTGCTTCCAGGAGCCCAATATAGCCACCACATTATGGCTGCATCAAGCTAGACAGCCATTTTGACATTTGATTTTAGAAGTAACTGTATTTTTATGTTCCTGCTTTCATTGTTTATTAACTTAAGGCTATGTACTTTGTTTTCACTTTTACAAACCATTGGTACTTGTACCCATTAAAATAATTATTTGAAAAAAATGTAATTTATTAAAATTGGCATTTCCCAGGCTCACTATGATGAGTTGAAGGAAATCCTTGTAAGTCTTCTTAGTTATGTCATTTACCTTTCTTTTTCAAGCTTCTGATATGGCTTGTCAGGGTTTCTGTTACTGCACTTTCTTCTTCGCGTTGGTGCAAAAATCCAAACAACTAAGAGGCATGTTCAAGGCAAAAATATTTTCTATTTTTTATGCTGTGCCTTTTGAGTTGTAGCATTCACAACAAGTTGCCTGCCAGATGCCTTGTGGTTTTAGAAGCTCTGTAGCTTTTTGATTTTATTATGTTTTTTTTTTCTCTCATTCTTGCATGGGTATTTAGTTCATTAAAGAAGTTTCTTTTGCTTGTGAGTACATTGATTTCAGTGCAGGATAAATAATACACAATTTAAGAATTCAAAGAAAAAGTTGTTAAAACTGGTTAATTGGATAGAGGTGGTCAGTTACTTAAAAGTATAGGCTGATTTATTCTTCTCCTGTTTAAGTGTAGTGGTACACAGGCAAAATTTTTAAAATAAAAACAGATAAGGGATTATCTGTTTAACTGGATATTTGTTGTCATAAACCTTCAAAAGTTTGAAGATGTGAAGATTAACTGACTTCCATGATTTTCTTCTCACTGTGGATTCTACGTCATGGAATCAGTTTGTTTTACATGGAAGTTCTTGTTCAGTATATTGAAATAATAAGTCAGATGGGTTCTACTATTGGCAACTGTTAAAAATGTAACTTTCAAGTGTTTGAATAATAGCCTGAATATTCAAAGAGTTTAGTTATTCAGTAAAATAAGGATGTTAATAGTCTGTGAACCAGCAGCACTATCTCCATGTTTTTCTATCGATAATGAAATATCCATACAATACAATACATTTTATTTTTGTATAGCCCAAAATCACACAGGAAGTGCCGCCATGGGCTTTAACAGGCCCTGCCTCTTGACAGCCCCCCAGTCTTGACTCTCTAAGAAGACAAGGAAAAACTCCCAAAAAAAAACCTTGTAGGGAAAAATGGAAGAAACTTTGGGAAAGGCAGTTCAAAGAGAGACCCCTTTCCAGGTAGGTTGGGCGTGCAATGGGTGTCAAAAGAAGGGGGTCAATACAATACAACACACAGAACAGAACAAATCCTCAATACAGTATAAAAATAAAAAATTTTAGAAGCACAGAGCAGAATTTAACAGTAGATGACATCATATAATAAGATTTGGATATTTTTAGAGTCCTGGAGACCTCATCCATCAAGCTGCCTCCCTCATTTGGCCATTCCATGGCTGAAACAGTGCTGGGCCAGCCAATCCGATGTAAGGACCCCTCTTTCCCACGATTCCTGCGATCCTCCATCAGGGATGACTTTACCATAGGCAGGCAAAACAACTTGGCAGGTGGACCATGGCACCAAGTGCCACATTTGAGTACCGAGAAGAGATACAGAATAGGTGAAGTTTAGTATCCAATTATAACTATCATGTTACTTATGTTTTAGTGCTAATGACAATCAACAGAGATGCAGTCTGTAAAGTTAATCAGTAGCTCTAGTCAGGATATGCTAAACTGAAGTAGTGAGTCTTCAGCTGGGATTTAAAAGCTGAGACCGAAGGGGCATCTCTTATTGTAGCAAGCAGACCATTCCACAGTTTAGGGGCCCTGTAACTAAAAGCTCGACCTCCCACTGTTATTTTATTAATCCTTGGAATCATAAGCAGACCGGCATCTTGAGATCTTAATGTACACTCAGGTTTGTAAGTCATGATAAGTTCAGACAAGTAAGCCGGACCTTGGCCATTTAATGCTTTATATGTTAAAAGGAGGATTTTGAAATCTGCCCTAAACTTCACCGGGAGCCAGTGTAAGGATTTAAGAACTGGAGTTACGTGTTCGTATTTTCTTGTTCTTGTAATAATTCTTGCAGCCACATTTTGGATTAACTGGAGGCTGTATAGAGAACAGTTTGAACAGCCAGTGAACACCACATTGCAGTAGTCAATCCTACTAGAGATAAATGCATGAATTAATTTCTCAGAATCCTGTTTATTTAGAAAGCGACTTAATTTCCTAACATTTTTAAGATGAAAGAAACATGTTTTGGACAACTTTGTAATATGCGCTTTAAATGACATGCCAGAGTCAAAGATAATTCCTAGATTGCGGGCTGATTCAGTAAAATTAATGGTGATTCCAACTGAGTTAAATGATAACAGAATATTGTGATCAGCGTCATTCCCTCCAACAATTAACATCTCTGTTTTATCTGTATTTAAAGACAAGTAGTTCTCATTCATCCACTCCTTTAATTCGCTAACACAACTTATTAAAGACAACATCGGAGAAACTTCATTTGATTTAAATGAAAGGTATAACTGGGTGTCATCTGCATATGAGTGAAAATTAACATTATGTTTCCTAATGATAGATCCCAGTGGAAGCATGTAAAGTGAAAACAGTAAAGGTCCCAGTACTGAGCCCTAGAGGACACCATATTGAACTTCTGTGTATAATGAAGGAGTACTATCAGCACATTTCTGTACATATTGGAATTGATTTGATAAATAAGAACTAAACCAAGTGAGCATCCATCCATCCATCCATTATCCAACCCACTATATCCTAACTACAGGGTCATGGGGGGCCTGCTGGAGCCAATCACAACCAACACAGGGCGCAAGGCAGGAAACAAACCCCAGGCAGGGCACACACACACACACACACCAAGTACACATTAGGGACAATTTAGGATCGCCAATGCACCTAACCTGCATGTCTTTGGACTGTGGGGTAAATTTTAGTATTTTAAACAAAGATGTTAAGTATATGTATGAAAGAGGTATGAATGAGAAATCATTTACTATATTTACTTGAAGCCACTCTGTTATTCAAAAGCCAGTTTTAGAAACCTTTAATTTACAACATCACTTTTCAGTCGAAAGTACTGGGTGGTCTCTGAGAGAAAATAAGCTGTTATCAAAAATATGCAATTTATAGGAGGAATGTGGGTTTTATTAAAAAGCATATTATGAAGGTTGTTTTAGACTAGACTATTGATGGATGAAAATCAGGGCTCAAAGCATGAATAAAGATAAAGTGAGTGGTGCAACACAAGCTGATAATATAAAACTGTATGTATAATACTTTGCAAAATATTTTTTAACAATTGTGTTTCATTGATAAATTTAATTCTCTTATTTATCCAAATAAGTTGACACAGATAGCTCAGAGCATAAAAGATAATAAAAAAAATTCCATTGCTTAATAACAAGTTTGGCAGTTGAACTGATAAGACTGACATCTTCTAGGTTTTGGCAGGCTGGCTAGACAGAAAGACAAGAACTGGGCAAACTTAGCTCAATGTCAAGTGGGCAGAAACAGGGTGGTACTGGGCTAGCAGGAGAAAGCCAGCTACTCTGGAAAAGGACAGCTGCCAGTAAGCCTGAGACATTTGAGTGGACAGGAATATAATGGCCATTATTAAGGGAAATAGCTTCTCTGCAGTTTCCCAAACGACTAATTCTACTAATACCCATAAATAAAACAACAAAAATGATTCCCTAAATTGTTTTATTGAGGTACACCATCTCCTTCTTTCCCACATTGGTTATATCCACAGCCAGCACAACTGTGTCATGCACAGTAAAAGCATTCGTTGGAATACATGTTTTCTATAATGTAAACACAAACAAAAAAATCCAAAACAAATAAAACAAGCACCAGAATATGTTGGGCAGAAACAGCAATATATTCAGGACCCCCTAAGTCTGAAAGGAGGCATTTTCAAAAAAGAGCATGAATCATCATTTTCATCTAAATGTTGTAATGTTTAGAAATAAATGCATTAAAGTCAATCTTTTTTTCAATTGTCATTATCAAGTATAATGTATAATTATAAATTAAAATTTAAAAATGGGAAGTCCAACATTCTTCTATTGGTGTCAGAAAAAGCAACTCACCATATTATCAAAATATGTCTTCATCAATATTTACATACCTGTTTTATCAACTTACCAAATCACCTGCGACATGTACCTAACACAAAATGTACTAACTAACCTCTTAGGCTATTTTCTTAATATGGGATACAACAAAATGACAAAACAAGCTATATAACTGATAACTGAAAACTGCTAAATGTTTTACCGTCTAAAGTGTACCCTGTATATTCAACCCTAGGGACCTCTAATGGCAGGCTACTTGCTGGTTATTACTTTACATCAACCCAGTTTACCGCCAATAGAGTTCGTCACAAGAGAGACATCTTGTGCCCATCAGAGATAAGAGAGGGGGGTGTTCCGGACATGTCCCACTGGGAGAAGGCCACGGGGCAGACCCAGGACTCGCTGGAGGGATTATATCTCCTGGCTGGCCCGGGAACGCCTCGGGGGCCCCCAGAGGAGTTGGAGGAGGTGGCCGGGGAGAGGGAGGTCTGGGCTTCCCTGGTTAGGCTGCTGCCCTCGTGACCCAACTTCGGATAAGCGGTGGACAATGGATGGATGGAGAATTATACAGTGTGAGTGGGTTTATGAATTTTTCATTCAGTCCCAGGGGATGTATCCTTAATCAAAAAATGAAAAGAAAAAGATTTGTTTCTGGAGAGAAAATTCTCTTCTAAATGGACAGTAGCAACGTGAGCTCCATTTGTGTCCATTTTAATTAGAGAAAGGCTCCTTGAAGTGTCCATTTTTGCAAATGAGCTGAGCTTTTTTACAAAAGTGTCAGAAAAGTGCCAGTTGACATCAGAGACAACTACTTTTGCAACAAACAGCAACTAAAAGAAATCTCTTTAAAAAAGCATAATAAAAGGCACAAACAAAACACCTGGCTTACTTGCTTTCATCTCTGTTAGCATAACGTGCCATGACACTTTGAGTTTCTGAAATCAGAAAATGTTTTTAAATCATTATCACAAGCTCAAGGTTATTTTCCCATGGGAATCAAAAGCTGCACTTTCTAACTAAGCAAAATGCTCTAAATCCCACTTTGCATTTTAGACTTTCCCATTATACACAATACAAAATCAGAAGTTGTTTTTTACATGCCATTAAATAATATGTTTTCTGTCTATCCATATGGTACAACCTCCAAATATTAACCTGATTTTGATCCTAATGCTTCTACCATTCTGCATGAGTTTATCTCCAAGAGGTGATGCCAGTATTGTATTTCTTCACTTCCAATTGCTTATTCTGTTCTCCGTTGTTCTGTTTGTCTTGTCCAGTTGGTAGAAAATATTCATAAAACAGATAGTGGATATAATATAAAAACAGGTTTGATCTGAGTAGATTCCTTGAAAGCCTACATACATGCAAGCTGAAACTGTAAACAACCATGGAAACATTTTTGACTTTGAATGGATTTTTATCTGAATAAAAAATAGATTTGAGATTATAGGACTTTGACAAAACAGTATTTTTATAAACAAAATCAAAAAAGTCGATAATCATTCAGTTATACATCTGAAACCCTAATTTTTACCAGTACACAAAAAATTCAAGGATGGCATTTTCTAGAATTTCTCCATGTTTTGTCTGGAGACTGTCATACAGGTATGTTGTGTGGTTTTCCTCTTACCTTCATCGATTGATTGTACACATCATTAATACAAATAAAAATCATCTGTTAGTTCTAAATATTTGCTGTAATTTCCTCAAAGCGCCACACTGTAGTTATCTGTCAGGCACTCACATTAGGGGGCATGTAGATGATGGAAGATAGCCTGATCAATGTGCCATTCACAAAGTTTAAATGGGAGGTATATTTGTAGCACTGCACTGGTGCAGTACTCACAGACTCTGAGTGCCCATGGTTTCTCTCTCTTTACAACATTCTTTTAGGTAGCTCATGAGCCTTCGAATAATCACTCACTGTGGCCACACAAGTTGGAATTCTTCTGACATTTTGTCTGGTTATCCCGTTTTAAAAGGCCCCCTTGAAGCAATTCATTTCCGTGATAGAATGCTAGCTCATACTTTGGGTGACTGACTTCCAAGCTAATAATGCAACCTGAAGGCAACATTACAATATTTTTCATATAACATCTGTTTTCCTAACCCAGTTATCCTGGGCAGGGTTGTGGGGCAGCTGGAGTTTATCTTACAAGGCAAATGGTGGCGTGGCAATTCTTGTTTGGTCTTGCGAACAGTGCTTAAAGGGGACCCCCAAGCTCCCATCGAATGTTAAGTGTTTCACAGCACTCGCAGATTCAAGAGGTCCTTCGCCCTTCAATATTATGCTATACACTAATATGCATGTGCCCTGGCCTCCACCCTATTGTTTAAAGGTAACAATGAATTGGGAGGAGGAACATGATGCTGACTAAACATAGTACTGCCAGTAATTTGGTTCCTCTTCAAGAAATGCTTGTGAGCAAATAGGAATACAGTTGTAATTAGCACAAGATAGTAAATCTTAAATAGATTATTACAGTATATCTCAAAGTTAGTATCATTGTCTGCTTGCATGCACATTGTACATTGGCATGTCGTTTGCATACATTATAAGTAGCAGCACAATATGCAGTATAGCCAAGCCATGATGAAACACAACAAAGTACGATTTTTTGTATAATGCAATGCCTAGTCACATTTTTTGTTCAGAAGATGGTAGAAAGAGAACAACTGAAGATGCAAAGTAATTAGTAACTTCGAGTTTCCTGTTGGTAGACATTTGTTCAAATCCATTTTATGATGAGGCAGATGTAAATTTAGAGTTTCACACCAACACGGCATTATGATTTGTAGAAATTTTAAATGAACTCAGGGCAACTCACCTTTGAATCATTGTTAATAACATTACCAAATGCTGTGATGTGCGCTGAGTTGTAGCAATCTGTGAGACAACAAAACTACTTTGTTACAAACTAAAAAGCATGTGCACCATTTCCCAACAACCCCCCTACTGTTCAGTGTAGAGCAGCTAATTATTGGCATCTCTCCACCCATATCCCCAAGTAGATTTATCATACATTGTAGTTGTTTTAAAATGATGATGTTATGATGTAAACTGTTAAGAAAACCTCCAGCACTATAATACCTTGGAAGACCCAAACAGTGTTCAATTTAAAGAGAACATTTCGGAAAGCTGAATGTAAATGGAGAAAAACTAAACAGATAGTCCCATAAGTAATACTGAAGGCACAAATAGCTGAATATAACCATGCCACCCACCTTGACAGGCAGCCATATTTGATGATTATGATTTAAATGATAATGCTGGTAAATCAAGAGTTTAATTTTCAACTATTGATTGTCTTCTAAACCCAGCTCTTTAATTGGAATACCCCATGAAAACTACCACTGAAACTTGTAAGGCTTTTGTTATATTTTTAAACACAAAATAAATGATATCAAAAATAATATAGTACATCCCACCAAAGTTAATTCCATTGAACCCCAGCATGCCCTTTATTAGCAAGTTAAATTTTTTCCCTGAAATAGTTATACCTGAACTATGTAGAATAACTGACTCGATACCAACAGGCTTTTTCTCAGATGTGCTGATTGATAGTATACTTGACATAGTGAACTCATCATTAGATATGGGGGTCTTCCCTGACTGTCTAAAGACTGCAGTTATTAAACCCCTACTCAAGAAAAATAACCTCAATCCCTCTGTATTTAGTTTAAACTAATTTCTAACCTACCATTATCAACTTAAAGTTTAGAATGTAAAAAAAAAAGTATTTATTTGATTAAACATTCTATTCTTGTCAAGTTTCTTTAAGGTTTTAGAACAAATCATACTACAGAAATTGCACTAGTTAAAGTAGTAAATGATTTGGGGGTTAATGCGGACTGAGGCTGTATATCGGTTCTTGTTCTCTTAGACTTGAGTGCAGCATTTGACACCATATACCATAGTATTCTTATAGATCACCTTGACAGCGGGTGGGCCTCTCCGTCAGCGTCTTAAACTGGTTTCAGTCTAATATAACTGGTGGAAAAGTCATTGTTAGTTGCGGTAATTGTACTTTGGAGACCCATGATGTTGTATATGGTGTACCAAAAGGATCTATATTCTGGGTCCACTACTTTTTTTAAATCTATGTGCTTTCATTAGATCAGATTATCCAAAGCGCAAGGTGACCTACCACAGCTATGCAGATGACTAACCATTGTATTTATCGATAGCACTTGATGGCCCTGATGCTCTTGGTTTTCTAATCCAAAGTCTTAGCATTATTTCTGAATGGATGAATAGTGACTTTATTAAACCAAATAAGGAAAAAACAGAAGTCTTGGTGATTGCCAAATATGGAAATAGCTAGGGAAATAAACATGATCCCTTAGGCTTAAAAGTCAAGGCAAAGATAAAGAATTTATGGGTAATCATTGATTTTGGCCTAAACCTTAAATCACATATTAATCAGATTATTAGGATTGCATTTCTTCACTTAAGGAATATAGCCAAAGGTAAAATTACAAGATAATGAAAAATTAGTTCACGCTTTAGTTTTTAGTCGACTAGTTTACTGTAATGCACTCCTAATAGGAAAACCTAAGAAAAACACCAATCAGTTGCATTTAGTGCAGAAAGAGAAAATCTAAGTACATCTCACCAGTTTTAGCATTTTTACATTGGTTATCCGTTTCATTCAGAATTAATTTTAAAATACAACTAATGGTGTATAGTTATCCACCTAAAATCATAATTACCAAATTTAGCAGGCTAATACTCTGGAGTATTTAAAAAAAACTGCTAAAAATCTATTATTTTAATTTTGCTTTTTCATAGCTACATTTTAGTTCTTCTCTTAAACTCTATAGGTATAGAATTATCCTATTGTGCAAGGATTTGCAATCTTACATAATCTACACTTTTCTCTGCTGTCTTTTCTGTTTCTTCTATCTGTGATGCAGGAATGAAGGTGAGTGCCCCAGTTGTCCATAAAATGAACTTCTTTGAATCCTCTTATATAAAGCCTGGAAACAAAGAGGAATGCATTAAACACATTTATGTAAAGTAGAATGCCCAGTGGGAGGTGGGCGGTCTTTTTGCCTTGAACCCCTTGCAGATTTTGTTTTTTTCTCCATCTTAACTGAAGTTTTATTTTTTTTGTCCTCCCAGCCATCTCACCTTACCATGTATTCATCTTTAGAAATTTACATCATAATCTATACTAATAAA